>CM046884.1:24266700-24514005 GCA_025688845.1 Cucumis hystrix
TTCGGGAGCACTAGACTGATATGTGCATCCTTCGGGAGCACTAGACTGATATGTGCATCCTTCGGGAGCACTAGACTGATATGTGTATCCTACGGGATCGTAAGACTGTGACTGTGCAGGGTACTCCATAGGAAGCTATTAATTTATTTTCCCCTAACGGGACCAGTAGTGGGTCTCTTACTGAGTATATTAATACTCACCCTTTTTATGCTTCACTTTTCAGGCAAAGGTAACATGAGGGGCAGACCGACGAGGGACAAGAAGGACTCTTGAATTGCCATAGGGGACTGTCTTTAAACTGCTTCCGCTGACGGTTTGAAAATATTTTGAGTTAACTAGGTTTACAAATAGTTAAATTTTTTTTGTAAACAGCATTTGAAATTTTGTATTTTGGAAATAGGGCCCGATTAAAATTTTCCTTCGTTTTCTTACGGTTTCCACTGAATCTTGCTATGTCTTTATTAAATAAACGGTTTTGAGTAAACGTAACGACTTAGACAAGGTCGAAAAGTCTGGGTCGTCACAAAGGTCATCGAAGAAATAAAGTAAATACATTTCAACAAACATTTTAAATTCAATCTCATATCTTTCATCTTTGTATTACAATTACAAAACAAAACACGACAGATACACACCCTATAACTCATACTCATCATATTGAATTCTTTTTATGGCTAAACAATAATACCCTAAACAAAACAAAAACACATACACATACATATATAATGCAAAAACAAATATAAGGCAAAAAAAAAAAGGTTTTTTTAACTCTTGAGACATATCATCAAACACCTTATGAGCATAAACCATTTGATTCACCAACACAAACATATTTCTCAATCTCCTTAATAATATATCACTTTGTACATATTAGCAAGGATAGTACTAAAAGAAAATTATTATCAATATCATTATTTATCTTATCTGAAGGTCAAATAAAAATGACCCAACCTAAGGGAAAGTCGACACCTATGCTTTCCATGAAAAGCTCTACTTTCAAACTGTATCTATGTATTATTGCATTGCGTTGCATTTTGTTTTGGAATTTGGACCTCTCTTTCTTACACTTTTTGATCTCATTTCAATATATATATTCCCAAATCAAAACAAGGCACTACCCAAAGAATTTCTTGCTTCTAGGGACCCCTTCTGTGATATGTCTCTCACTAAGTTATAGAGAGAGAAAAGGGTATCACCTAATGTTACATGTTACATGTTTTGAACTTAAGAATGTTACATGTTCGTGTAAAAACTCCATTAGATCTTACCCTCAAATTCAAGGTTAAGGCGACACGATCTAGTAAAAGCCACTCACCGATGAGGTTCTGATCGGCCATGAAGATGACACGTAGTTAGTGCAGCGACAGCTATAACTCAGATTCGGTGTGCAAAGGGTAAATTAGGTAAAGTTTTATTTTAAAAATTAGATAATTCAAAACATTTAATATATCCAAAACAATTTCAAACAGTTTCAAATAATACAAAACATACTTCCAAACATATTTTCAAACATTCACCAAACTACAATAGTCAAATTCATATTTTGAATAGGATGTGGAAGCTAGTTACCTCAATTGACTATCTTACAATTCTCCATCATAAATCCACTTGGGCAAATATCAACTTACTCGAAGTCTAAAAAATCTATCAAAATTTAGAAATAGAACTCAATTTGAAGACCTTAATTGAAATTGAGAGTGTTTAAAAGGATAATCTTATCCAAAATCAACCAAAACTAACCATAGACATGAGTCGATCAGTTCGAGCTAGTCTAAAACTGCAAACAGGAAGCCTTCACAGGTTAAAAACTAATCTAACACACTTCAATCTATTTTAAAACAGTTCAAAACATTTAGTCCAATACTTCAAAATTCACTCAAACATAACAACTAAATGGCTTAAACAGTTCACCAACTGTAATTAATTTCACCAATTATTTTAAGATTCCTGTTATTAATTAAACAAATAGAAATAAAGAGAGAGGAGATATTATAAACCTGAAAGAATAGCCAATTTTTGCAAGCAGAGTGAAGGCGAGACAATTCGGAGTCCATTGTATCATCAGAGCGAAAGTTGGAGATGCAATCACAGGGATTTGGACACGAGGGGCGGTGGCGGTGACGGGATAAGACGTCGTCCGAAGATGGCCTTCTTCGCATTTGAAGATGGCTTCTTCGCGTGAGTGAGGGTTTTTGATTTGGGGGAAAATTTGATTTGAGAAAAAATGTTGATTTGGGGAAAAATCTTAATTAACCTTAATTTTCATTTAAATTTAAATTTAGTTTATTAAAATTAAAAAAAAATTATTTCAGGTATCTTCTATGACATTAAATAACTGTCGCAAAAAGTATTATCCAAAAAATTTCCCCTTTTCTCCCCAAAAACGCGTTTTTTCACCTTTTGTGACAGTTTTTTTTTCTCCCTCCATTTTGTGATATAAAGAACTGTCATAGTAGAAAGTTTTTCTTGTAGCGCATTGAGAGGGTAAGGCTCTTTGTTCAAGACCTGGAGACACCATTTAAGGGAACACTCATCTACTTACCCTAAAGTAGGGAAGTAGTGAATTCCATCTTGTGTAATTATGTTCCCAGCTCCCCACTCGGTCTTGTCCCCAAAATGATAAGCTTATTGAGTCAGCGATCTGGCCACTCTCACCCGTACAAATCCAAGGACAATCCCTCACGAACAGGAGTTCATAACACACTCAGGATTAAGACTAAGTTACCTAAGTCATCCTAGTGAAATAGAAACCTAACTAGTTAAAGGAGTACATCTAGTGGTTACTATTTAGCGATCCGGCTTATGCTAACTCATTGCATAGGATACCCTCACTCGCATGTCAACTACACGAACGCGTTGGATCATTGCATTTGTATCAAATACAAAGTAAGCCGTATCAATAGTGTTGCCAAGATAAGGTACCCAGCCTTATCCCTATACTATAGACCCTTTAAGCTGATCTTGAACATTGATCCTTGTCTGTCTGTACATACTGCTCAAGACTCATTAAATAGCTTAGAATGTTAGTTTATTAGATTTGGGTTATTAAGACAAAACTAATTATTTAATCAATAACAATTATTACAATAATAATACTTTATTAATAACGATCAATGGATTATATTTACAATCTACGAGTTTTATGACATAAATCTCAACAAGTTCAAGATTTTAGGAAAAATCTTGAGAGTCAAATGGTGGGATAAATACAACTATGCTCCTCTCAATGAAGAAAAAATGGCAAATTGGTTTTAAACCAATGCTCATCTTTCATGAGAAGAAGAAGACTAATTCCTTCTTATGAAAAATTTAATAATGACTTCTTTAGTTGGAGCAAAATCAGAAGCAAATCTCCAGACAATCATGCAAACAGTCGTCCATAATATTTCAGACGATAACAACGAAGATGATTTTGAAGCCAAAGAAAACTCTTATAAGTCATATGTCAATGATATACTTTTGAAAATGATCCATATTAGAATTTCTAAATTACAGATCCTTATTTAGATTCCCAACCAATATAAAGAATAGGTAATAATAATAATAATAATAATAATAAAACAAAGTACATAAATAAATTTCAATATTGTGCCTTTGTAAATAATTGTCTTATATATCTAGTCTCCAAAATATAAACGTCGATTAAAGTAATCTCAAATTAAGGGAAGGTGATAGAGATGCCAAGCGACTGTAGTAAAGTGACCGACCACAGGCCAGTGCATTTTGCAAGGATTAATTTCGGTTAGAAAGACTTACCAAGTCCAGTTGATTCAAGGTATTAGAATGCTTGGATAGTTTAAGGCGGGAAAGTCAAAAGTAAGTCTCTAGATGTATTCAATCTCGGAGAATCTACAGCTGTCGACATACGAAAGTCCAAACTAGCCATTCAGACGAAGTCGGGTGACATCATCATCTTTAAGAAGAAATTACCAAAAGAGACTTAAGGACAATTGCAGACATATCTTTTCAGCTTTATTTTACTTTTAAATTATGTTTGTTTGTATTTCTACTTTTCAGTTTGTATTTTAGCATTTGTTTAGTATCTTTTTAGATTACAAGGAGATAAGGATAAGTTGGGGTCCTGTCCCATCCAAATCTCATCATACTCTTTTCTTTTTTAAAACAAAGATTCTAAAGAGATAAGATATTAGTCAAGGGTCATGTCCTGTCGACCACTCTTTATATTTTTCTACTTTGTAGATTATTGTTGACATGTGTACTAACCTATGTGGATAAAATATATCTCGGTGGAAGATTCTTTCATCTATATAAGGACATGTCCCTTATATTTTATAACAGATAAAATTTCACATGAGGAAGATGTTATTCATGAACTTAAATCAATGCCTCCATGTGCATTTTGCAATGCCACACGTTTTGAATTTGAGACACCAACATTTTGTTGGCATAATGGAGAAATTAAATTTTCTTATAGAAAATATCCTAATGAATTGTTGGATTTATTTACATCTTAACTTGAGGAGGGGATCAATTAAAAAATATAAAGGCATACAATAGTATCTTTTTCTTTCACTTTTTTTGGAGTTAATTTGGACAAAAACTTAGCTTCATCAAGAAAAAGGGTTTACACATTCAGAGCCCAAGGACAAATATATCATCATCTCCCAGCACTTCTACCAGAGGATCGTCCTATAATACTTTCAATTATATTTTTATTATACATAAAATGAAGTGCAAAATAGAATGAAGATACTTCAAGATGAAGATCTAGACGAGTCAATTAGAGAGAGGTTAAAAATGTCCTCCAAAATAACCTGTACACTCAATTTTTTAGATCTTTGAAACACATTAAGTCATTCGAACACATTCATATACATATTGCAAGTAATGTGAAGGTTGATCAACGAGTCTACAACATACCTACAACAGATCAAGTTGCGCAATATGGACCGAAGGAAATAAAGAAAATGTGCCCTTTGAGAGAGATATTGTAGTCCATGCACATTCTAGAAGTCGACATAGAATAAAGCATTATTTTAGTTGTTACAACTTGCTACAATATCCATTGTTATTCCCAAAAGGACAACCTAGGTGGCATCAAGAAATAGATAGATTCACTGATCGAACTAAAACTATCCATTCAAATGTGATGAATTATTATATCCAAGAAACTCAAACAATTGAACAACTAGAAGAAATCATTCAGCGAGAATGTCAAGGTATCATACTCTCTTTCTCTCTCTCTCTGTGTATGTATATATATATATATTATTCTGTAAAGTCATTCCATATTTTAACTTTATAACATAAGTGATTGTTAGGTATATTGAAGAAAAGACATAAAAGAATTTCTTGTAGAGAGTACAATTGTTTCAAGTTTCAAATAAAGCCAACCTCACAAATTATTCTTTTGGCTGGAAAATTGTTCTAACAATATGCAGTTGATATGTACAAAAAACTTGAAACAACAAGGCTAGATTTCTTTATAGCACAACAATCTCGCATAAGATCTGAGTTGTACTAAGGGTTGGTATAGATGTTGTTAATGCAAGGGAAACGAGAGGTGATAAAATAGGAAAGAGAATAGCATTACTCGGTACTTTTGTTGGTGGTCCAAGAGATATGCGACGAAGATGCTTAAATGCAATGACCTTATTACAACGATTTGGAAAACTTGATCTCTTTATTACAATGACATGCAATTCCAATTAGAAAGAAATTCAAGATGAGCTTTTACTGAGACAATAAACACAAGATAGACCAGATCTCACTACTCGAGTTTTTCTAGCAAAACTCCAAGATCTTAAAGATAAGCTTTTCAAAAAGAAAATTTTGGGTAAGGTTGGTACATATGTTTACGTCGTGGAGTTTCAAAAGAGGATTACCACATGCCCATATTTTAATTATTTTCCATAGCGACAACAAAATAATGAATGTTAATCAGTATGACAACTTTGTGCTGAAATTCCAAGAAAGATGAAAAACCTCTCGTCCATAAGTTAGTAATCAAACATATGCTTGATGGACCCTGTGGAGAAATGAAAAGAAATAGTCCATGCATGGTTCATGGAAAATGCAGGATCCACTATCCAAGACCTAGATGCATATCAAATATACTAAAGAAGGAAGGATGGAACACAAGTATCTAATTTAATATCTATTTTTTATTACACCAATTCAATTTTCAATACAATTAGATATATTTATACTACTTTTATTTCATTTACAGATCAATATTAGGAATGCGATCTTAGATAATGCTTAGGTTGCTCCTTATAATCCATATCTTCTTATAAGATATAATTGTCACTTTCACGTTGAAATTTGTTAAACAATTAAGGCTGTAAAATACTTATACAAATATATATAAATTTCATGATAGAGCAATAGTTTCAATAGAAAAAGATGATGACGAAAAAATTGTCAATGAGATGTAAGACTTTCAAGATGCAAGATGGGTCTCAGCCCTAAAAGCCTTGTGGAGAATTTTTTACTTCATGTTGAATGAGATGCATCCTACAGTTATAAACCTACAGTTTCATCTTCCAAATCAACAATTGGTTTCATTTTGGGAGAACCAAAATTTGCAACAACTTGTTGGATTAGAATATACTTCCAAAACAATGTTGACAAAAAATTTTAAAATGTACCAAGCACATAAGGATGTTAGAAAACTGCTTTATAAGGATTTTCTAGAATACTATGTATGGTACAGAAGTGTAAAAGAATGGATGCCCTGTAAAAAAGGATATGTTATATCTAGAATCAACAGGACAAATCCAATTGAAGGAGAAAGGTATTACCTCTGAATTTTACTAAATTATGTTGTATGTCCAACTTCTTTTCAACATTTGCTAACAGCCGAAGGAATTCATTGCCTTACATTCAAAGAATCAACATAAAAAATAGGTTTTCTTGAATTAGATCAAAGTTTGAAAAAATGTTCAAATGAAGCTGCAATTCTTCAAATGTCATATGCATTCCATAAACCTTTTGCTACTTTATTGGTGTATTGTGAACCAATAGAAGTTAACACGCTGTGGAATCTTTATTAGGAACATTTGGTTGAAGATTATAAGGACAACAATAGTTTCATGACTATCCAAAAAATCCAATTAGTCCTTAGAGACTTAAAATTCTTTTTGGAGTCGATGGAAAAACATGTTTGACAGTTTGATCTACCTGAAATTGATTGGAGACATTCATGATTATGAAGAAAATTCCAACAAGGAGCTGTAGATGAGGAATCTATTTTGATAGATGAAGCAGATATCCAAGCATCATTAAAGTTGAACACTAAATAGAAAGTTTCTTATGATATGATCATCGAAACAATTAATACAAATAGATATGCAACATTCTTTATAGATGGCCTTGGAGGAATTGGAAAATCTTTTGTATCGAGCACTTTTAGCTACAACAAGGTCAAAAGGAATGATAGCTTTGGCAACTGTAACATCTGGAGTAGCAACATCAATTTTGCCAGATGGTTGAACTACACATTCTATGTTCAACATTCCTTTGGAAGCAAATGAAACATCGATGTGCAACAAATCAAAGCAGAGTGTTCAAGGGCAAAATTAATTCTAAAAGAAAAATTGATAATTTGGGATGAAGCTCCAATGAAAAAAAAAAGTGTACAATTGAATCAGTTGATAGAATGCTGAGAGACATAATGGATTGTCCCCACCCATTTCGAGATAAAGTAATTGTCATATAATATGGGAGATTTTCGAGGACTACCAAAAGCTCAATCAAGTCACCATATCCGATAAATTTCCTATCCCTGTGTAGAAGAATTGCTGGATGAATTACATGTAGCCACTGTTTTCTCAAAATTGGATTTGAAATCAGGTCACCAAATAAGGATGAAAGAGGAAAACATTGAAAAGACTGCTTTTAGAACACACGAGGGCCACTATGAATTCCTTGTCATGCCTTTTGGACTCATAAACGCCCCGACCAACTTCCAATCGTTGATGAATCAGGTATTCAAACCCTTCCTAAGACATTGTGTATTGGTTTTTTTTTATGATATACTTGTGTATAGCACAAATATTTCAAACATAAGAAGCATCTAGGAATGGTTTTTGCGGTCATGAGAGATAACAAGCTATTTGCTAATAAAAAGAAGTGCGTAATAGCACACTCACAAATCCAGTATTTGGGACACTTAATCTCTAGTAAAGGAGTGGAGGCAGATGAGGAAAAAAATCAAAGACATGGTGAATTGGCCCCAACCGAAGGATGTCAAGGGCTTGAGAGGATTTCTAGGCTTAACAGGCTACTATAGAAGATTTGTGATAGGATATGGGGAAATTGCAGCTCCACTAACCAAATTGTTGCAAAAAAAACTCCTTCGTTTGGGACGACCAAGCATTAGCTGCTTTTGAAAAATTGAAGGTAGCCATGACTACAATCCCGGTGTTAGCACTACCTAATTGGAATCTACCTTTTTTAATTGAAATGGATGCCTTGGGGATAGGATTAGGAGTTGTGCTATCACAGAATGGTCATCTCATAGCCTTCTTCAGGTGCTATCACATAATGGTCATCTCATAGCCTTCTTCAGCCAAAAATTGTCAAATAGAGCTCAAACAAAATCCATTTATGAAAGAGAACTTATGGTTGTAATATTGTCAGTACAGAAATGGAGACATTTACTTGGGAGGAAGTTTACCATAATATCTGATCAAAAGGCACTAAAGTTCCTTTTAGAACAGAGGGAGGTACAACCCCAATTCCAAAAATGGTTAACTAAACTCTTGGGTTATGATTTTGAAATACTATACCAACCCGGATTACAAAACAAAGCAGTCAATGCTCTCTCTAGAATCGAATACCAGTTGGAAGTGAACTCATTGACTACTAATGGCATTGTGGATATGGAAGTGGTAGTTAAAGAAGTCCAACAAGATGAAGATCTCAAGAAAACCATAGAGGAGCTGAAACAGAATATGGAGGGAATAAGTAAATTTAGTTGGGAGAATGGGAAACTACTGTATAAGAAGAGAGTGGTAATGTCCAAGACATCTTCCTTGATCCCCACCCTTTTACATACATTCCATGACTCTATTTTTGGAGGGCACTCGAGATTTTTAAGGACATACAAAAGGATGAGTGGGGAACTATATTGGGAGGGATGAGTGGGGAACTATATTGGGAGGGCATGAAGTTAGACATCAAAAACTATGTTGAGAAGTGTGAGATATGTCAAATGAATAAATATGAGGCAACAAAACCGGCAGGGGTGTTACAACCAATCCCTATTCTAGAAGCCATCTTGGAAGAATGGTCCATGGATTTCATAGAAGGCTTACTTAAGGCAGGAGGGATGAATGTGATAATGGTGGTTGTGGACAGATTGAGCAAATATGCCTACTGCATTACCATTAAACATCCATTTACGGTTAAACAGGTAGTTGTTGAATTTATCGAAAAGGTGGTTAGCAGGCATGGGATACCAAAGTCCTTAATATCATATAAGGACAAGATATTCATTAGTCACTTTTGGAAAGAACTATTTGCTGCTATGGGGTCTAAAATGAAAAGAAGCACAACATTCCACTCACAAACAGACGAGCAGACGGAGAGGGTGAATCAATGTGTCGAGACATACCTGAGATGCTTCTGCAATGAGCAACCTCAAAAGTGGGATAAATTTATTATGTGGGTTGAACTGTGGTATAACACCACCTTCCATTAATCCATGAGATCCAACCCTTTTCAGATTGTATACGGCTGGCAACCCCCCTACTATCCTATGAATCCAGAAAGATCCCTAATAATGAGGTAGAGTTAATGTTAAAAGAGAGAGATTTGGCATTGAATGCTTTGAAAGAAAACCTCCACTTAGCTCAAAACCGCATGAAGAAGTGGGCAGACACCAAAAGAACGAACCTGAAGTTCAAGGTAGGAGATGAAGTATACCTGAAACTCAGACCTTATAGGCAAAGTTTCCTTTGTTATTTCTTTCCTTTGTTATATTTCATATTGTGGTTGTAACCTTTTGGCTTATATATAAATAAAGAATAGCAGAGTACTGTCTCTGTTTAGCCATTGTTAAGTGTTTTATTTGATATTTTGGGTTGGAAGCTTGACACATTCCTATCCTCTGAGATGAGATTAGTTTGTGGGAACCAATTGGGATGAGAAAAAGTTTAGAGAGAAAATATTTTTTGCAGAGATAAAAAATATTAGAAAAAAACTGCTTTTCTTTTGCATATTTATAACTCTCTTTCCTTGAGGGAGTAGGAAGGCATCATGAGATTCTATTAATTTAAAAATATTAAATTAATAAAAATTTCAAACCAACTAATTAATTAATCAGTTAATAATTAATTAAGTATATTTCATTTAAATCATATTTAATGAATATATCTCCAATATCTTATTGTATTAAATTATAATAACACTTTATTAATAACTGTCATTGGATTATATTTACAATCTACGAATTTTAGGACATAAATTCCAACAGTTGGGTAGTGGACATGAGTCTATAGCAATGTACATGTGAAATAAAATATGTAACCAACATCAAGGTCATATGTATAACAATCGGGATGGTAAGTTCATATGTCTAACTCAGTGAAGGTTAAGAACACAAGAATAATATCAAGGTCACAAAAATGAACTCCAAAATGTAAACAAAATATATCTTTGTAGTTTGTAGTCTTCTAGGTTAAAGATGACAGAAAACTCATTGTTTTGGCTCTGAAAAATAATGATAGAAAACCAATTACTAATTCAAGTATCAATAATGTAAGAAAACATGGGCCAAAGAAGCCGCAAAAAGAAGACAAACCTATAAGAATAGGCTGCAAATAAGACCAAACAAATAGTTAAAAAAAAAAGTTTTAAAACAAAGGAACATGGACCGTAGCAACATATGGGTACTACCACACCTAATTTTCTATGTTCTTGTATTGTTACTACATATAAAAGCAAGAAGATACAAAAATTAGAACCATAGAGGAACTTTAAGGCTGTAGAAACTTCAATAAATGAAACTTTGATGAAAAACATAGAGTAATCCAAATTTGGGCCCAAAATGGCATTTTTTCGGACAAAAGATTGGACAAGCTGCCTTCGGACAACTATGCTCGAAGTTATGGACTACAAAGTTTCAACATAGTTTTATGTAATTTTGAAGGGAATTCAGTGTTAACATACGTTAATAAAATGTCAACTTTATGACAATAGATGTAAGGATCGTGAAAAATGGCATCAAATCAAGTGGATGTCCAAGACTCCGGTAGAAAATATTGTTGCCAGGAAATCCAAGACTCCGACAACCACAATTGTCTGTCTGGCAGAGTTTCTTGCATAAACACCTCCGAACAAAAGATGGAGGAGAACTGGCGGCAGCAGCAATGGTGTATGGAGAATGGCATTGCTTGACTCCACAAAAACAGTCAATGCGACAAGATATTTTTAGTTGGAAGCAGTGACAAGCTTCCCGAGAGAAAATGGTGGCCTTGCACTTGCAAGGTGGTAGAGGCGCAGACGATGAAGATACCAACGTCGTGGAGGATGAAAACTCCAAAGCCGTAGAGGATGAAGACATCAAAGCCTTCGAGGACGGAGGCAAAGGCAGTTGCGTCGATGATGAAGAAGGAGGTGAAGGGGATGAAGACGATGACGACGGTGACGATGAGAACAGAGACGGACGACGTGGAACTGGATGTCGTCACTGGCGTGCATTGCGAAGAAGGGATTGAAATTCTTGAAACAGCCAAACCATAACCCTACCATTTTTAAGTGTAAAAAATAAACCACTTTTAAAACTTTTAGAATTTAATTAATTTATATTTGAATTGATTAACTTGCAAAAATTGCATAAAAAATCATAATTAAATTTGATGATTTTATCTTTAAAAATAAAATAATAAATAAATTGTAATTTTGGTTTGCTTATCGACCTTTAAAAAGTTACATGGAATCCAAAAAATTTGCACAATTCGTACAATTATGATCAAAATTATAAACTTTCAAAGTTTCAACATAGTTTTATGTAATTTTCAAGAAAATTTAATGTCAAGATACGTTAATAAAATGCTAACTTTATGAGAATAGATGTAAACATCATGAGAAAACGCATCAAATCAAGTGGTCATATGCATGAAATGAGTTAGTATTGGTGGAGATATGAAGCTCGGAAGATAAATGATATGCATAAACATTAACCCTAATTCAACCACTCCTACAAAATCCATAAAGCACCTCTAATTCAACCATTGATTGAAGCCATTGTAACACCTTATTCTCCTTCCACAGTAGCAAAGATGGTTATAAGAAACTCCAAGACTCCAACAACCACAATTGTCTGTCTGGCAGAGTTTCCTGCATGAACATCACTAAACAGAAGATGGAGGGGAGCCGGCAGCAGCAACAATGATGTATGGAGAATGACACTGCTTGGCTCCGCAAAATGGTCACTGCGTCAAGATATTTTTAATTGGAAGCAGTGACAGACTTCTAGAGAGCAAATGCTAGCCTTGCACTTGCAAGGTGGTGGAGGCGTGGAGGATGAAGACACCAACGTTGTGGAGGATGAAGAGCCAAAGCCTTCGAGAACTAAGGTGAAGACAGTGACGTCGATGTCGAGGAAAGAGGTGAAGGGGATGAAGGCGATGACGACAGTGATGATGGGGACAAAGACGGATGGCGTGGAAGTGGATGCCGTCGTCGGCATGCATTTCGGAGAAGGGATAAAAATTCTTGAAACGTCCAAACCCTAACCCTACCATTTTGAAGTGTAAAAAATAAACCACTTTTAAAACTTCTAGAATTTAATTAATTTATATTTGAATCGCATAATTTGTAAAAATCGCATAAAAATCATAACTAAATTTGATGATTTTATCTTTAAAAAGAAAATAATAAATAAATAGTAATTTTGGTTTACTGATCGACTTATGAAAAGTTACATGGACTTAAAAATATTTGCACAATTCAGACAACTATGCTCAAAGTTATGGTGTAACACCCCAAATCTTAAGGTATATTTATATTATTCAAATCAAATTTGCCTTGCTTTGGTATGAAAGAAAAGAAGTGATGGAGGGAAAAGGAGTTGGGGAAAAGTAAAAATAATCATATATATATTATATTATTATTATTATTATTTAATAAATAAATAAGTAAAATAATAATAATAATATTAATTAACTTTTTCTTGTTTTTCTTTTCTTTCTTCTCTTTTCCCTTTCTTCTTCTTCCCGTACGCAGCCCCCCCTCATCTTTCTCTTCTTCTTTCTCTCTTCTCCTCCTCCTTGCCCTAGCCACCGGCCGCCCTACCTAATTCCTCTTCCTCTCTTCTTCTCCGTTCGCCCTTCACGCCAGCCGAAAACCGCCGCCGCCTGGTACTGTTCGCACTCACGCCGTCTCTCCGCCACGAATCACCTATTTACAAGCTGTCGGTCTCCGTTTGTGAAGCCCAGTCGTCGCGTCAGCTCGCCGGTCGTTCGTGAGTCTCCTTCCAGCCGCGCGTTTCCATCTTCCAGCCGCGGATTGGAAGCCGACCCATGCCCAAATCTATTGCACAATGTCTTTTGCTTTAGTCTTGTGTGCCGCTGCCGCTACGTCGTTGTAATTTCGTTGGGTAAGGATGAAATTGATGGGTTTAAGGGTTTACATTGAAATTTCATTTAGTTGATGTTTGTTTAATTGGTTGCTTTGATATTTGTTCTTGAAGGCGATATTGGAGATTTGAAGTTAGGGACCTTGAGTTTTGCCATAAGCTTTGTTGGAGTTCATTTCTCCACTTCTTAGGTAAGTTGTGAGATTTACATATGGGTGATTTGAATGGATGAAACTAATTAGAAGGATGTTGATTTTATGTTTGGTTATGTTTAGGAATTGATTTAATGGAAATTGTTCGATTGAAGAAATTGCATAAGAGTGAGGTAAGCGACTTCCTACTGAACTCACTTATAGCTTTGAGATGTGTTGGACTGTATGATTATGTTGGAATTGAGCAGGAATGTTGGATATGCTATATACGTTTGGTTGTGAGCCTGATGTTTAACTAAGATTGTGTTTCGACGAGAAAATATATAATTATGTATGGGTTTATGTGGTTTTGGTGTCAAGTGTATGTGGCGACTGACTGGCTATGTAAATATTCACATATGGTTGTTGAATGACTGAAAACAGTAGATGTATTTTATATAAGGGGAAGGTTGGAACTGATGGATGGTTGTTTAGACCGAGTGTAGGAAACACTGTCGTGGTTGCGTGCTTATGACGGAGGGGGACTAATTAGTCATACCCCTTGTAGACCGAGGAGAATGTTAGGAGTATTTAGTTCGTTGACTGATATACTGACATGTTTGGACTGACCTTAGGTTAAATTGGAATAAAATGGTTGTTTGAAGTTAAGTGAAGAGTTTACGTGATAAGGACGTTTAACTGGATTGTAAATGATTGTTAAAATGTATGGAAGGGACTGAGGGGTAAATTATTGGTTTCCTAGTGGGTAGTTACCTTGCGGGTGCCCTACGGGATTATCACCCTTTTGTGCATCCTTCAGAAGCACTAGACTGATATATGCATCCTTCAGGAGCACTGGACTGATATGTGCATCCTTCGGGAGCACTAGACTGATATGTGTTTCTGCAGAACACTAGACTGATTTATGCGTCCCTTGGACGTAAGACTGATTATGTGCATCCTACGGGATCACAAGACTGTGACTGTGCAGGGTACTCCATAGGAAGCTAATAATTTATTTTTCCCCTAACGGGACCAGTAGTGGGTCTCTTACTGGGTTTTGTTAATACTCACTCTTTTTATGTTTAACTTTTCAGGCAAAGGTAATTCGAGGGGCAGACCGACAAGGGACAAGAAGGAATCATGATTTGCCATAGAGGACTGTCTTTAAACTGCTTCCGCTGATGGTTTTAAAATATTTTTGTTTGAACTTAGTTTATAAACAATATTTTTTTTGTAAACAGTACTTTGAAATTTTATATTTTGAAATAGGGCCCAATTAAAGTTTTTCCTCGATTTCTCATGGTTTCAACTAAAGTTGCTGTATCTTTTGTCAACAAACTGTTTTGTGCTAAAGTTATGACTTAGATTAGATGAGAAAAGTTGGGTCGTTACATATGGACTTTCAAAGTTTCAACATTGTTTTATGTAATTTTGTGTTGGGATTTATGTCCTAAAACTCGTAGATTGTAAATATAATCCTTTGACCGTTATTAATAAAGTGTTATTTTTATAATTTCAATAAATATTATTGATTATATTATTATTAGTTTTGTCTTAATAACCCAAATCCAATAAACTAACATCCTAAGTTGTTTGATGAATTTTGAAAAGTATGTAGAGATATAAATGTTCAAGATTAGTTTAAAGGGTATATAGTACAGGGATAAGGTTGGGTACCTGATCCTGGTAACACTATGGGTACGACTTATTTTGTATTTTATACAAACGCAATGATCCAACGCATTCATGTAGTTGACATGCGAGTGAGGGTATCATGTACAATGAGTTTGCATAAGACCGGATCGCGAAATAGTAACCACTAGATGTAACTTCGTTAACTAGTTAGGTTTCTATTTCATTAGGATGACCTAGGTAACTTAGTCTTAATCCTGAGTGTATTATGAACTCCTGTTTGCGAGGGATTGTCCTTTGATTTGTACGGGTGAGAGTGGCTATTAATTTAAGTTAAATATAAGATATATAATTTAGTTATTAATTAGTTGGAGAATTAATTAATAGTTTAGTTTAATTTTAGGAAAATTTTTAAAAATAGTAGATTTTACAAAATATTTACAACCTATAACAAGTTCTATCACAGATAGTCATTGATATGCTATACTGATAGAAGACTATTAGTGATAGAATCCAAAATTTTGCTATAACTTGTAAATATTTTATTTTATTTTACTACTTTTAAAAATGCCTCTTAATTTTATTTAATTAAATTAATTTTAAACTATAAGATATTGGAGATATATTCATTAAATATGATTTAAATGAAATATTAATTAAATATATTTTAATTAATTAGTTGATTTGAAATTTATATTAATTTAATATTTTTTAAATTCATATTTTATTTTCTACTCCATATAGGAAAGAGAGTTATAAATATGCAAAAGAAAAACAGTTTTTCTTAATAAAAAAAAAACTAATGATTTTGCTTTTATGCAAAATAGTTTCTCTAAATCTTTTCTCATTCCAATTGGTTCCCACAAACCAATTTCATCCCAGAAGATAGGAAGATCTCCAATGTGTGGTGTCCTCAATTCGGTGGATTGTAGATTAAGAGGCGTCAAACTAAGTAAGTTTTTCTTTCTCTAATCTATAATTCGAAAGCATGTTTAGCCTTTAAGTTATAATAAGAAAATTTGTTTATGTATTATTTTGTCAATGTATTGGTATTTTAGGATTTCCAAATTAAAATAAGGAATGATTCTGTAAAATCTTTCTCTGTTAAGGGTTTTTATTCCTTCAATTGGTATCAAAGCCATCTCAAATTTAAAGTGGATATTTTAACATTTGCATTGGTTTAGGTGGGGTTTTTACATTATGAATGTGGTTTACAATTCGTGTTCTATAAAATTGGCCATAGATTTACAATTTTTTTTATACGATCATGTAAAGGCCCTTGCGTTTTTGGACATTTTTAATTGTAAATCTTGTAAATTAAACTCCAAAACTGGATTATTGATGTTTCTTTTTTAGAAAAACGATACTAAATTCATTCGAAAGGGACCACCAGAAGGCCTCCAATTGGAGGATTTACAAACATATTGGAAAACGAGATGAAAAAAAATCTGCGCGCGTCCGGTTGAAGAGACAATAACGTCAGTGCGACATCAGCAATCGCAAGGCTAGCGGATTCCGGTGCAGCTCGGCTCGGCTCCTTCGTCTGGCAGCTCGGACGACTCTATAACGTCTTGAAATTTTAAGGTAATAATTATTTTCTTTTATCAAGTTATCGTGAATTAAGATATTAGACTTGTGGGGTGTTTTTGTAATTAGGAAATTTTTGGGAAAGATTATGGAATAAGGGATTTAAAATGTAAAAAGGGATAATAATAATTATTAATATAATTATAATTATAATTATTATATTGATATAAAAAAAAATTAATTTCCTCTCTCTCTCACGCGCGGGCCCCCCCCCCCCTCATCTTTCTCTTTTTCTTCTCTTCTTCTTCTCCTCCACGCCCTAGTCGTCAACCACCACCGCATCCTCTGGCCGTGCCGTTAGAAGTTGCAGAAGAAGAACGCCTGCAGACAATCGCAGCTGTTCGTCTGCGCCGACCTTTGTTCGCAAAGTCGCCGTCCGTCTGCGCCGGATTCCAGCCGAAACCCCCCTCCTCAGATCTGTCTTCTTGCGTCTCCGTCCGTCGCCGCTATGGAACCGGGCAGCGTCTGCCGCGCGCAGTGAGACCACCCCAAGCCGCGACATCTCCATCCGCCAACCATCAGCAACTGTCGCCGGATTCCATCCGTGAAGCCCAGCCAAGCCCAAGCCGCGTCGCCACGCATCTCCCCTCTCCTTTCTACTCGGCTGTCGACCACCATCACCGCCTAGATCTACGCATCCCTCATCTGTTCCGACCGTCGGACGAAACCCAATCGCACTTCTCTCTCCTTCCAATAGTGATTCTTCGTCCGTCAGCATTTCACGCCTCCCTTAGCCGACTGCCGACCGACCCACACGTAGGGTTTCAGCGAACTGACAGCTGTGCGTCGTGGAGTGCCGCTGCCTCTGTTTTACGGTAATTTTTCAAAGTGGTTTTGTTGGTAACAAATTTAATATGGGTTGAAATTTGTTTCAAAGTTGTTCAAGCGATATGGTTGGAAGAATTGGCTAAGTTGTTAACTTATTTTTGAAGGTGTTGAAAGTAACGCTTGATTCCCTTGGGTTCACGACAACATTTGTTTTAGTTGGAGCTCGATTCGCGAATCTTTGGGTAAGTTGTGAAAAATCACATTAGGCTGATTTTTTTAAAATGAATTATGTGTTGGAAAGAGATATTGAGTAATTATCTTAATGTTTAGGTTGTTGGCAAACGTGGGTTCAATCAAGGGGTTAGAGTAAAGTTAAGGTAAGGGACTTCCTACTAGAATCACTTATAACCTTGAGATGTGTTGGGCTGTATAATTATATTGGAATTGAGTAGAAATAATGGATATGCTACATGTGTTTGACTGTGGACTGGATGTTTAGTTAAGATTATATTTCGACGAGAAATATATATATTTTTGTATGGATTTATGTGACTTTGGTGTTAAGTGTATGTGGAGACTGACTGGCTATGTAGATATTCACATATGGTTGTTGAATGACTGAAAACAGTAAATGTATTTTATATAGGAAAAGGTTGGAACTGACGGATGGTTGTTTAGGCTGAGTGTAGGATACACTGTCGTGGTTGCGTTCTTATGACGGAGGGGACTAATTAGTCATAACCCTTGTATCTGGAGGGGAATGTTATGAGTAGTTAGTTCGTTCACTAATATACTGATATGTTTTGACTGACCTTAGGTTAAATTTGAAAATAAATGGTTGTTTGAAGTTAAGTGGAAAGTTTACGTGATGAGGACGTTTGACTGGGTTGTATATTGACTGTTAAGATGTATAAAAGGGACTGAGGGGTAAATTATTGGTTTCCTAGTGGGTAGTTACCTTGCGGGTGCCTTACGGGATTATCACCCTTTGTGCATCCTTCGGGAGCACTAGACTGATATGTGCATCCTTCGGGAGCACTAGACTGATATGTGTTTCTGCTTAACACTAGACTGATTTATTCATCCCTTGGACGTTAGACTGATTATGTGCATCCTACGGGATCACAAGACTGTGACTGTGCAGGGTACACCATAGGAAGCTAATAATTTATTTTACCCTAACGGGACCAGTAGTGGGTCTCTTACTGGGTATATTAATACTCACCCTTTTTACATTTAACTTTTTCAGGCAAAGGTAACACGAGGGACAAGAAGGAATCGTGATTTGCCATAGAGGACTGTCTTTTAACTGTTTTCGCTGACTGTTTTAAAAATATTTTTGATTGAACTCGGTTTACAAACGGTTGTTTTTTTTTTAAACAGTACTTTAAAATTTCATATTTTGAAATAGGGTCCGATTAAAGTTTTTCTTCAATTTCTTATGGTTTCAACTGATCTTTGCTATGTCTTGTGTCAACCAACGGTTTTGTGTTAAAGTAACGACTTAGGCAAGGTCTGAAATGTCCGGGTTGTTACAGACTCTATTTCAACTTTTTGGGCCGGTTCGACTAGTTTTTGGGTTAGTTTTCGCACTTTTTTGGTCGGTTCTTCACTTTTTTGGGTCAGTTCTTCTATATTTGGACGGGTTCAAGGTTTTTGGGTCCGTTTTAAAATTTTTTAAAGGTTTTGAGACCGATTTTGGAGCTTTGAAAGCAATTTAAAGATATTTTAAAGCTTAATTATTATAATTTATTGCTTTGTATTATCATAGGGGCCAATGTTACAAGTTCAATTGCTATTTAAATGTTTTATGGATGTCATTTAGATAAATCTCACCTTAGGTTAAGCATGTTCATGCATTTTTATATATTATAAATGTTTTAATATATGGTTTTAATGCATTATTTTGAATTTCCGGAGTTATTTATAGTATGTTGATATTTTAAATATATGAAATTGTGATAAGCATGATGCATGACATTACTTAGTTAGATATAATTTGTTATATTTAATTTAATGTTTTGTGTATGCTTGATTGATTTTTTTTTTAATATAAGTGTTATATTAATCAAGATGAAAATGAATTTGCATTGAGCATATTACATCCACAGATTAATATAATTGTTATATTAATGTAATGTTTAGCATGTTGCATGGTTTATTTTTTAATTAAATTTTTTTTAGGGTTTAAGGTTTAGGATTTAAGAGTTCTATAAATAGAGGATCTCAGTCATTTGATTTGGAAGAAGAAAAGAGAAAATTTGTTGAAGTGATCTGGTTTTGTTCGTGAGTAGAGGCTTGCGAGAAGGAGAAGAGAAACTTTTTAGTAAAGTTGTGAGTGACTTTCTTAAATGTTTTTATGTTAAAATCTTTCTTGTGATTTCCCTTTACTATTTTGAAAGATGATTTCAAATGAAAAAGTGTTTCAAAAAGAGATTTCTATGAAAATTTTATATGTGTTCAAGCATAATATATAATGTTAAAGCTGGATTTGGAGATTATAATTTCAATGATATGAAATGGTTCACAAATTATTCGTTGTTCTCCTTGAGATGATGCTAACATTTATGTGCATACAAAGAGTCAAGGCCACCATGGGTTATACGGACTATATGGTGATAAGAAGCTGGTTTATGCGTTGAAAGGAATGTATAAAGCTTAGCAGCCTGAGCAACAAGATCGAATCTGTATGTTCTCGGATGTTGTTGATACAATAGTCAAACGCGAGGTAATGAGATCAAGCGTAGAGAACGATTTGGGATCCTTGGCGAAATGAATGACTGTTAACTAATGTGTGTTTATATGAAATTTTATGTTATAAATGTATTTGTTAAGTATAAAGAAAGGTTTATGCGAAATGAAATGGTTTGATGTTGTTTATGTGAAATGAAGATTATGAAAATGATTGAGAAAAGGATTTATTAAAACCTCACTAAGTCTTTTAGACATATGTTTTAAAAATTTATCTTCCAGGACTTAAGCGTTGAGGTCAGGAGGAGAGGAGGTCTGGGCTTGCTAGGCAAGAAGTTGCCAGGCGTTTGAGTTTAAGAGTTGTAGTAGTATTTTGGTAAAGTGTTGTATCTCTGTGTTTTTGTACTAAACGCCTTATTGAAAATTAAGTTAAAGTTTGTTTTATCTTTCCTGCGTTAAGTTCTAATTGTCTAAATTTTATTTGTTAAGATAAGAGTTTTGGTGTTCAAGCTGAGATAAGGAGGTTAAGATGAGTGTCTTTGGCGTTCAAACCGCGTCAAGGATACTCAAGTCACACCGCATCTCGTGAGACAGGGAGGTAGGTCTACGAAGCGGGGTGTGACACTCAATGTCAAGATACGTTAATAAAATGCTAACTTTATGACAATAGATGTAAAGATCATGAGAAAAAGCATCAAATTAAGTGGTCATATGCATAAAATGAGTTAGTATTGATAGAGATATGAAGCTCGAAAGATAAATGATATGCATAAACCTTAACTCTAATTCAACCACTCCTACAAAATCAAATATAAATTTAATTCAACCACAAACTAACTATAAATTATCAAAATAACACTTTTCAATCAAATCTGAACTAAAATGTACATAACAACAACATTCACCTACAACATTCATCCATAAGACAAATCCTAAAATTACTTAATATAAAAAACATAGATATTATTTAGGGCAATGTCTACAATCTACAATTAATAAAAAAAATATACAAATTCAATATAACCTCCCTCAGTAAACTTCTCAACTTCAATCTTAAATCCTAACAACACTTCAAATTCGAATTCAATAATAAAACCTACAACTAATTCAAAATCTAAATATTATAACTAATTTGAAATCTAAAACCTAAATCTAATTTGAAATCTAAATACTAAAACAAAATAATAACTAAACCAAACCACTTACCGAAATGAAGAGCGGCACGCGGCAGATGACGACAAAAGGCGGGACAGGGACAACGACGTGGATTTCTCTCCTCTGTTTCTCTCTCAACTTTCTTGGCTTTCTCCTTTTCATTTCTGTGAATTATAAAGTTTGAAGTTGTTTTTTATAGGGAAATTTCCTACGCACGTTGAAGACGTAGGGAGACACCCCTATTTTTGACACAATAAGTAAAATGTAGGGAATAGTTTCCACCTTCCCAACAGTTTACTTATGGCATTGGAAATAGAGTCCACCTCTCCCAACAGTTTACTTATGGCGTTGAGAATAGGGTCCACCATCCCGACATCTCTTACAAGCGTCAATGAAAGTTGTACAATTATTTTATTGTATATTTTTACCCGACGTCGTGCATAGAGACGTCGGGAAAAATGTGAGAATTAAATGTTAATTTACCTTTCCTCGAGGTCTTTAACCATGACGTCGAGACTACTTGTCTCGGCTGACTGTATTTTTAGGCGTCGAGAAGAGGCCTTTTATTCAATGTTGCCTTCGTCGATGCCTATTTTTGCGTCGGAAGAGCCTCAATTTCTTGTAGTGTACAGAAACTAATTTATATGGCTATGGCTAAACATGTTGTATAAAAAGAATATAGAGAAGAGGAAGAACACTTATGCTCGTTGAAGTCTCTTGATCTGTCAAACACCAAATTATTGGGGCACCACCACTTGGAGACCTTCCTATTCTCTGTGTTGTGAATTTGGTTTGTGGGAACCAAAATTCTCTTTTGATAGAATTTTTCTTTCGAAGAGAATCGTAGAAAACACAGAGTTTTTCCCCAAAACACTTCTTCTGTCGTTTGACGCACCAATATCTCCCAATTATTCAAACTGAAGAAGAGGGTAGTTGAGAGAAAATGGGAATGTGGGAAAACCACACACGTTCCCAATTAATTTAATAAATTAATATTAATATTAAAATAATTTAATTAAATCATATCTAATTAATATTTCAGTTAAATGAATCTCTCTCGCATAACCTATAGTTTTAATTTAATTAAATCAAATCAAACTAAACTATTAATTAATTCTTCAATTAATTAATTTCTAAATTAAATATCTAATATTTAGTTTAATCCAAATTTGAATCATATTTAAATATAAATTTCTATCATAACCTATAGTTTTAATGTGTATCATATACATATTAAATTTTAACCTATAGTTTTAATATGAATCTAATTAACATTAAATTAATATTTGAACTCATTCAAATATTTTAGTCTCTCATAATTAATTTTGAATCATATCTAAAATATTAAATCTATATAATAAAGTTTAATTAAAATATTAACTTTATAGTTATAATGTATCACCATACATTACATTAATTTCCAAAGTAAATTTAAAATTTAAAATTACAACCAATACAAATAAATCTCATTACCTTTTACAAGCTAGGAAGAGGACCTAATTTACCTATAGATCATAAGTTATAACGATAGGAGATTAATTGGCTAAACTCATTAACCACATTAATAAATATTCATTAACCGTGGATACAATTCACTAAAGACTCACAGCTAAACTCTTCTCGGTGTAGATATATTTCTGTGTCCATAGATATAGACTAATAACACTAAGTTAGTTCTTCACAAGTGTTCGTAACACCAGCTGACATATTAAGTTGACAATCTAGCCACTCTCACCCATACAAATCAACAGGACAATCCCTCATGAACAAAAGTTCATAATACACTCAAGATTAAGATTAAGTTACCTAGGTCATCCTAATGAAATTGAAACCTAACTATTTAACGAAGTTACATCTAGTGGTTATTATTTTGTGGTCCAGTCTTATGAAAACTCATTGTATAGGATACCCTCACTCACAGGTCACTTACACGAACGCGTTGGATCATTGCGTTCGTATCAAACACAAAGTGAGCCTTATCCTTATACTATAGACCCTTTAAGCTGTATCTCGAACATTGATCCTTGTATGTCTCTACATATTGTTCAAGACTCATCAAACAACTTAGGATGCTAGTTTATTGAATTTAGGTTATTAAGACAAAACTAATAATATAATCAATAACATTTATTGAAATTATAATAATAAAACTTTATTAATAACGGTCAACAAATTATATCTACTATCTATGAGTTTTAGGACATAAAATCCAACAATAGTTTCATTATTGTTTTTCTAGTGTTGTTGATTTAAGTCTATTGATGATAGGTTTCATAGACTTGAAGAAAGATTATTTCATTGTTGTTTATTTTGTGTGGATTAGAGCCTATCAATGTTAGGTTTTTATCACTAAATTATAGTCTTAAAAGAAAAGTCAAATTTATTTTTCAAGAAAATGTATAGCTGCGTATAAGTGGTGTTTTTGTTTTATTTTCTTTTTCCATAAAAACACTCCTATTGCTAGTAATGTTTCGTGTAAATGACTGTAGAAATATTTATATGAACAAGTAATGGAATTCAACACTAATGAATTCGTTTTAACGATAATAAATCAAAGAAAAGGTAGAATGGAAATTTGAATAAAAATCAATGGGGTTTCGCTAATGATAAGGATGTGGCTTAATTCTAAACCCCCACACTTCTTATATGAAGATATTTGACTTGGGATTCCACTTGCTAATTGATTACATGAAGTCTAAACTCATAAATTGATTAAAACTGCTCGATTGTTGTTGCTTTTAGTTAAAAACTCCATTAGCTTTGATAAGCTTCTAATATTCTCAAGAATGAAACCTAAAAAATTCATTTGTCGAGAAACCAAAACTCTCAATTTCTTCGTTTCTTATAAATTATGGCATGAGCAAAGGAGGAGAGAAGCGTCGGAGAGGATAGATTGAGTTAGTAAAGGATGAGAGACTTCCAACAAATATCATGAGTATTCAATTAAGAGGATGGCGAAGAAAAATCAAGCTAGTTTTTTCATTTGAAATCAAGGCTATTTTTAAAATAAACAAAAAAATAATCAGAATATTGGAGAAAAATTTCTGTATGTGCTATTTGTTTTAAAGTTTCCTATATCATTAGTTAATTCTTCTAAAAATAATGCTCATTTCGATTACTGTCAAAACAAGGATATTTTGGGAATATATAAATAAAGAAATCATGTACAAATTGTTTTAAAAATAGTTCTACATCCTTAATATTTTATGCAAAAGCGTTACCCATTATAAAAACTCTTTTATCTAAAGTATTTGATGGCATAATTTATAGGGATAGTTGTAAATATAACAATTATGTTCAAAATAGTTAAGTATATAACAACATTTTTTTAAAAATTGTAAATATAACAAAAGTTGTCAAAGTCTATCAACGATAGGAGTCTATCACTAATAGACTATGTCGCAAATATTGATCTATCACTGATAAAGCATAGAACTCTATCAGCGATAAAAGTCTATCACTTGTAGACTTTATTATATTTGCAATTTTTTTAAATGTTGCTATATAGTTAATTATTATTCTTAAAATTTCTACTCATCGTGATTAATCTAATAAAGATTTAGACAAAAGACCTAACTTTACTATGAAATTTCAAAAATGTCCTAAATTAAAATTTATTTTCTTGATTAGGATTTCGTATATTTTTAGAACCATAACCTTATTATAATTATTAATTATATATGACTTTTGAAATTAAATTCAAATTATTTTCTTATTCACATTACAATCAGTTTATTATGTAAATGATAACTTCCTTATTTATGATATTGATTAATGTATAATTTTATTACGAAAATAGTTTGGAAATAGTTTATTAATTAAATATAAAACAAAATCTTTTCTAATATGGAATAATTTAATAATTAAGTATAACTGAATATCATTATTTTCATCACCACGTTAAGAATCTGAGAGCTTTCATCTGGTGCCAGCAACGACTTCACCGTTTACTTCATCCTTCAATTTCTGTCTTTTCTTCCATCAATTCTGGTGTCTTCAATATCGTTTTTCACAGTTTCCTATTTGGTCTTCAGTTTATTTTGTCCTTTCGTTCTCTTCAAACTTTTGGTTAGTTGTCTTCCTCAATTCCTCTCATTATTCGTGAGTCCTTTACATCTTACTTTACCTAGAACGTGTTATCTTTTAATTTTATTGGATTGCTTACACATATATACCACTACATATGTACAATAATAGATATATAATGATATAGATTAAGACGTTTAAATTTTTCCCTTCGGTAATTTTTTTGTTATTTTGTTTATCATATAGTAAAATTAAGTTATTAGTCACATAAACATTTATATTTTAAATATATTATAAACTACATATAGTAAACTACATAATTTCGCAGAAATTTGATTTAAAATATACATTTATATAGTAAATATTAATAAAACAGTAGTAATGTACACGTTCTCAATGTATCTATAATATACAATGAGAATATCTTACATACATATTATCACTTTATATATTTTTTTTAATTAACAATATATAATTTAATATATCCATAAAATTTAATAGTTTTGTTATGTGATTTAGTATATATATACCCCATCTTATTTACAACATTAATATTTAGTGACATATAGTTCTAATATTTTTTGGTAGGATGGCCAAAATTGCAATCTATTTCGATGTGTTTTTCAATGAATCTAACAATTACGTTAGTTTTAGTGTGTTCGAAATAATAGTTGATGAACATATGTGCTATAAAGAGTTGTACAATGTCCTTAGATCCAAGTTAGGTAGTTTTATTGATATGAACAATATCAATATATACCTTTGCTTAGGTCATATAGAATGTCTTCAAAAGGATTTGGTTATCAGGAATGATAGTGATGTTAAATGGATTTACCATATAATAACATCGAACGTTGAACAACATACTTGTTTATTCTTTTGGCCTTTTAGCAATTTCTTTGAGTTCATCGTCCTCAAGTTCATCGTCCTCAAGTTCATTTCAAACTGAAATCCACATTCAGATGGAACTCTACTTAGATATGTCATTTCTTGAAAACATAGATCTGTCTAAGATAGATTCCAACTTTGCACTAAAAAACCACAACATGTTATCAACTAAATCTTTGTCGAAACAGTCCGTTCAAGTCATTGCTATTAGAGACAATTTTCAAGACCTTACAGTCAAATCAAACAACACAGTGTTGATTTTATAGTGCATAATTGAATATTGCAAATGGTCATTGTGTGTTTCTTGTTGTTTTCATGGGAATAAGACATTATGGGTTCTTACTAGGTTCGATTCTAAACATAAATGTTCATTAGATGTTCCACTAACAAATCATAGACCACATTTACGACTATCAAGGCCTTGATAAAGAACAAAATAAGTTTAGCTGGTTCTGAATTGTCCAATCCCAAAGATATAGTTCATTACGTTCATGTTGAACATGGGTTAAGCATATCTTACCACAAAGCATGGCGTGCACGTGAGGCTGCGTTGAATGAGATTAGAGGTTCTCTAGAGGAATCCTACAGGTTGATAGTCAAATTTTCTAACATCTTACAACTTAACAATCGACGTATATTGATAATATATGTCATTATATATGTAATATATTTTCATAAAAAATTTGTACCATTAATGTTCATATTTTTCATTTTCATAGGTTGTGTTATTGAATACCAAGTTGATGCTGATAGTAATTTTGATACTTATTCATGACATTATTTGATTCTATTTTTGGTTGGCAGCATTGTCGTCCAGTCATATCTATTGATGGAACAAGCATGAAGAATAAGTACGAAGGTAATCTTTTATTTGCTTCAAGTCCTGACGCCAATTATCAAATATTACCACTAGCTTTTTGTGTGGTCGATTATGAAAATGATTCCTCTTGAGCATGGTTGAACTGTAGCGAATAATTGGTGGTAGAAATGGCATTGTCATAGTATCTGACCGGCACAAAAGTACATGCAAAACGATAAAGGTAGTATTTCCCAACGTTGTACATTGTATGTGCCTAGTTCATTTACTTAGGAACTTGAAGTTGAAGTGTAGATCAATAGTCGATATCGTGTTTCATTCATGTGACAAGACTTATAATGTTGTTGACTTTGAACATCAAATACGTTTGTTGGAATCTAATGCACCTGGTATACATGAAGAGTTACAATTGATTGGTTTTTCTAGGTGGTCTCGTGCCTACTTACCACTTAGTAGATATAATGTCATGACTACTAACATATCTAAGAGTTTAAATAATGCAATTATCAAGGCTAGAGAGTTGCCAATATATTCCATGTTTGAGGTTTTGAGAATGATGTTGTAGAGATGATTTCTTTAGCGAAAAAAATGAAGCACACTATCAAGTTACAAATTTTACAAAAACAATTTAAGGTATTTTAAGAGAATAGATTGAACTTAGTTGATATATGAAGGTATATTTTATTTATACCCGCATTACATATTTTCTATATATACAGTGTAATCATTTATATACCTCTTTCATTTTTCTATTTAATTACCTATGTAGGTCAATCCCATTACAATATGAAATATTAGGTCATCCATGGCACATCTCAATATGTTGTGTACTTGCCTTCGAAAATTTGTACTTGTTGGATGCGAGATATATTGCAAATACCTTGTGCCTCATGCATGTGCTGTTTTGACCATGAAGCACCTGTCAATAAAGCCAAATGTTTCACATTATTATTTGAACACCACATTGAATTCAATATATAGAGGATTAATAAACTCTTTAGGTGATGATCGACAATGGCAAGTACTTAATGATGTTTCATCCATTGTCATCCCCCCACCAATGTAAAACGTCCAATTGGCAGACCAAAGAAGATTAGAATTCCTTCTAAAATGAAGTTCAAGAGACGTATTAAATGTGATCATTGTGGACGTTTTGGACATAACCAAAAGCAATGCAAGTTTTCCTTATCTAACTAGTTTATATTTAGGGGCATTTTTAAAAATAGCAAAATAAATCAAAATATTTACAAGCTATAGCAAAATTTTGGATTCTATCACTAATAGTCTTCTATCATTATATCATATCAATGACTATCAGTGATAAAATTTGTTATATGTTGTAAATATTTTGTAAAATCTACTATTTTTAAAAATTCCTCTTATATTTATATATATATATATATATAGATATATATTAGACTTTTATTATGCTGTTTCAAACTTTTATGTGGTGTATTCATAAATCAGTTGTGATAATTAAATTATTTCCAAATGTTTCAATTAATTTCTATCTACTGTATTACTAAAATATCATCATTTTACCAACGACATATATTACATATACTCGTTATAAAGTTCTATCATCCATGTTATTGTAAACAATTTACATCTTGAATATACACTTCATTATTACTAATATACTGGAAAAAATACAATTGAATATGTTCTCTCCATCAATTTCTTATACAAATATCAGAGAATATATCATCTGTGTTCCTTTTAACATAAATAACATTTCTATAATATCATCAAAGTGTCTCAATTTACTAATGACATATATTACATATATTCATCATAAAGTTGCATCATCCATGTTTCTGGAAACAATTTTTCATAAACATTTAGTTCTACAATACACATCTTATTATTACATATACTCAGGAATCACAACATTACTGACCATAAACATTTATGTATAAAATGTACACTTTATTATTACAAATACACTGCATTAAAACAAGTGAGCATGTTCTTTCCATTCAACCAATATCTCATAAAACTCCCTGAAATTACATGTACGCGAGAATATATCATGCATGTTCATGTTATCATAAATAACATTTCTATAACATCATTATTTTCAAACATGATAACAATTTTAGATACACCAGTAAGTTATACTGCATATATAATTTATAATATAATATATTATATAGAAAATATATGAATATGAAGTTTCAGTGTTTCCATAATTCTAGCAAAAAAAACATTGTAATTTATCCTAAAAGTAATTAGATATAAAGTTTTCAATAAACCTAATTGTAAATCATAAAGCAATTTACCGAAACATTAACTAACCAAAACATAATAAAATCATAATAACATAACACATGTTTCTACATTCAACCTTCATCAATTTCTCTATTATATTGAACTTAAATATACTAAGGTCCTTGTGAGAGCAGTTTAAAACTTGGTCCTTCAAATCCTTCACTACGGAACTCTACTTTTACCCTTTTTTTTTGTCTCCACCGATCTAAATTTTATTATGAACGGAGATCTCATTATCCTTGAAAGTATAGTTCCTCTCCTCATGCTCCTCCTCACAGCCTGTTGATAAGCAAATATATCTCTTCCTCAAGCTTGTTATTACAGACAGTACTGAATATTGTATATTTCACATATTATGTCATACATATATAGAACATTAAATATATACGTACAATCATTATAGCACTCTTTCCAACTACATTTTTTGAACGGGTGCTTTTTCCATTTGTTTCTTCTACATAAATCACATTAAACATAATTTAAATATTTTCACACTACATATAAATTCAAAAGTAATAACTATATTTACAACTATACTTACCTTCATTTTGATTGTTATCTTTTCAATTTTATCTACTTCTTTAAGTAGAGTTGTGCTATATACAACATCATCCGTGCAATCATTTTGGCCAGTCTGATCATCATGACAGTGAGTATGTAATATATAGGGCAGAATTATATGATATAATAAAGTTTTGTCACATCTACTTATATTGATAATATACCTGTGTCCTTTATTTTCATTTGCATTTTGTCCATCCTAATCACCATTATAGTGAGTATGTAATATATTCATCAAACATAATTTTATCAAATAACAAAGTTCAACCACATATATTTATATTTAAAAATTATCTGTTGTCCTTCTTTTTCACTATCTTTATCCTTCGATCCAATTTCTTCACCATTATTTCTCTCACCGTTTCCTCTATCATTTCCATCATTGTCATCCCTTTCTTTGTTGTCATTTTATTCCACTATTGGACTATTTTTTCTCTTTCAACGGTTTTTTTAGTCTTTCAACCTCCACAAGCAGTTTGTCCATCTTCCAGTTCAGTGCTTCATTGTTGGCTATAATTATGCTCAACAAGTCTTCCACATTCGTAAGCTCAGCCTGTCTCGAGCATTCCCTTTTTCAAATATTTTTTGTTTCGTTTTGTAGTTTTTCTTTCATGGAATGTGTGTTTCTCGACAAAATCTTCTTAAGGAAACTTGGCCTTGAATCCAAACTGTTGCAGGATTGACATAGAAAAAATCATACAAAATAAACATAGGTACATTTCTAACATTCACAGTAATTATAAAATATAGAGCAATTACAACATACCTGCTCATTGTCGAAGACCCTATTTGCAAGGTCCTTCCATTTCAGGTGGCTTTCAACAACCCAGTTAAGCATGCATATATTCCTCTCATCTACTCTTTTCGCATAGAATATGAAAGGTCCAGTCAACAGTAGTGTACATTCATACACCCATACTAGAAGAAAGTAAGCAAATCTATATATGCCAACCGCTAGGGCAGAAGGGTTTTTGATCGACTTCTTTATAAAATCTAATAGAACATAATATCCTAATCTGCTCCATGGATAAGCATCAAATTGGTTTTCATCATCTACCAATTTGATGTGATCCAAATCTACCTATGTGGTTAACTGTTTACCTAGTAAAATATTCTCAAAGAAGTATATTTTGGTCATCTTAACTTTGTCTTCGTCCTTCAATTCTTTAGATTCATTAAATAGAAATGAGATCATTGACCTCGGAATAAGGTCTTCATTCTTGAAATAAGGTCTTCATTTTTGAAGTATTTGGTCAAAAAATTCCCTTTACCGTAGAAATATCTACTGGCAATGGATCACAATTTAATCACGTTATTGCGTTGAATTCCCTAATACCAAATTTGGCTAAAGTTCCTTCGAAGTTAAACTACAATTCATCCTCCTTAGTCAACGTCTTATAATGTGGTACAACAGTTGACTCTGGAATTTTAACATTTTCAAGTCTAGAAAACTACCAAAGGTTGATTTTCTAAATGATTCTAGTTGTTCAATATTTAGTTTCCTTGTAATATTCCTAAAGACATCTATTTTGAACCCTCAACCATCTTCTTCTTTTCAGGATCAATGGTTCACCCTGCAAAGATAAGTTATAGAAAAATATAATGCAATGTATAATTACTATATAATACTATATCATATGTGTAAATACAGTATTTTGTTCTTCATTTTTCATTCTCTATATTCATTTTTTTATTTATGATTATTTTATTTTTTAAAAAAAATTGAATTTGAATTTAAATTTAAATTTAAATTTAACTTTTTTAAAATAAAAAAAAAACAAACAAAACCAAAATTTAAAAAGTTAATAAATAAAAAAAGTTTTTCCCTCCCTATTTTTCTCAACCAACCCCCACAATTTTTGTTTTTTTTGTTTTTTCCTTTCTCTCACTACGCTCCTACTCTCCCACTCTCCTTGAGGTGAATAAATAAATAAAATATCTTTTGAAACAAAAAATAAACTTTTCTAATGGCTCTTATGCCACCCATAATTACCAATTCATGCTTAGTTTTTTTTTCTTCGATGTGAATTGGTAACTATGGAACATTTTAAAAACATAAATAAAAAACATTGTTTTGTGAACCCATTTAATTTAGTTTAAAAGATAAAATTGGGTAACCATTTTAGGGGTGTTGTAGGGTGGTGTTAACATCTTCCCTAGACACAAATGACTCCCAAACTTAAATCTCATGAATTTACGTAGACAATCCTTTTTTTTTTTTGGTGACCAATCACACCTTAATATGGTTAGCGACGACTTCAAACCTATTTATTATTTTTATAATTAAATAAACGAGAACGTCAGTTGCTCCGCATCGTGATCACGTCGCAACAATATGTGTAATAATATATATAAAATACCATGATTTTCACCTAATAAAGATCCTCCATGGGAGCGTTGTTTTGCCCCTTTTTTTCTACCGTTTAGATTTCTAAAACTATAATAATAATAACAACATAAATAACAATATCATTTTACATTGTTAAATAAATTCTCCTTTATGTTAAAAAATATTATATGTATATATGTTATATACTTTTTTACTTTTCGTCCTTCCTCCTTTCTCCATAGTATCCTTCCTCCTTTCACCACAGTTTTTTTTTCACTTTTTTTTTCCCCTTTTTATTAGGTTCCTTCTTCTCTGCTTTTCTTTTCACGTCTCCAACTCTTTCTCTTCTTTGATACCTATATTTCATATAATCAATTACACACGTACATTTTCAGATTTTATTTTCTTCCATTCTCCCTTCGATATATCTTTAAACAATCTTCTTTTTCCAATCGGTAGATTGTCCTGCACAATACAAAATATCATAAACCTATAAGTTAAGAAAAAAATTAATAGTATATTAAACCATTTTTATCCAACATCACTCTGTTAATTAGATCGTTAGGGGGTACATCATATGTTCTATCTCCTTCATTCATCTTCAAAAAAATATAATATAACCATCAACTCATATCTGATAGTATATATACTACATTAAATTTTTAATATACTTACATATGAATAATCCCCTCGGTCATGCATAAGCATTTTGGTCTCCGACGTTTCGAAGACTACATCTGGTTTCACATGTTTCTTTTTCTCGTACAGCACAATCTGTGTCCCTATTGGTTCTCCAAGATATACTGCTTGAATTGGTTCATAGTTAATTTGTTCTTCTTTATATCTTTTTCATTCTACGACAATATACATATTATATCTTGGTACGCTCAATCGTTTTACCATATATAATATACCTTTATAAATTTACAACATAAACTCCACAACATACCTCTGTATCGTCTATCATGATTGGTTCATCCTTGTTTGATTTCATAGGTCTACTCCTTAAACCAAGACATCTTTTATTTCTATGCACCAATTTTTTTCTACATATAGAGATAATTATACAATATATACTACCATTGACCATATAACGATTGTTTATGAAAAAAAAAGAGCCAAACACAGCCATATCATAACTTGATTTTGCTTTTCGAAGTAGCCTACAAAATCTAAAAAGTTCTAAACCAAAAACTATATATATATATATATATTATGCATTACATCATAGTTGTCCTCAGACCAAAAAATCACAATAGATGACTCAATATGTTATCAGATTACATTGAGAACAGATTGGAAATCTTTTACAACACAATAGACATCTCATTTGTGAGGTTTTATATTTCTTTGTATTTCGGTATTAGACTGTATAAACATAACAAATATATCATATATACCTTATCATATTTGAAATACGAACTGAAAAACATTACTAGTCGAATTTAAAATGCGTCGAACCGCTCTGTTGTTCGTTCAACCGTCGTATAGAGAATGCTCTGCTCTAGATGACGATGAAAAATCCTAATCTTTTGGTTAGAAGGGACGAAGATGAACAAGTGGGAGCGTTTTTGAAAATACAAAGAACGTTTACACGAAAGCTGTCCATACATTTGTGAAATATTATAACCCATTTAGGACTTTTATGAAATTTCTTATTGAAATAAGCACATTGAGTAAAATCATATACCAAATTAGGTTTTAGAAAACCCTTAATCTAATCTATATGATGTATGAGTTGGAAGGATAAATGGCCCATTTTCTCTCTCTATAAACCAAGAATGGCGGCCCAATTTGCAATTTGAGGCCCAACTTTCCAAGGATCTTTTGTTCTTTAATTCTGTCGATTAAGTTGAAAAAGTAAAAAAGAAATACAAAATTTATCCTTTACTAATAGTTGATTATAATCAATCAGAAGATTTCATTGTTACTCTGTAATGTTTCAGTTTTATCTTCCATCTATGAAATGTAAATGCAAATTAAAATAAACTATTTAAACTTCACAAGCAAAAAAATACAAAGATTTTTCCCACTTGATTTTTTTCTTCTGAAATCTAAATTTTTTTGTCTATTTAGTTAGTCAATTTCACGTAAATTTTTCAATATAAATAGACCTTCTATCGATGTGTCACATTGATAGAACATAAGCTAACTTAAATTAAATTGATACACATATATCACTCTCTTTCTTAGAAAAGTATTGATATAATAAAAATTCGAAATATTAGTTAAATAACGATTTTATTGGGACTACTTTGAAAAATGAATAAACCTCAAACCAATCAAAAATTCAATAATTCATAGTGGACTATTTAATGAAATTTTTTGGATAATAATAAGCGATCATATTATTGCAACGAAAATCTATTTTGTTAAATTTAGGATTAGGCTCAATGAGAATTACTGTATCCTTGGATTAGAATTTGGAAACAAATAAACTATGACCAACTATTAAATGTCGTGTCCTTTCTTACCATTTGATCATAAGTTATCTATTGACGATCAAAATATGATTTAGTTTTGTATAATTAAGAGAATTGATCATTAATACTTCTATAAATGATAAACTTTTATAATCGATAAACTTTCATCAATGATAGAACCCATGTTATAAAAAATATATTTAAAGTGATTATTTTTTTTTTTTAATTAGAGTCTATCAATAATAGGTTTCTATCACTTATAATCTTGAAAAGAATTTTGAATTTATTTTCATGAAAAGTAAGAAAAAATTCATAGTTTCTTTGCTGTTTTTTTTCTCTATGTTATTGATAAGTGTCTATCAGCGTTAGAAGAAAATTAAATATATTTTTATGAAAAACGTGTATAATTCTGTTGTTTTTTTTTCTTTTTTTGTTAACTTGTTTAGAGTCTATCTAATAGATTTATATCATCGATAGACTTGAAAAAAGTTGAATTTATTTTCATGAAAAGTAAGAAAATATATAGTTTATGCTGCTGTGTTTTTTTTTATGTTGTTGATTAGTGTCCAAGTGATAGAATAGAAGAAAATTGAATATATTTTCATAAAAAATGAGAAAATGTATAGGTTTTATTTATTTATTTATTTTTATTTTGTTGCTGTTGTTTATAGTCTATAGATCACGATTTTCAATTAGTGATAGAGACTTGAAGAAAATTAATATTTTTTCATGAAAAATCAAGTGTAATGTATTTTGTTTTAGTGATTTTTTCTATTTTTGAAAATACCGGTACTTTAAATATAAATGAAGAGATAAATACATATAATTAAATCTATCAAAAACACAATTATTTTTTAATCCATAATATCCAACAATGGTTTTAATATTTCGTCGGATTGAGAGTTGCTAAAGGCCTAAAGCCTACGTGTAGATTCAAGTTCATGGGATATCAAGAGGAGGCATAGGAAAACACGTATTTGAAAAAAATGAAATGTTAATGCCTCATGGTTCGATCCAATTAGATGAGTTAGTGAATTTATACCGATAAAAAAATAATAAAATTTCGCTCGATGTGGCATCCTGCACCTTGGGTGTCAAAAAAATCTTGACACAACTGATGTTACACATAATTGCCATAGGCAAGTGTAAGAGGAATGACTTATAATGCCCATTAAATGACCTCAATGAGACTTCAGACTTTACTTTTATGTGTGTTTAGTTGAATTGTATACTCTACATGCTAACTTAGACATAAAAAAATATATGATATGTTCAACAGTACACTAGTGGAAGAATATCTTATCTAGATCAATTCAAAATAACTCTAAGCGTACAACTAGGAAAAACAAGCCATAAGTTAAGTCATGAGAGACCAACAACGTTATCTAACATGGATGAGTTGATCGCCAACTTGTTCTACATTATACTTTAAGGAAAAAGATATGAAAATTTTGGTAAACAAAAAATAGCACTAACCAAATAATTAAGTAGATTGATCTCCATTATAATAGAAAAATACTTGGATGTAGCCCGAATTAAACATATTTTTGTATAGACTATCTATTACCTAATTAAAAACTATCATGTGACAAAATAATTTATTTTTTCTAAAAGTTTTTCTTAAGAAATTATTTGTTTAAACTACAAATTTAATCTCTAGATCAGATACTTTTTTTTTTAATTCATAAATTCACTTGCATAAAATCAAAATCTTATACATTCATAAAGGGGTGTTCACTGTTCGATTTCAAGCTGAAATTGCACCGAACCGAACCGCAAAATTCAAAAAAAAATCTCATGCCAAACCAAACTAAACCGTACGTTTGTGTCAAATCGAATCAAAACCAAACTGCATATGCAGTTCGGTTTAAATCCCATTGAATCCCAAGTCACCAAAGCAACAAGTTCGATAAAATTTGTCTTTCTATTTTAAATTTTGAACAATCTTGGGCTATCAAAGTACCAAGTTTGATAAAATTTGCCTCTTTTTCAAATTTTGGACAATCTTGAGCCACCAAAACATCGAGTTCAAAAAATTTTGCCTTTTTGTTTTAAGTCTCGCAGAATCTTAGGTCATCAAAGCACCAATTTCAATAAATTTTGCCTTTCTGTTTTAAATCTCGGACAATCTCGCGCTACCAAAGCATCAAATTCTATAAAATTTCCTTTTTTGTTTTAGATCTTGATGGGTCTCCGGTCAATATATTTAACCGAGTTTAGAAACAAAACCTTTATGAAGACTACTTGAAATTTATTTTATTTATTTAATTTTTTAAAATGAAGCAGTTCGATTCGGTTCTAGAATTGGTTTAAAACATTAAACCGAACCAAATCGCATAACAAAAAAGCGATTTCAACAAACCGCACCAAACCGCATGCAATCGATTTTGATTCAGTTGCAGTTTGGTTTATCAATCAGTTCGATTTTCAAATATTTTATGAACACTCCTAATTTCATATACATAAAATTATAGTTTATATTCCATGCATCAACCAACTTTTAAAATTTTTTAATTTGTTACAAAAAATTGTTGAAAGTTAAAATCCTTTTACAAATAGTTATTTTAGACATTAAAGAATAATTAATCAATGCAACTAAGATGAACCCAAACTTAAAAAAAAAAGGTAAGTTGGATTCTCCCTCTAAAATCATTTGGGAAAAACCAACCTTTATTAGTCCTCTAGTTTTCAAATATGTGTTTAGTCTTTAAATTTTTTATAGATAATTATATTTTAAGTTAAAATATTTTTTAATTATTTTAAATAATAATTAGATATTTAAATTTTAAAAATAATTTCAATAGCAAAATTGTTTCTCTTATATTGTTTCTCTAATAGTCTAATTTAAAAGGATACAAATATAATAAAATTTCATTATATTGTTTCTCTAATAGTCTAATTTAAAAGGATACAAATATAATAAAATTTCATTGTTTGTAGTGATAAACATTGATAGACTAGTATCATCTATTACTATTTGTTACTAATAGTCATGGATAAATGTTCATGGTTGTCCATTATTAATAGGTAGTAAAATTTAGTTATATATTTAACAAATTAATATTAACAATGAATTAATTATTTGAAAAGTATTTTTAAACCTATTCTTAAAATTTTAGATTCTTAGAACTCTAAGACTAAATTTAAAAAGTAATTTTTCAACATTGATTTTTCTGATTTTGATATGTTAAAATAACATTTTCTTTGAATAAATTTTGATATGTTAAAATAACATTTTCTTTGGATAGATTTTGACATCAACTGATTTTAGAAAAATAAAAATCATTTCATTCAGTGATATCTAATTTTTTTTTTTTTAACCATTTGTGAATATTTTTAATTCTAAATATTGGTAAAAAAATGTTTGGTATTATCTGTCCGTTAAAAAATGTTTTGATTTTATTATTTTTTTCAATGTCTATAAATAAAGGTATATCAATCATGCATATAAAAATTTAACAAAAAAATAAATCTTTATCATAATTATATAGTGAAATGCAATTACTAATTGTGTAACTCTAAATTAACTTTATTAAACCAAACATAATAATAAAAAATCAGCTCTAAATATACAAAAAATCACTTTTAAGACTTTGATTTTAAATATACAAAAATCATTTTTAAGACTTTGATATCAAACACAAATTTGATTGTCTAAAAATGAAGTTTATAAAATGAATTGTACTCACTTATTCTACAATTAGTACCTCAACTACCACTCCCAAAATATACCCTAATATTTTTTTATCGACCTTTACACCTTGGTAAGAAAAATAAAACATAAGAAATCAAATCCCAAAAGTATTTAGATGTTTACACATAACAACCTAAGAATATATATATATATATTGTAATAATATTTTATTTTTATTAACTAATATTATTTAAAATCCCTAAACATGTATTTACCCAACAAAAAAACAAATAAGGTCAAAAAGATAATCTAAAGTTTAAGTTTTCTCAATATATCATTACATATACAGCATTAAAACTTAAAAAAAAAAAAAAAAAAAAAAAAAAAACTGCTATTTTAAAACAAAAAACATAGAAATATATTTTAATTAGACAGCATCCGATTCTCTGACAACCCACCGCCGGTAAAACCTCATCACTCATCACCCGGACTTCTTTTCCAGATTGATCCGTTGAACAGTTCCAATGAAATTCCTGTCGATATCATCAAAACCCCCCATTTTAATTTTTATAATAATGTCCATTGTGGATCAAAATGTCAGACATCTTTTTTATCTTTACCTCCAAGTTACGTTCTCAGCAAGTAACCATTCACCGTTGGTATTCTGGAAAGTGAGTTTGTAACCCTCGGAATTTGTTTCATCTGTTAACAAACACAATTTGAAAATCAGTAAAAAGCAAAATAATAATAGAATTTCGTTTCAATCCTTTGAAATGTGTTTTCAAGTATAACATTAAACAATGGATTGATGTTTGAGTGATCATTAGATGCATGTATGTTTCAAAACACAAGCTCACCAAACATGTTCATCAAAGTAGCTCTAAGCGCATCAAAAGAATGATGTTCCCTCAAATCAACCTTCCTAGCAATTCCCACTCCCTCCATCTTCACTTTCACGTATCGAGAATTATTCAAATCCAATCCTCTCCAAAACCCGCCGTCGTTCTTCACCGCTGGACGCCGGATCACCGCTCTCCGTCCAACCCCTTCCTTCATAAAAAGACTCTTCCTCCTCTTCTTAAGCGGCGGCCATCCCACAAGCCCATTCTCCTGTTCCTCCTCCTCGTCTCTGTTCAATCAACCAAACGAAAAAAAATTCAGCTCAAATCAAATCAAAGACAGAAAAAGTAAGAGGTAGTGGCATACGAATCATTAGAGGAGGCAGAATGGGGGTCATTAGAGTCATCGTCATCGCCATCATTGGGATGGTCATTCCAAAAAAGCAGAGGAAGTGTTTGACGAAATGTCGCAGAGGAGTCTAGATGACGAGAACGCTTTTTGTGATTGATAGAATCAAAAACCAAGGAAATGGGATTGTTGTTATGGGTGTTTAAGTCGAAGGGTTTGATGGGATTGGTGGGGATTAAAGCAAGACCAAGTTGAAGCTCCATAGCCATTAGGTAGGGGAAGAGATTGATTGAAGAAAATGTGAGAACAAAAGATGAATTTGAATTATGGAAATTGGAAAGAGGATGTGGGTTTAAAAGGAGAAGAGGGGTTGTGCGTGCGGGTGTGGGACAAAGAATGAGAAGGTGGGGACAAAGTGTTGGAAAGAGAACGGAAAAACGTCTAAGATGTCCGTATCAATGCTCTGCCTTTGGCCGACCCAATTGCTCTCATGTTCCTTTTTTCTTACCCACATTGTTTTCTGAACCTCCAACACTTAGCCAAACTTCTTTTTACCTTATTATTCAATCCCACTCGCACACCTATTTCTCTTTCTCTTATTTTTCCTTTTAATATTATTTTAAAAAATAATGTCAAAAATAAAGAACGAAAAAGAGCATCATAAAAGATAGGGTACTAAAGTCGTGTACTCCATCCACGACTAGATTAAGTCGTGGACCTGTTACACAACAAGGCATTGAAGTTATGTACTCAGTACACAACTTCGCTAAGTTGTCCAGTCTCTCTAGCAGTCCATGCTAACATGCTGTCTAGCATGCTCGCAATCGTGGACTAAGTCTATGACTTCAATACCTTGTTCGTCTAGAATTTCAAATGTAAATCGTACGTGGACGGGGTACACCACTTCCTCACATAAAAACCCTCACATCTTTTTCGACAGAACCCTTCTACCTTATTTTCTCCCTTCTTCCTCCGTTGTTTCCTTCTCTTCCTCTGTCGCTGTAGCCACCGTCTCCTCTTCGTGGTCGTTACTGTCCCACCATTTATTACATGACTTCCTTTAATCCAGTCATACCATTTGACCCAGTCTTTAGCTACGTAGGTTGTAACTGGATTAAAGGAAGTTGGGTACATGACTTTCTTCGGCACAAAAATTATTTTATTTTTTACAACAATTTTAGTGTTACCCTTGTTTGTGTGTAATACCCTATTTTGTACCATAGTTAAAAAAAAAATATTATTCTTGAACATTGTCCCTTTCTCTTTTTCATTCCTATTCCATGTGTTCATTTCATGTGGACTTCTTTTCTTTGCTTCTCTTTTAATTAAACCATCTCTATCTCAGTTGGTTTTAGTTTACATTTGTATACACTTTCCATTGGCAGGTTTGAAGTTGTTGAACTAATAAAAAGAAATGAAAATTCGTACTTTTATTGTAGAGTTGATGATTACGAGTTTGTATATGTTTCAAAACCAGATCTAAAATGTTCAAAGTCTCAATTTAAAGAAAAGTCCAATGGATATTTGTGGACAAAGTATAAAGAAAAAACAAATTAATGTATCAATAAATGGCAAGCTAAAATATTTATCATTTATATTATATTTATACTAGTCACATTATATGTTGTTGCTTTTTTTTTTCCTATATTTTTTTGATTCTTTATGATATAATGAAAACGTTAATTTGTTAAGTTTTACATAATATACAAGATGAAGATTTGAATATCAGATCTCTTGATTGATAGTTCATATTTTATGTCAGTTGAGTTATTCTTTTATTGACAAATAATAATTCATCATATAAGTTGATGTTGTATTTATAGATATGTAATAAATACACATAAACGAAAACTTAAATTTTTTAAATTTTACAAGTATCCATAAAAACTTGAATTGTTGATGACCTTAGCAATTATCCTCGTCAAAGGTTGAATTTAAGAAAGAAAGTAAATTATTAGTTTAGAAAATAAGTTGAAACTTAAAATCTTATAATAATCTTTTATAGAGTCGGCTTAAATTGACTTTACATAACAGAAAAATGTTTTAAGAGAACTAGAAAGTGAGTTAAACATAAATACTTGAAAGAGTTAAAAAGTGTTAAAATTTTGATTTATTTAGTTCTCAGACTTACTCTAATCATATCTCATATCCAATGTAATATTTAATCAATTTAATCAGTCAAATTAAATAACCATATAATTGAGAGAATCTAATCTCTAATCTGAAGATTATAGTATAAATTGATTTTAAAATGAGAAGAAGAAAAAAGCAAAGAAATAGAGAAAGAGTATTTTGTGTGGAGGGTGTAGAGACGCGCCATTCGTGGGGGGGTGAGAGATGTGGTTAGGATAGCGGTGGACAAATTTTAATTCTCTGCGTCCTACGCCTTCGGGGCAGTACGAAGATGGTCAAAACCCCACTCATTTGGGTGCCCCCACTTCCCCTATTAATTAACCCTTTTTATTTCTTTATTATAATTATTATAATAATGATTTTCTTCTTTATTTTAATTGAATAACAAATTACGTGCATTGTATTCTAATTTTAATATCATTAGCTATGCTTCCATCTTCCTTGCTTTTCATTTTTCTCTATTGTATTTCCCTATGTTCTTTGTGATTTTCATTATACTCTCTCAACCTCGACTCTGTTCTCAAATTAATTATCAATATTAAGTTGTTTCATTTTTATACCAACTATTAACTAAACAAAAATCAATTGTTTGTTTTCGTCTATTAGCTATTTTAAGAAAATTAAGTTTTAGAGATACTTTTTTCACTTCTAACTTTTTCATTTCTATTATTCACGTTTTAGTGATAGTTTAAAAAATAAAGTCAAATTGTGAAAAGTAAATAAAATAAAAAAGTAGCATTTGAAAAAGTAGTTTTTAAAATTTTGCTAAAACTTTTTTACTAATTGATTTCAATTAATGTGTTTTAAGAAATATACAGATCATTGTAAAATATGGATAAAAAAACCGATTAATTAATTTTTGAAAATCAAAAAGTGAAAAAACAAAATTTTTACTAAATGAGATCTAAGCTTTTGAGTTAATTAGAACAAAATATATGAATTAGGTTTTTATTTGGTTTCATTTATTATCAGCTTGGTTTTTTATTTTTACATGTTTTTTCTTTATTTTTGTTTTGAATATTCATTTTTACCATTGTCGAATTAAAATTTGATATATTACTTTTTATATAAATTGAATTTGGATATTTAATTGATGTTCTTTCTAAACTAAAATACAAAAAGATACCTAATGGTAAGAGTAAAATTAAGGGTATCTATATCTCATTGATCAATTCAGTTCGATTATGATTAGCTATTCTAATAATAATAAATAAATAAAAACAATAATCCAAACCAAATTTTTTTTGTTTTCTTCGATATACATACCAAATTGTTCGACTTTACTCTAAAAAGCCCTAACTCATAAATTAAAGATTCATTTGATTTGATTCGACTTTTCAGTTTTTGTTTGGTCACCCTTTTATGATATATCAAACATTGAAAAAGAATATATGTTTACAAATATATTATAAGTTTTCATTCATATAATATAAATACTGTTAAGAGGAAGATTATGTAAATATTTTAGGGAGACAATATATGTGGTTATGATTAGGAAGTGTTTCCTTATTCCATTTCCATTATGAGATACTGTTTAGTGGGAAGTTGGACATTGCATTAAGGAGATATGTTCTCTTGTCTACATTGGAGACGACATTTAAATGTGATTTTAAAATGTTGGGTTTCAAATAAAAATGCCAATTTGATACCTTTTTCTTTTTTCTTTTTTATATGATTCTCTTTGCTCCTATATACTATTACTACCACTATACTTTCTTACCTAATCTCTTATTACTTCTCACTTGTCAATTTGATGGATAAAGTTTCGAATTTATTCCTATTTCCATATTTATTTTACTCTCGTGACTTATCTTTATAAATCAATTATCAGGGGTGTCGTTGTAAGTATCCAATTCCAACACAAACTTCTTTTTCGATTTTTAAACATCTTTTATTATATAATTTTCATTATTTCATTTTAATTTTTTACTTGATCCTAGAGAAAAGATTCTATGACCAGCCATGGAGTAAAAAAAGATAATATTTATGATCACCACATATAGTAACAAAATGGAATACTTGACTTGTTTAGTTTATAAATGAGAAAAGAAAAAGAAGTGCAATGAATCAATTTATAATTTGGAGAGGGTAATAACGATGCTGGATTAAGGAGGCAGAAAAGCGAGATAATTTAAAAGATGTGTTTTTGAAAATAGGACTTAAATAAGTGGAAAGCACGTAGAAGGTTCATTAAATACACGGCCGTAATAGAAGAAGGCAGCATTAAAGATAAATAAAGAAGGTCAACATCGGTAATTAATAACTAAAAAGAAATTGGATTAGTTTAATAAAGAAAAACAAATAATTGAGACAAGGCAGTCAGAGGAGGCGTATAAAAAGAACGGTAACCGTTACTATTAAACAGACGTGGTTGTCTTGTCGGTGCTACGGAGGAAGTGAATTCCACGTGGAGCTCACGTGGGACAGTTGAGAACATCAGCTAACAAGTGGGACCCCTTTCAGATGTCACGTGTCAGGAAAAATACAGGGAACGCCACGTCGGTATATGGATGTTGGGTTTCTTCTTTTAAATTCGACCAACCGGTTTGATTACTCCACGTCCCAAGTTTGATTGGTCCAGCCCATGTGGCTTTTATGGTCCAGCCCATTTGGACAGGACCACTCACCTGCCGTTTCTTTCCTTTGGTTTCAACCACATTTACTTATGCTTTGCCCCCCGCCCCCCGCCTCCCCCTTCCAACTTTACCCTATTCCTATTCTATTCCCTTTCCCTCTCCATTTTTTTTTGATAAATTGTAAATTAGAGACATCTATATCATCGTAATTATATATATATATATATTTTTATTTATTTATTATATCTATATACTTTAACGAAATGCAGGAGTCTTTGAAGAATATATAATTCAGTTGAGACAATATAGAACGTATAAGAGAATAGAGCATGTATGTTGTCATGAACCACAATGTCCGAGGCTTGTCTAATATGTTCCTTGTTTACAACCGATTAAAAGAGGGTATTTTTGCATCAAAGTAAGAAAGCCGTGATCAAGATAGTGGACCCAAAAATGTCGAAACTTAAGCAAGACTTTTTCTTTTTTTAAATGGAAGTATGTGAAAGTTCAAATCTAGCCATTTTTTTCTTTTCACACTTCGTTATCAAGCGCTTCAGACATAATAGATGGTCAAATAATATGAGTATTAGTAAAATAGAGGAGAAACATTACTTGATTAGGTAGAGCAATGACCAACACATAGGTTAGATCGTTGGTATATTATTGATCTTATATGAGAAGAACACAATTTATAATCTTGAAAGTTTGAAAATTAAATTTGTAATCAATTCTCTTACTTTAAATTATTTTAATAGCCGTTCAGCATAAGTGTGCATAAAAGGTGATTAGAAAGATGATTGGAAGTAATGTATGTATGCATGTGTCACGTTAATAATTATATATTAAATATTATTGAAGATTATGATGATAGTTTGGGTGGGAGGGAAGGGAAGAGAAGATAAGGAGATGATGAAAGAGGAAAATCAATGTATATTTGTGCGGAACATGAGAGATTAGGTTTGAGTGTGGTCACAATATGTTTCTTCCACTTATAGGAGAAAAAAAAAGGAGATTAGAGAAAATATTATATTTAATAAAGAGCAATACTTGAATCTATTATAAACTACAATTCAAAATTTTGCAGTCCACCTTGATCACAAATAAATTAACACTACAATATTTTGTCCACCTTGATCACAAATAAATTAACACTAAAATATTTTTATGAAAAATAAAAGTTTACAGAGTGATAATTTGAGGTTAAACAATTAATTGAACAACTAGATGAACTGTATAAAGATGGCCTAAAATGCAACTAAGTTTCTTATCTTGAACAAATCATGAAAACTACTCATTGCACATTTCAATATTGGAAACCGTATTAAATTTTAATTCTACCGTGTTATAGATTCAAATAACTATTTTAAATTTTTTTACTAAAAATAAAGAAATAATGATAAATCATTAGTTTATTTGATATGGTATAATTTCCTCTTTTGGAGGACATAGGAAATAAAAAAAAAATTCAAAATAGTACGCTCTTTAATTTTAAATTTGTAGTATAATTCTATTTGGTCTTTAGCTTGAGTGTTGCATTATTATTGACCGAAAAATAATCCAAAAGACAACAATAATTAAAATCATACGAGTAAAACTGTAATATTTTTCAAAATCTAAAGATGAGATATATATATATATATATATATATATAAAAAGAGTAATAAATGAAGAGGGAGTTGAAGAATGGGGCCAACAATAATGGGTTAAGAAGTAGAAGGAAGTGAGATTGGGAGATTGGGAAATTGAGTAGTGATGGCTACAAAAGTCACTTTCAAAGCCATGAGTCCAATTCAAATTAGGCCCAACCTATTTGAGTTGTCTCTCTCTCTTTTTCTTCTATATTTTCAATCTTAGCTTAATTTAAACAAACTCTTCTTCATTTTTTTCCTTTGCCTCCTTCCAAATTCTCTCCTTTGTCTTTCTCAATTTGTGCACTTGTCACTTTTCTCCTCAATCTATATCTTCTTTTTTCTTTTTCTATTTTTAGTGTCCCTAGGAACCTCTAATGGGGTTGACTTTTGGTCCACTTCTCTTAATTTGGGTTTACTTTCGAGCTAACCTGCGCAAGAGATCTTCACTTTGGTAATCAATTAAGTCTATCAAACTTTGATGATTAAGTAAAGTTAGAATAATAAATGTATAGTTTAGTTAATTAGTACATAAGAAATAATTGAGAACATGGGCCTCCTTTAAAGTTAATTTACTATCTCCATGGCATCGCCGAACGATGTTTTTTATAGGCCCTTCTTCCGACACTGCTTCTAAGTACGTTTAACATCAACAATGTTAGAGTTGGGTTGATCTAGTGCTCAAGGTTTGCATGGTGTTAATATGAGCATAGCTTGATTATTTCTCAATTAGTATATATAAATACTATTTTAGTCCTATATTTTAAAGTTTGTTCAATTCTTGACCTTTGTCGCAATGTGATCGCGACACGGAACGGTCAACGTTCTCATTCATTTAATTTTAATAAATAAATAGGTTTGGAGTTGTCACCAACCATATTAAGGTGTGGTTGGTCACAAAAAAAGATTGGTCTACATAAATTCAGATTTAAGGTTTGGAAGTCTATTGTATGTAGGGAATGTGTTAGCATCTTACCCCACCCATAAAAATGGTTACCAAAATTTATATTTTAAACGAAATTAAAGAGGTTCACAAAACAAATTTTTTTATTTAGGTTTTTTAAATGTCCTATGGTTATCAATTCACATCAAAGAAAAAAAAAACTAAGTATGAATTGATAATTATGGGTGGCATAAGAGTCATTAGAAAAATGAAGTTTATTATTATTATTATTATTTTGGTTCAAAAGATGATCTTTTTTAAAATATGAAATTGTTTATAATTTTAAAGACAATTTATTAATTAAATTTCAAATTAAGAAATTTCATGTATTCATGGAATTTAAATTATAAAACCCATAAAAAACAATATTTCTTCTCTGATTCAAATTTTTATATTCAAATTGAAAAATAAATAATAATAATAATAATGACAAAATAGTGTGAAATTTATGAAATACAGTTGTGAAATAGTTGTGAAATAATATAAGTTGTGAAATAAAATAACATGCAGGTATTTGTGAAATAAAATAACATGTAGATATGTATTTGTGAAATAAAATAATATGCAGATAGGATGTGTGATAAAATAATATAGTGATAAAGTAATACAGTGATAAAGTAATGCAGTGATAAGGTGATAAGGTGATACAGCCATAAAGTGATACAATGATAAAATAATACAGTAATAAAGTGATACAGTGATAAACTGATACGGTGACAAAATAATACAGTGATAAAGTAAGACAATGATACAATAACACAATGATAAAATAACATTGAGATGAAAAAATAAAATGTCAAATAAATAAAGCAAATGCAGGATATCAAATAAATATCGCAGAATGTCATGTTAAATAAATAACGCCAAATAAAAATAGTAACTCAACCTGCCAAATGGGTGTCCAGGATGCCAAATAAATAAAGCAGCATGTCAGATGCGAAATAAATTATATAATATGCCAAATGGGTTTGCAGGATGCAAAATAAATTAAGCAGCATGCCAAATGAGTGCCAAATATTCAACACAGTGAACCATGAATTTGAGGACACAATAAATTTGAAGGCAGAGTAATTAAATTGGCCTAAATCTAATAAAATTGATACCCCACTAGAAAAAACTCAATTAATCTGACAAAATATGTAGTAATCACCAAATAGTTGTAAAATAATATAGGTTGTGAAATAAAATAACATGCACGTATGTGTGAAATAAAATTACATGCAAATAGGTATCTGTGAAATACAATAACATGCAGATAAGTATCTGTGAAATAAAATAACAGGCAGATAGATATCTCTGAAATAAAATAACATGCAGAAATGTGTGTGATAAAGTGATACAGTGATAAAGTGATATAGGAATAAAGTGATACAGTGATGCAATGATGAAGTTATGCAGTGATAAAATAATACACTGATAAAATAATACACTATAAAATAATATAGAGATGAAAAAATAAAATGTCAAATAAATAAAGCAAATGCAGGATGCCAAATAAATAACGTAAAATGTCATGTCAAATAAATAATGCCAAATAAAAATAAATAACGCAACATGCCAAATGGGTCTGCCGGATGTCAAATAAATTATGCAACATGCCAAATAAATTATGTAACATGCCAAATAAATAAACAAGCATACCAAATGGGTGCCAAATATTCAACAGATTGAACCGAATTTAAGGACACAATAAATTTGAAGCAATTAAATTGGCCTAAATCTAATAAAATTAATACCTCACTAGAAAAAACTCAATTAATCTTACAAAATATGCAGTAATCACCAAATCGATTGACATCCAATTGAGAAAAGAAAGAGAAAAAAACCTTTAAAGACTTGATTTTGAGAAAAGATTCTTTAGCTTTCTCAACTCTCCCAAATGACAACGAATGAGCAGATGAAAAGATTTTTTTTAAAGTAAAAAAGTGTACCATTTCCTTAAAAAAAATCTCAACATATTTTCGCCCCAGAAAAAAATCTCTCCATTATGTTTTTATAGGGCGACTTGTTTTTTTAAATCTGAAGATAGACTATCAGAGACAAAGTGGGAAAGTGGGAAAGTGGGAAAGTAGGAGAATAGGAGAGTGGGGGAGTGGGAGAGTGGGGCGATGGTGACAAGACAAGGGAAAAAAACAAAATATAATGGGGATTGGTTGAGAAAAATAGGGAGGAAAAAACCTTTCTTTAAAAAAAAATTATTTTGTTTTTGTTTTTGTTTTTTTTTTGTTTTTTAAGTTAAATTTAAAATTAAAATTAAAATTCAATTTCTTTTAGAAAAATAAAATAAACATAAATAAATGAATATAAAAAATGAAAAATGAAGGATAAAATATAGTATCTACAGCTTGCCCCCTTTGTTCATCCTGAAAATATTTAAAGATAAAGGAAATAGATAAGGTATTTGGGTCGATTTTTTTATTTTTTAGAGAGAGAAAAAAAATTATCAAATGAGCAAGGATATCAACCTTACCTCTAGAGCTAGATTTGATAAATAATGGATGTGATAGACAGCTTTCGACCTCAGCTTCAGATCTGAACTCGATTTAACCAAATTTGAAAAAACATCAACTTTAGCTCTAGGGCTAGGTTTGATAAATAAATAACCTGTTAGACAGGCTTCGACCTCAGCTTTAGATCTAGGCTCGATTTAACCAAAATTGAGGAAAAACACCAACCTTAGCTCTAGGGCTAGGTTTGATAAATAAAGGACTTGTTAGACAGATTTCAGCCTCAACTTCAGATCTGGGGTCGATTTAATCAAATTTAAAAAGACATCAACCTTAGCTCTAGGACTAGGTTTGATAAATAAAGGACCTGATAGACAGGCTTCAACCTCAGCTTTAGATCTGCGCTCGATTGAACCAAATTTGTAAAAACATCAACCTTTGCTCTAGGACTAGGTTTGATAAATAAAGAAAATGACCTAATAGACAACCTTCGGACTCGACTTCAAATCTGGGCTCGATTTAACCAAATTTGAGAAAACATCAGTCTTAGCTCTAGGACTAGATTTGATAAATAAAAGGATTTGTTAGACATGCTTCGTCCTCAGCTTTAGATTTGGGCTCGATTAACCAAATTGAAAAGACATCAACCTTACCTCTAGTGCTAGATTTGATAAAGTGGACTCATCCTTCTTTTAAACCGAGTTGAAATTTAATTTGAATATATTATGTTTTTCAAAGAAATCAATGTTGGAATTTATATCTTAAAACTCGTAGATAGTAAATATAATCCATTAATCGTTATTATTAAATGTTATTGATTATATTATTAGTTTTGTCTTAATAACCTAAATCTAATAAAATAACATCATAAGCACATGAGTCTTAAACAATATGTAGAGACATACATGGATCAATGTTCAAGATCAGCTTAAAGGGTCTATAGTATAAGGATAAGGCTGAGTACCTTATCCTAATAACACTATGGATACAACTCACTTTGTATTTGATACAAACACAATGATCCAACGCATCCGTGTAGGTGACATGTGAGTGAGGATATCTTATGCAATGAGTTTGTATAAGATCGTATCACGAAATAATAACCACTAGATGTAACTCTGTAAACTAGTTTGAATTGGAAACACCACTCATCGGAGACCTTCCTATCCTCTAGGATGAGATTGGTTTGTGAGAGCCAATTGAGATGGAAAAAAGTTTAGAGATGTTTTAGAGAAACTCTTTTGCAAAAAAACAAAATTATTAGTTACATTTTGGTTCATTTAACTGTTAAAGAAAACTGTTTTTTCGGAGTTACATCTAGTGGTTACTATTTTGTGGTCTAGTCTTATGCAAACTCATTACATAGGATACCCTCACTCGCATGTAAACTACACGAGCCCGTTGAATCATTGCATTTGTATCAAATACAAAGTGAGTTGTATTCATAGTGTTACCAGGATAAGGTATCCAACTTTATCCCTTAACTATAGACCCTTTAAGCTAACCTCGAACATTGATCCATGTATATCTCTACATACTGTTCAAGACTCATCAAACAACTTAAGATGTTAGTTTATTGGATTTGGATTATTAAGACAAAACTAATAATATAACCAATAACATTTAGTGAAATTATAAAAATAACACTTTATTAATAATGGTCAATGGATTATATTTACAGTCTACGAGTTTTAGGACATAAATCCCAACAGGGGGAAATACTTTTCCTTCTGGAGCAATTAGTACAACTCCAATCTCATGTCCCAACTCGTATGAGGCACAATAAAAAAATATAATCCATTTCTTATGATCTGTAGCATCATTTTCAACTAGAAATGTGTTTTCATTTGGGAAAATCAACCCTCATAGGCTCGTAATATGCTACTGATTGGGCAGCTAAATGATTAGCAAGTACACTTTTCTTTATTACTTTTTTAGTAACATAAACAACATCATACTCTGACAACAAAACTTGTCATTTTGCAATCCTTGCAGATAATGACAGTTTCTAAAAAATTTATTTTACTGGATCTATTTTTTAAATAAGCCATGTTGTATGGTATAACATATATTGCCTCAAACAATGAGCGCTCCATACTAAAGCACAACAAGTTCACTCTAACATTGAGTATTTAGAATCATAATCAATGAATTTTTTACTCAAATAATAAATTGCATGCTCTTTCTTCCTCGATAAGTCATGTTGTCCTAGAACACCATCCATAGAACCTTCTAATACTGTCAAGTATAGGATTAACGGTCGTCCTGGAGTTTGAGGAATCAATACAGGTGGGCTCTACAAATACTGCTTAATTTTGTTGAAAGCTTCTTCGCAATCCTCATTCCATTTTTCTGGGTTGTTTTTACATAAAAACTTGAAGATTGGTTCGCATGTTGGTGTCAAATGCCAGATAAATCCGGATATGTAGTTCAATCTTCCAACAAAACCTCGAACTTCTTTTTCTGTTTTAGGGGATGACATTTCCAAGATAACATTCACTTTGTCTGGATCTACTTTGATCCCTTCTTCACTGACGATGAATCCCAACAACCTTCCCGAGGCTGCCCCAAATGTACATATGGATGGATTTAATTTTAATTGATACTTTCTCAACCGATCAAATAATTTTTTGAGTACGGTTGTATGATCTTCATCTGCTTTGAATTTTGCAATCATATCATCAACATACACCTCTATTTCCTTATGCATCATGTCATGAAAAAGTGTAACAATTGTTCGCTGATATGTTGCCCCAAAGGGTAATGAATGTTGTTTTTTCTCTATCTTCTTGAGCCATTTTGATTTGATTATATCCTGAAAAACTATCCATGAAAGAGAAAGTTGAGTATCCTACAGTATTATCCATCAACATGTCGATATGAAGTAAAGGGAAGCTGTCTTTTGGACTGGCTCGATTTAAATCTCTATAATTCACACATATTTTCATTTTTTTCGTCTTTTTTGGATACTGGAACAATGTTTGTCACCCATTCACGATATTTGGAGATTGTGAGGAACCCTGCTTCAATTTGTTTCTGTACTTCCTCTTCTATTTTAATCAATACATCAGGCTTCATTTTACCTAGTTTTTGTCTTACTGGGTTGCATTCTGGCTTCAAAGGAACACGATGTACTACAATATCCTTATTTAATCTCAGCATATCTTGATAACTCCAAGCAAAAAACATCTGAGTATTCCCATAACAAATTCATCATTTTTTTTCGAGTTTCACTTATGAATGATGTGCCAATTTTTACCTCTTTTGATTCCTCTTGAGAACCCAAATTGATTACTTCAACTAGCTCTTGGTAAGAACCTAGGACCTTATCTTCTTCTTCTACCATTCTTAACAATTCTGAGGATATTCCCCGACATCTTCATCGTCACTTTCTTTGTCATATTCCATAGTGTATATTAAGGTATCAATGGTAGAACTGGAATTACTAACATCTTCATTCTTATAATTTTAAAGAAAATTTATTAACTAAATTTTAATGGAGATATTTTATGTATTCATGGAATTTAAATTATAAAATCCATAAAAAACAATACTTCTTCTTCAATTTAAATTTTTATATTCAAATTGAAAAATAAATAATAATAATAATAATGACAAAATAGTGTGAAATTTGTGAAATACAGTTGTGAAATAGTTGTAAAATAATATAGGTTTTAAAATAGAATAATATACAAGCGTATGTGAAATAGAATAATATGCAGGTGCATGTGAAATAAAATAACATGCAGATAGGTATCTCTAAAATAAAATACATGCATATAGGTATATGTGAAATAAAATAACATGCAAATAGATATATGTGAAATAAAATAATATGCAACTATCTGTGAAATAAAATAATTGCAGGTAGGGTGATAAAATAATACTATGATAAAACAATACACTCATAAAATAATACAAAGCAGCATGCCATGATGCCAAAAAAAATGAGTGTCAAATATTTAACACAGTGAACCATGAATTTAAGGACATAATAAATTTGAAACTTCAATTAATCTGACAAAATATGCAGTAATGACCGAATCAATTGACATCCAATTGAGAAAGGAAAGAGAAAAATGCCTATTTAATTTTTTTTTTTTTTTTTTTAAGTTACATGTAAAATTTAAATTCAATTTCTTGTATAAAAATAAAATAAACATAAATAAATTAATTAATGAAATGAAAAATAGAGAACAAAATACGATGTCTACGCTCTTATACTTTTAATTTTCTAATTTTAAATCTCATAATTTCAATACATCTTAAATTTTATATCCATTGTCTATTTATTGTTAACTCATCTATATACTAACATTTTTACTATGAATGTTTGAAAATAAATATTTTCGCATGTTGTATTTTCTTGCATAAAAGTTATTATTATTATTATTTTACCAATTTTTTTAAAAATTAACCTTAAGATATTATTTTTAATTTTTTTATTTACTAGATTTAGACATCAATCAATGTTTAGCGAATACTATTATATTATATTTTATATATATATATATATATATGAGATACATATTATCGAAGGTTATTTTTAAGTACAAGTAGAGAGTATAAGAATGTGAACTTGCAAAACATAGATATGCTTATTTGAAAATATATATCTGTGTATATGTATGTGTTTATACTATACATGCGTGTATATAGCTATCTATATATGTGAAATAGAAAATTAGAAATTAATAAATTAGTTAAGATCCGTCGAACTTAAATCTAAATCTAAATTTAAAGAAAGATAACTAGTAAAAACAAATATAACTTAATTGACATATAAATAAAGTGATAAAAAAGTGAATGGTACAAAATTCTTATACTCCCTAATCCTTTGTGCAGTACTAAATTTGTAATTGAAATTGTTTTCTTTATTTTCCATTTCTAGTGTGGACAAGATATTTTAAGACGAACTAAAGAATCAAACTTTTTGTTATGTATGATTGTAAATAGTAGAAATAAAGAGAAAAAAAGAGTGGTGTGGTGGACCAACAAAATCCATTGTAGAAGATATTGTCATAAGGGTTTGGTTTTGAAGGAAGGAAGAAAAAAGTAGAGGTTAAGTTTAAGAGAAACACAATGACAAAATCCATTCTCACAATTTTCACTTTTCTATAACTTTGCCTTTTGTGCACATAGCCTCCGACCATCATCCTCTCCTAAACAATCATTTGTTTCCCCAATTCTCATTTTTCCCTCCACCATCACCATCACTATCACCCCTTCCTAAACCCCCCATTACAAAAAATTTTCTTTTCTAATTTTCACTTTCAAATCTGCCTCACTCTAACTCAGCCATCTAGTAAAAACTAATTAATGTATTTGTTAAAGCTAATATAATTCAATTAACAAACAATATACGGATGTGTTTGCGATTAAGAGGCATGTGCTACAAATTTTCATACTCTTATTTATACTTAAAACAAGTTATTCGTGCATATTGTAAAGATTGAGAGACTATCAAACACAAGACTGTTTGAAACTTTAAATTGAGATAGAATGTTTGGAGTTTATGTATAGGTGAAGTTAATATATCAGTATTTGTGGTACGAAGTTTTTTTGTCTGAGTTTATATGTCCGTGTTTAAATTGCAAAATTGAGTTCATATGTATGGGATATCCGGTGCAATTTTTTTAATTCTAAATAATATGTTTTTAATACCTATTTTTTATTTTAAATTTTTTATTCAATAATTTTACATATCTTTGCTTAATAAAATATATGGAGTGCATTTTTTCTTTTGACTTTTTTTTTTCTTTGTTTCGGGTAATGAACAACAATTAACTACGTAAATAAAATGTAAAACAAAAGACAAATAAAAAAAATATTCCTAATTTTCTTTCTGAATTTCATCATTTTCCTTTTCTTTTTCTTTTTCATTTTCTTCCTATTGTTGCCTGGTATTTGGCCTCTTCCATTATCTTAGTAGTCAATGGAATGTCACCGCTAGAAAATATTTCCTATTCTTCAACAACTTCGCATTCAATTCCTCCATATTTGGAGAATCATCCAAGAACATATCTTCATTTTCACTAATTATTGCTAGAAAATATTTTAAAAAACAAATCTCCATTTTATGGTTTTTTTTTTGTTATTTGTTATTTTTGTTTGTTTTTTGTTCCACCATTCAACTATCTATATAATTTCAAAATTCTTAACATTCATTTGGTATGTGATTTCAATTAAATAAAAATATAATAGTGTACAAGCTAATCGTTGATATTGATTGTTAGAGGTGGTTGTCACTTGTCATTAAAGTTGATTTTCGTTGAAGTTTAACGTAGAGGTAGTTTTGGAGCATGAAGTAGTCATAGATGGTTGTCGAAGGCAAAAGTTGGTTGCACGAAATTGATTTTGGAGTTGGTCGCAAGAGTTTGTTGTCGGAGCTTGAAATTCATCATGCGAAAGTGGTCATCAAAGTTGATTTTCGTTAGAGTTTGCTATCATATGTGGTTACCGGAGCCTATAATTGGTCGTCAAAGTTGGTCACGCAAAGGTGGTCATTGGAGTTTATCGTCAGAGGTGGTATGGTTGTCAAAGCCTAGAATCAGTCGTCGAAGTTAGATGTGTGAAAGTGGTTGTCGAAGTTGATTCTTGGAGTGTGACAATGGTAATCATCAATGGTGGTTCATCCATTAAAAATATTGGGTAGATGGGAGTGTTATATACCAACTCAACACCACACATGTAACATTGGTGGATCAAAGAATGAGTTCGTATATTATACCGACTTAACTCATCTCATGATGGTATATCAAACAACTTCCTAATAATTAGAAGACCACTTTGTAGACATTTTAGAAGTTAAAAAGATCTCTTTAGATTCTTTTCAAAATTCAAAAACTTTTAAAGACAAACATTAATAATAATAAAAAGAAGAATAAATAAATATAGCTCAAACTCATGTACTATTAATGACTAAAATATTTGTAGTTAGTCATATAGTGTTAATAACATTTTACAATGTTGGTGATTCAAACAGAGAAATGCTGTGTGGAGGGAAATTTTTGTTGGACCTAATAGGTTCAAAGAGGTATCCAGCCCGTGAATGCAGTTTGTATTTAGACCGTTTCTTTCAGGCCTCGGCCCATTACAGGATTAAATGGGCCTTTTAATTTGTAATTTACATCTCAACAGTTGATTTTTGACTTTGAGAGTGGCAAAATTTTGAATAACAAAATGAGAAATAACAAATCTAAAAAAAATATTAAGATTTTTTGTGGTTATATATATATATTTTTTGGAAAATCTTAACTAAATCTTAACTAATTTATGATATTTTCATAATTGACAATATTTTTTTAATATCCTCTAAATATATTCCTATAATTCACAACAGATTTTCAAATTTTTAGTATTTAAATCAAAATAATTAATATTTATTTATTTAATTTATAAGACTTAGCTTTGAATAACGATTTTCCCTAAAAAATGGCTAAGAGAATTTAAGCGTTCCTCATTAAATATTTCAAATATTGCATCATAATCAAAACATAAATTCAGCATTTTTATATTGTATCGTTAGTAATAATTTTAAAATAAAATTCTAACATCCCTGTAATTGTGCTAATTATGATTACCCACCTATTTTGGTTGATTTTGTTTAAAAAACTTGTTTTATTGGGCCAATTGTACCGAAGTCAAATTTTAAATAATACAAAAATAAATTCACTAGGTTTGATTCTTTATATTTCATGCCATTTATCAAAACTTTATTAAACAATACATAATACATGTTTTTAATAACAATTTGTGATTATTAAAATACGCACAATCATACTTTCATGAAGACACCCAGAATTACAAACGATTTCTGCAAAGAAAGGGATGGTGGGGCAAACACAAAGTAGCTTGTAATCATAAAAGAGAAACGTTGGAGAAGAAAGGTAAAAATTTTCAGGCAATCAAGGTACGTATATGAATATCTCTATTTCTTATACAGTATATATTTTACACAAACACTGATCAAATTCACAAAACAAAAGATAAAATTAGGTCAACCCTCCTCTCTAAACTTCACAGATCATGGAAAAAAAAAAAACAATTGTATAAGGTAACAGTGTTAAACGAACAATCTGGTCGAGGATTTGTCGATTCGTTGGCAGCGTTAGTGATTAAAGCGACTTTGTCGTTTAATTTGAAAAGGGAATGAAATGATGAAACATAGGATTTTGATTATTGGTTGATGGAGATCATCATCAGGGCAGAGGAAGGGTAAATTTACCTTTTGGAAGAAATACTGGATTGGTCCATGGCGGTATATATGATCTGAAGCAAATGAAGATTGTGATGGGGGATATTTGAATTAGAATGGAAGAGTGAATTTTTGGGTATTTAATTTATATAAACTCAACTACCATGAATATGAGCTCTAAGATTTCAAAAATAATATGTGTTAACAGAAAGAGCAAGTTGGTCATATGTAACATTGGAAGAAACTTTATTGTTTCAGAAAGACAATCTATGAGAAGGAAACATGAAGAAGCAGAGAATGAAGAGAAGGTATGCCATTGTACTTCAATTCATAAAATGTACTATATTTAGTAAATTCATATAACCTTGCTGAACATGATATAATACTAAGAGTGAACAAGATAAACAAGACGAAGATGAAGGACAAGGTGAGACAGACGTGAATGAAGAACGTGTTCAAGGACGAATGAAACATTGGAAACAAGTGAAACAAATGAAGAATCAAAAGATAATAGAAAGAGAAAAAATGATACACCAAAGGAAAAGAAGGTAACAGTCTATAACATCTAAAATTTTGCTCTCAAAAATGTATGTGTGATATAGTACTTAGTATATATGAATTATGTATACGTAAAATACAAAGTATGTGGTTGCTGTTTTGATATAAAATACATTGTATTTTGTGTATTATACTGTATTTGTGAATATTTGTTGTCTATGATCTCATCCATTCTCTATGATGATCCCATCCATTCTTTATGATCCCATAAATTACAATGTATTTGTGTATTATGTTTGGAGTGTCATGCGTTATGGAGTCGGATACTTGAAGTGTAGCTAACTTATAGATTTTGTTTCATTGTTTTGTTTAACTGACTGATAGTTTTGTATTGCTTTGTACTTCAAATTATTTGTGAATATATGTTTTCTATGACCCCATGTATTCTGAAATATGTTGAATGTGATTGTGGTGAATTACTGTGTATTTGCGGACGAAACTTGAAAGCTCCAACCATTTCTACAACTGATGGACAATTTGAAATGGACAAAGGGTTTCAAGAATTTTTCTCGGTGGAATCTACGGAAGCGAAAGATAGGGAACCTGGAATCTCTTCAGCTTTGAAGAGTTTCAAGGGTTTCAAGAATGTTGTTCGGTGACCCTCTTTCCCTCAACATTTGAATACCTTAAGTGTTTGAAAGGTCTGAAAGATGTAAAGAGATCGATAACATTTGAATGCCTGACCGCCACGATTGAAGAATATATGAACGATTTGAAGAAGATATGAAACGACTACAGAAAGTATGTGGAGCTTTGATGGTGATAGGTGTTAATTTTCGGGTTTTGGGGAAAAACTAGAATTTTGATAGGTATTAATTGTGTGGAAAGTTTGATTTAATTATAGGGTATTTGTGGTTTATTGAATAATTGTATCTAAGATTCTAGTTTTTAATTTAGATAGGGAAATTTAAGACATTGTTCCAGCAATTTTTATATCATATTTTTCTATTTTGCCATTTTATCAATTTAAATAAAAATTTGTCATTTATCCAAAGTAAACATTCCATTTTACTATTTTCTTGTCCGCCCTTTTATATCTTGTATGAATTATTTATTAATTATTATATTGTCAAAAATATTCTTAATGATTTTTTTTCACACAATACTTTCACAAGTTTTTTTACATCATTTTCTTATCTAACCAATTGTAAAAAATATAATCTTCCGAATTTAGATTTGATAAAAAGAAATTGAATATTTGATTCATGCTTGTGTGTGCAATGCCAACAAAACAAATGTCCACAAATCCCTTCCTCATAAATTGAGAGGGTAAACATAATAAGTAGTAATTTTAATAACATAATTAAGTATATAGCAACATTTTAAAAAAGATTGCAAATATAGCAAAGTGATAATTTTTTATCGTTTATAGACTTTTGTGATTTATTAGTGATAGATCAATATTTTTTAACACATGGTTTCATGGATAGACTCCGACAGATATTGTTATATTTGCAACTTTTGTAAAATATTGTCATATATTCAAATATTTTGAATTTAATTACGATATTTACAACTATATGTAAATTGAATTACGGTTGTGTAGGGAGAAAAGAAGTGAATATTTGATGTGAGAACTAGTTGTGTAGAAGCATAGGAGAAATTATATCCATGCTAAATAAATTATTTGTAGTGATAGTATAAACTTTAGGTTAAAAACCTCCATGCATTAGTCTAACATTGTAGCCTAAATCTCCATTCTAAAAGTTTAGGAGTAAATTTAGGTGCAAAAGGTAACTAAAATTAAATGTTAAGCATTTTATAAGTATTATATATTTTGTGTATTACCAAACTGATAAATGTTGGTCCTTTCAACATATTTTATTTTAATTCTCATTATGCCAACTCTATTAAAAGAAATCCCATTTCTATCCCGTGAAATTAGTAATAAAAAATAACATAGAAATTAAAAGAAAACAATAAAACTAGAAACATAAAAATTAACATAAAAAAAATTGCATCAGATGACAAAAACATTTAGAAAAAAACAGTCTATGACACCAATTTTTTTTTGCATATTGTGAATATGACAAAATTAGTGATATCAGACGACTATCAGAAAACTATCAGAGGATTATCAACTTTTAAATTTGCTATTTTTGTAATTTAGAAAATGCAGTGACATGGGTCCTATTATCATAAAATTTTTTGTTATTTTTGCAAGCGTTCCTAAAAAAATTCAAACGACACAAAAAACCACCAACAAGAAAATTTTCATTTTGTGAAAAATCATTAAGCTAATTATAATCAGTAGTAATTATATGGATGACAATCAAGTTTATATCAATTTTTTTAGAAAAATTATAAATATGGCGAAGTTTATAAGCAATAGAATTCTATCGCTGATAAACTCTTACGACTCATCGGTTGATAGACCAATATTTGTGTTATGGTTGATATAGACTCTGACTTATTTTGCTATATTTGTAATATTCTTAAAATGTTACTATATATTTTATTATTTTTAATCTAATTGCTATATTTTGTTTTACAATCACATACGAATCTCTCCTCAACCTTACTTCCAAAATCATTAACTCAAAGTTTTTTATTATTTACACCGTGTTCTCAATTTTCAAACTAGAGAGTATAAATATGAATTTAACTAGAAGAGTTAGTACACTCAAACTTAAATTATTTTTAAAGTGAGACAACTTGAAATAAAAGCATATAGAGTCTTTAATTTTTATAGTGCTTTGAGCTCATGGTTTTTTAAACCTTTCCAATATGACATAACTACGTTTTTAACATTTTGTCAAAACTCAACTTGAGATTGTTTCAAACCAAACACACATAAGTTTCTTATAATCAATTCACTCAAAAGAAAAGTATACACTTTGATAATGTATGTATTAACTACCCGTTTTTTAAGCATTTTTCAACATATATACTTGCATATCTTTAGGATCCATTTCATTCAATATGATCTTTGTTTACTAGTGCATCTCCATCATCGTCTCTCCTCTACTTAAGTGTCACAATTTGAGTATCCATTTACGTCGTACATAAAAGGAGGAAAGACAAATCAAATATTAAAAAAAAGAATATATATAGATATAATATAGGATGGGGAAGGAAAAAGTTGTGCAGCCCCATAGGGGTAATCAATAAAGTAAGTAAAGAAAAAGGATAGTGAGTGGGAGAGGAGAGAATAGAGAGAATGTGTGTTGACTGTTGGGGGAATAGATTGAAAAAGCCTGCGGATGTGCATGTGTGAGTGTTCGTGTGAGGGAACAATATGGTCTCTTTCTTGTCTCCATAACCTCACTACACACTTAACTTCTTTGAACCCTTCATCTCCCCATTTCCCTTTTCCTTTTTCCCTCTCTTTCTTTCTTCCACAATCTCTCTGTCTCCTAACGCACCCACCCCTCCTTTTCATGCAATTTTCTTTATATCTATTTTCTACCTTTTCTTAGTTGTACTAAATGTAACCATCAGATACAAAGTATATTATCGATTAAATATAGCACAGTGTAAAATAAATTATAGATATAACAAAATTTTGATGAATTTAATAGAACTTATCAGTTATTGACTATATATTGTTGACACGTTATCACTGATAGGTACATCTTTAGAAGTAAATTAACGAGAATTAGGTATGTGTGCATGCTACTGTGATGTAGTTTTTGCTATGTTGGAAGGAGCCAGTTAATTCAAGACAAGTTGTGCTATTCCTTAATGGGGAACATAGGCACACAACTAAGTTAATGTTGATGTCTTTGAGAAGTTAAAGAATTGAAGCTTGACATACATGGAATTGTTGAAGAGCACAATAGAGAGCTCTATCAATTATTCATATCCAAGTTTGACACTGATAGATTTTTGTTATATTTGCTATTATTTAAATATGTTATACACTTATTTTTAGCTATAACCACGTTACTTATTACAACTACCTAATAAATTAAGCTAGTATTCTAAGATGTGTGTCAAAACCCAACTTTCAAGACACATAGCTCAAACAATTAATCAATTGAGAAGTCTTTTTCTTTGGTTTTGTGTAGTTCTATATAATTTATGAGTTTTGGTTGTTAATAACTATTCATAAATTTGAAAGTTGAGTTTTGGAAAATGGGCACACATGATCTTGATGATAAGAGATTTGTTCCTATTTAGAAAAAATAATGTTTTTTGTACTTACGATGATAGTAACATACATATGATCATGTTATACTGAGAAAGAAAACAGAGTATTTTTACCTAAAATTTTAAAGGTGTATAACTCTATCTTCCTAATTCCAAATGTGTCAAACCTAGCTATAAGCTTAACAAGTGTATAATGTGTGATATGACCCATCCACTAAACTACCTAGATATATGTATACATAAATTGACAAATACACATTTTGTGCTTTTTCTAATAATGTCTCAATATCTTTTTGTATTTATTTGAGAAGGCACACATATATAAAAGAGTTGAAAAAGAAAAGTCAAAAAATTTCATCCCATACATACTAATTACAAAGAAATAATAAAGAAGTATGAAGATCAAGAAAGTTGTCCAAATATTGTTAGGGAGATATTGACAAAGAAAATGAAAAGAAAAAGGTATGTTATATATATGTTGGTTGGTGTAATTTTAAAAAGGAAGGGCAAACAAGAAAACCCCACAAATGCAAGCCTAAAGTTTTGAAGATATATGGAATTAAGTTTTTCTTTTCCTATGTCCCATCCAATTATCCTACATAGCAACCCCTCTTTTAATCAAGTGTTCAAACACTCACACACACACACTACACCCATATCCCTTGAAACTTTAAACACACACCATAACATTCTTAAACTTCTTCCCCATGTGAGATTAATTGCCACACATATATTTTGCCCTTTTCAGGCTTTGTTTAATGCAATAATTTCTTCTTCCACACACAAAGTAAGAAAAAAAAAAGTTTTGATTTTTCACCTATTAAAAGAAGAAAGGGAAAGTCCTAGGATCTGATGAGAAAGAAGGGGAGGAAAAAAAATATTGGTTTAAGGCATGAGGGAATCTGCTTGGGGCAGGTGGCATGCTTAATTAACTTATTGCCTCAAATCTAGAGAGTGAAAATTTAAAATTGTTAATTACCAATTTAGTCTACCTATAGTTTTAAGATATTTTCTCTCGATTTTGATCATTTTTATTTATATAACGAAGTAAACGAGTTAAAATATAAGTTAAATTTCAAAAACAAAACAAGTTCTTAAAAACTACCACTTTTAAATTTTAAGACTTAACTTGGTTTTTGAATAATTGAGATAGAAAGTAAATAATTAAACTCACTAAACCACCCTAATTACCTGCACAATCCACATTATTTCTTTATTTTGTACTTCATCCTCCTGATCAAAATAATAAAACTGTCTCTAATCTCTACTTATAGGTGTAGCTAACACAAGCTATTAATATAAAACATGTAAATTTGTATATGACGATTTCCTCTTATTCCTATTCTTTACTTGGCCGTTTCCTTCTATCATCACAATGAACCTCACATTGGGGACTACTTTTTATTACAAATTGGTTAATTTTGAGATGAAATTACTCCATGGGGATATCACCCTCTTGAGAAAACTCTATAGTTTGTTTAAATAATACAAACCATAGAGACCACTGACGTGGGAATTTCTAACTTTCTAGAAATTACTAATTAAGAAAAAGGAGAGAAGAATTAAATTGAGTTTGAATTTAGTTTTGAAAATTCCAAAATGTTAGTGAAGAGAAGAAGAAGAAGGAAGGAAAGATATAAAAAGTAAAAAGTTAGAATAATAAGAGAGAGAGCAAAGTCCAATGAAGGTGTTCCCTAATGGAGGCTCAAGGCAAGGCTGCTTTCCCGGCGGTGTCTGCGGTTAAGGTTCGAAGAAGAACCCTTCACTTATGCATTGTTCTTTGTGTATGCCTTAAATCGCTCTCTCTCTCTTTATCTAACAAACATTACTCTCATTATTTACAATAATCTTTATTCATTTAAAAAAAAAAAAAAAAAAACTAATGCATGTCAATACCAACTTGTCCAATAAAAATAAAAAATAAAAAATAAAACCCTATTTGTTTTTTTCTTTTTTCTTTTTAATATTATTATTACGAATATTTGACGGTATAATGTGAAGATAATGGGAGAGATTCAACTTCTTTTGTCTTGTTAAGTTATGAAACTTATGATCATATTGTACATTAAAAGGGTTAATTAAGATAGAGAAGTGAAGAAGAAAGAATATTTTTCAAAGTGTTAAGAAAGACTTTTCTTGAGTATATAGAAAAGTTGTTGCTTTTAAATGTTTTCTTTTTCCATCTATCTTGTTTTGAGAAGAGATTTAAAAAAAAAACAAATTATTAATAAAAATCTATTACACTCTATTTTTTTTATAAAATATAAAATTGTATTCATTTTACTATTTTTGAAAAAAATTCTTTTGAAAAAGTGAATTAATTGTTTTCCTTAATAATAAGAAAATATTTGATTAAAAAATTCAAAGGAAATATTATATATAATTTGAATTCGTTTAAATTAAAAGATTCAAATTCTCATATTCTGATAGAGGTAAAAAATAAAAATTAAATGACAAAAAGTGAATTATCAATCATTAAATTACCTTATGAAAAAGAAAAAGAAAAAGAATGATATCACTCAAGAAATTAATTACCTCATACAAAGAAATTGCAAAAGTACACAAATTCACAATCCCTTAATTAATATATATAGGTAGATGATAATATTCCAACACATTATATTTTATAAACACACAACACTCAACTTAGGCGCCAACAAAACCCCAACCAAATAATTCAATAATACAAAATATAAATATAATGTCCACACACACACATAAAACATAGTCTAATACTTTATTATGGGAAAGCAAGAGGGTAATAAGCCAACTATCTTATTCTCTCTTTGACATAGGTTTAATCAAAATGGAACAACCACTTATGAAAAAGTGGGCATTAAAATAATATTAGTCCTAGAAAGACAGGCACAATCAAAACCCAAAGTTTTTTTCTTTAGGATTTTCCCACTTCTTTTTCTTCTTCTTCTTCTTCCTTTTTGGTGGAAGAATATTTCAGATGCATGCGCTATGTTTTAATTGAGTACAAACTAAGCATGAGGAAAAGAAGAAAAAAAAATACCCTAAAGTAAAGTGTGTTGTTATTCCCCTTCATACATCATTTCCCTCACCTTCTTCAACCCCATACCCCAAGGAAAGGCCCTTAAAACCCTACACAAACCCCATTATAAACATCCCATTTCTCTTCTTCCCTTCTCTTCATTATATTCTTCCTTTTTTCTTCTTTTAATAATCTCTCTTTGTGACCCATCATTGCATATATACCACACATCAACACAAAGTTTAATTCATTACTACTATTCCTCAATCTCCCTTTTTGGGGTCCAAATTTGAGCTCCCTTTTCACAACTCTATTATGTTCTTTTAATTATATCATTTCCCACTCTTTTATGCTCTAACTTCAAATCTTAGGTTTTGTCAATTTATATGCTTTTATAATTCCATTCAAATTCATTAAAACCTTATTGATTCTTCTATTTCTCAAATATATTTTATTCTTCTATTTCTCAAACATATCTTGTTGAATCTGATTGTTTGGAGGTTATATATATCAATCTTCTAAATGATGTTGATATTGATGTCGGTTTCTTTGAATTCTTTTTTATAGTTGTTGAGGCTAAGGATCAGAGAAATTGAAGATTCTATCTTTCTCTCATATTATGTCGTTATTAGAGTACAATATAATTGTGCAATTACAAAAAAGTTTTGAAGAATCAAGAGTCTCCAATTCTTATGCTCTTTATTAGCTTAAGTGATTTACACCTATTATGTTTTGTGATATCCTTTGTAGGGTTTGGCTTTTGTCATATCGATGATTGTCGTAGTGTATATATTTATATTTTGTTTCCTTTTTATTTTCTCTAGATATCTCTTTATTATTCTTCCCCACCACCAACAAAACCACCAACTCTCTACCTCCTCCAGCTCCCACCTGACTCACCCTACCTTTTTTTTTTCATCTAAAAACATTCCATTTGTTTATTTCCCACCTAAAAAAAAATATTACCAAAAAATTATTCATTTTGTTCTCCTTTTTGGTGCCTGAAAATGGGTCCAATTTTCTGGTATTATTGTTTCACTCAATAATTCTTTCTTCTTTTTGGTTTGGTAAGTGGACACCTTTTCGTACCCAAAAAGAGAATTTGCTTTACTTAACATAAGAACCCTCTCTCCTTTTCCCCCTTTCTTCATGTCTATGGGGGTTTTTCAGATTCATGATTGTTCTTTCTTTTCCTATTTCTCTGCGTTTCTACTGTTTTGATCTGCATATATATATGTAAGTGTTTTTGTGTAGTCAAGGAATGAAGCCTAGGAGGGATTTGGTACGAAAATCATAAAGCGATATTGGTGAGGTTCAATCTGAAGATGGATTTTACAACAATTGTGAAGTACGATCTCTGATTGAGCCGCGCCAATATCACTTTTGTATTATATTGCCTTTCTTCTTCTTTAGGGTTTTTCTATTTCATTCTAACCCTAATTTTTGTTTTTTTTTTTATTGTTTTTCTCAACCGAACATACGGATATCGGAAAGGTTAGTATATGTGACCCCATGGTATAACCAATATTTAAACTATACTCAAGTTAGTAATTTATTTTTCTTTCTGTTATCACTTTTTTTCCATACCACAGCCAGTTAATCATCATGATCATCAACACCGCGCTTAATATGGTCACAAACAGGCCATCAGTTGTTGAATTTGGACCTTTTAAAGCACATCAAGCTGATCTTTGATTTGATAACCAACTAAAAACTAAGGTATGTCAATATGATCTGCTACTATTTAAACGAATACGTCTTCGTATATATGTGACATGAATATAAAGTACATACAAAATGTGAATTGAGGTTCCAATTAAACCATTGATCTGCCCTTTAATTCTTTCTTCCTCTCTTCCTATTCTAGAACTTGGTAAAATATTCCGTGTTGGAAAATACACAATAAATAAATCTATCACCTAAATTCGTAATTAATTATATGTACAAAAACATTTTAAAACAATTACATATATAACAAAATATATAGATTTCTATAAATAAAACGGTGTCACAAATAGACTTTTGGAAGCTAAAATCTAACTTTTGCTATATCTATATAAATTATTTTACATCATGTTATTTCTTCTAGTACTTTAGGTTTAATGGTTATATTTACTACTATCTATTTATTTGGTTTATTTTTCATTTTGTCCTTTGCCTTTTAGATATGGAGTCTTTTTAGTAGCCCTTCTGTTAGTATTTCAAAATCAAACTTGAAAAATATAGTTCTAATTAAATACTAATCTTTACAATCCTAGATATTATTGTTATAGTAATCAATAGAATACTTTACTAGTTGCTTATTGTATGTTAAATGTAGCTGTATAATGATTACTCTGTAAATTTTGCTTTTTTTTTTTTATTTTTATTTCTTAAGGTAAATTTTGTAGTTAGATTTTTATTTTAAGCCGAGTTACTCTAATTAATTAGTAATGATTTTGTTTATGGTGCAAATAATTAATGTGGGCTTAATACACTGTAACTTTCATCCTCATCATTTTTTTTCTTTTTTCCCTTTTGAATTAACTTAAGAACTACACACAATAAATAATAGATAAATAAACTTTCTCCAAAAAAAGATTAGATAAATAAACATTTGATCAATGGATGTATGTTTCTGTATTCTTGCACATTTTATTGTTCGTAATAACAAAAAAATTGAGTATTATATATATATATATGTATATGTATATATATATACCGATATCAAATAAAAGCTCGCCAGAATATTTCAACTAGATTGACACACATTAGTACTGTAATCATATATACTCAATAGTACCAAATTTGAGTTGTATTGTTATAAAAGAAGTAATGTACAAAGGAGAGATGGAGTGGAGCTTAGAACGTTGATAATACAACGAGAAGAGGCTATAAAAAAGCCTTCCAAACAAGAAAGAATAGACCTCAAATGTCGCTCATAAATAGAGTTACAATTTCTTGAGAGGTTCGAAACCAATTAAGTCATCACCCGAATCTAATATGGGTTGTGGCCAATCGTTGAAGACAATCCTTATGGACTTTACAACGGATACCAACGTCGATCCCGGGCCTCAAACTCATATAATTATTACAAATTAAAGGCTGTCATTTGCAAAGTATTTTGATAAGATGAGTTGAATGTGAGGTTCTCAGCAGATTTTACGAGTTCCTTCCATTTCCATATATTTCATTTTGTGATGAGCTTTGCAGAGAAGAGACAACAATGATTAAGATAGTATAGGACCCGTTTAATAACGTTTTCGTTTCCTGTTTTTCATTTCTTGTTTCTTCTTTTTGTAAACAAAAAACGAGACTATGTTTAATAACTATTCTCGTTTTTTATTTCTTGAGAGAAAAAAAGAAATAGAAAAAGAAAGTTGTTTCATAAACATTTCTTGGGTTGTTTTTCAAACTTTTTCGCTCAATTTTTTAGTTTAAATATAATTTAATTAGATAAAAAATAAAAAAAATATATAGAATTTATTTAAATATAACAAATTATCAAATATTAATATTATAAATAGAAATATTATTTCTCAGTCTTAAATGATTTTGATTCAAATTCAATTCAATTTTATTATTACTAAATGTCGTGATTGTAAAACATTAAAGGTAAAAAAAATATATAAATGTAAATTTTTAACTAATTTTGATGATACTAAAAATAATAATTTAAAATAACAAATAACAAATAAACATGCCTATGACAAAAAATTGAAATTTAAAATTCAAAAATATTTTGAATAAACCTTTTAACTATTTAGATTTTAAAGGTGAAAATAATATTTAAATTTAAATTTTGAATAGTTTAAATTTTAAAATTAAATTAAACATATAAATAGAAAATAGAAAATAAATATAGCTGAATAGAAAAGAAATTTTAAAACTAAATATCAAATAATACATTAATCTAAATATTAAAAACTTAAAATTCAAAATTAAATTGAAGATATAATTATGAAAAATTAAGAAAAACAAATTAAAAAATATTAAACATATATACATATATAAGAAAGATTAATAAAAAAAGAAGCAAATTAAGAAATATTAAACATATAAATATGAAAAATTTCGGAAAGAAAAAATTAAGACGTTAAAAAAATATTAAAAAAGAAAAAACATGAACTGATCAAAGTGGATATAGACATGTCTTCTCACCTATTAACAAATTAGAGATTTTAATGGAAATAGAACTAAATAAAATGGAAACAGAAATTTGTTATTGCAAATGATGATAGATAATCACTCTAGCAAGAAAACCGAAACAAAAATCTAGGGGGAGGGGGTTGGAGGGTCGAAATACAGATCAGAGAAGACATAATAGCACAACCATTCACTAATTTCTTCAAGCTCACCTTTGGCATTAGCAGGACGAAGTTTGATAGGCCACGAGTCTTTGAATGGAAAGAACGAAAGAGTGATGCAGTTGAACCTGAGGATATATTGATCCAATGATTTTTTGAGGATATATTGATCCAATGATTTTTTGAGGATATATTGATCCAGTAATAGATAAAGTAAGAGTAAGAGCAAAAATAGTTGGGGATTTTACCATATTTTGAAGGGTTGTCTATTTTGTTTTAAAGGAGAGAATAGGCATTTTGTTATGAATCCTTGAAATTAGTCAGAAAGTTTCTGAAGAGCAACGTGAAAAAGCTTATTGTGAAGGCTTGCAAGTGCTGAAGCTTCATCCCATCAGCCTCCATGGCCATCCTTTTTCAATAATCTTGTGATTGTTGAAAATCCGGAGGAAGCAATTAAAGGGAAAAGGTTTGCGGATCAAAATGCAGAGAGCAGCGCTCAACTGACTTGGTGCCGGTGGATTGGCAGCGACGGAGGAGGAGGAGGAGTGCGATTGCGTGGGCAGTTGGTGTTGGATTGATTACCTGGAGAGGGGAGGAAGACAGCCCACGTAAGGGAGGAAAAGTGTGTGATAATTAGGGCAGAGGGAAAAAGATGACACCTGAAAATTTCAGATCTGGTGGGAGGGTTTTGAAGGGTATCTTCAACGTCGTACAATGGCGTCGGCAGTTGTTCCTTACTCCCAACTGGCGACGATGAGTTTAGTGTCTTGAGATACACTTTCTTCCGACCATGTCTCTCTCTCAATTATCGTTTTATGCATTGGAAAATATTTCTTTTCTCGTAGTATACATCATAATTGTTATACTTTATATAACCCATAAAAGCAAGATATCAATATGATAAAAATCACATACTAGACTACGCATGTTAAGTTATTAGATGAATTTTATTAAGAGGTTCGGAACACATTCTTAAATAGTAAGATTGTATATATGTATATTGATCATTTTCATTAATGTATTGAATGTGTTGTTATATATTTAACATTATTTATAATTCTTTTAAAAAAAAACTATAACTAAACATATATTTCACCAATCACCAATCACCCATCAACTCTATGTTCGACATTCGAATTGTGATAAATTCACTTTTTCATTTTTCATTTTAATTTGATCATATTTCATATTGAAATATTTTCTATCAATTTCTATCAATGATAAAGTAAGACTAATGATAAACTATATATATATATTAGTACCACCAATAGATTTTGGCTTGTTTTCATACTGAGTGTCACTCGTGTTTTTAAAAGCGAGGATATTTTTTAATTTGACTATTTAAATATTGTTCACCTATAACCATATTAATCTATTTTTGTAAGTTGTTGTTTGTTATTATTATTATATTTGAAATTGAAATAAAAAAAAAAAAAAGAAAAATATTTTGAGATGGGAGTTGAAAAAAAAGTCAAAAAAGAAAGTGAAATAGAATGAGCAAAGGGTGTGTGTGTGTGTGTGTTTGAGGGTCTCCTAAATAAACGGTTTCCCGCTTTCACAGCTAAACCAACCAACCAACCAACGAATTCCGATGGTCTTTTCTGTCAAAGTCTCTTTCACTCCCTCAATTTTTTCCCTCTTTTTCCAAACCCTAAACACTCTCTGCTCTTCAAATATTTCATTACTTTAATCTCAAATCCTCCATTGTTATTCCTCAATAATCAATCTCATCATATATATTCTTCATGTCTCGCATTGAACCCATTGTCCCCGATGCTTGCTGTATTTCTCCTCGCTTTCGTAGCAACAGTTTTCGCCGCTCTCTTCGCTACAATCGCCTTCCGCCCCAGCTCCTCCGACTCTCCGTCTTGAAATTGGACGGCTCTTCTTTTGGTAACTATTTCCCTCTTCTTCTTTTTTTTTTCTATTCATTTTTGCCCTACGTACCTCGATCTGATTGCAAATCCGAATGTTCTGCTTTCGATGTATTTGTTTAATTGATAGAGGTGCAAGTTGAAAGGACAGCGACGGTGGCCGCGGTTAGAGATGCGGTGGAGAGTGTTTTCTGTGAAATGTCGATGAATAAAGAAGATTTCAATATTTCTTGGTACGTTGTTGGGGATTTGGAATACTGAATTCCGTATATTAATGTATTATATATCTCTGTGTGTGTGTGCGTGTAATGTGTGTGTTGAATTGGAAACTGAAACTTATCAAAAATTTGTTCAATTATTCTTTATTTGGTTTCAATTGTAGGCCACATGTGTGGGGTCATTTTTGCTTATGCTATAAACATTTCAAGCTCATGGACGACAAATCTCGTATTCAACATTTTGGAATTCGTGATGGTGATCAGGTATTCCCATCTTCTTTTGTTAACTGTTTCGGCTTTAGTTTTTGAAATTCGAACTTAGGTCCCGTTTATTCACCCAAAGGTAATTAATCAACAGTAATGTAAAAAGCGGGTCAGTTCATTATGTTTGTTGTTATCTACCGTGTTTTGTAATCAGAATGAACTCTAGATGGTAATCAAAATGAACTATAGCTGGTAATAAAAATCCAAGAAAGATGCTAAATCTGATTATGCTTGAAAATAATGAATGACACACTACTTTTTATCCTTTTTATCTCTCACATTTACCGTTAGTATTAGAAAAGGTAAAGGTAAAATAACAAATTTTAATTTTAATTTTAATTAATAAACACAATTAGAAACAATTCAATTTAATTGCGATTCCGACAAATTACATTCAATGCATCAAATGGAATCCCAATATGATTACACTCATTTTCATTATGGAATAGTAAAGGTGGCCTTAATGGATTTAATTTCTTGTTATCCACTTGTTTCACGTGGATTTAATTTCTTGTTATCCACCTTTTTCACGTTAAAGAAAAAAAAAATGAAAATCATTCATGAAAAACAAGTATAATCTTCAAAAAACCAAATTGGTTGATCAAATAAAACAATTATTTCTCTGTTTGATCTGTTGTTTGTGACATTTGAGTATTAATGAGTTATATGTTGGTTCCCTTATGCAGCTGCATTTTGAGGAATTGAGATGTCCCGTAGAAGAATAAATAGATATGTAGAAAGAAATATAGAAAGGTTGAAGAGATGAACGGCTTCTGGTATAAAGTGGTCAGAAGGTTTTGGGCTTGAATTATTATTATAAATTGGTTTCACGATGGATCTATTTGACGGTCATATTTGAATTGCTTTTTAAAATATTTATAAACATAAATAAATGTTTATAAATAGTTAGAAAGTTAATCCAAACGGACAAATGTACTTTTTCTTTGTTTCAATTCAAAAATATAATCCATTAGAAGACCAGTCTCTAAGGTACTTTAACTGCTTTAAGAAAAAAACAAAAGACAGACTCGCAATCATACTCTTCTTTGTTTTTTGATCTCAGATGGTGAATCTCATTGTCTTGTCTAACTAACTTGGTGCATGTAAGGAACTATTTGGTTTGAAATGTTTTTCTAAGAGTGTTTGCTTATCTATTTGTTTTCTGTTTTTTTTGTAAGGTCTGTTTAGTAACTTTTTTTTAGTGTATAAAAATTATGAAGAAAAATTGATAGTGAAAAAAGAAAATTTCTAAAAATACATTTTGTTTTTCAAAAACAGAAAACAAAATCAAAATCAATTACTAAACACACATATATATAGTTTTGTTTGTAATAATTAAACAGCATAATGTAAAACAGAAAATTGAAATTGTTACTAAATAAGGTCATAATTGTTTGAAATTTGACTAAGATTACCCTTTTACAAAGATGAAAAGCAGAGTAAAAAATTAAGAGTAAACAGACTTAATTTAAAAAAAAAAAAACAAAAAACCAAAAATCAAACTATTATCCCACGGAGCCTCAGTAGAATGCTATTCCTTCGAAATTGCACAAAGGTTATTGTTTTTTTTTTCTAGCTCTCTAGATTGTTATATGTATATATTTATAGAACTAGTGCCTTCCAATTGATTATTGGAATGTGCGAGAAATAATACTAAAAAATGGCTCTAATACTATATTTAAACCTACACTATACAAAATAATAATAATAAAGTTAGATCTATAAAATTTTAATGATTTAATATTTTATAGCTTAAAATAAACAAAGCTGGAGAACTTTTGATATATAGACATGAATCAGAATGAGCATGACTGAGACTGACCACCAACAGCTCTTTTCCTCTTGAAGATTATGGTAAAAGATTTGAAATACATGGTTACTAAGATCTTTGAAACAATGATTGATAGAATAATTAAAGGTAGATAAGATTCGTTTGTTGTAATGGGCCACATTAAAGAAATAAACATGATTAGAAGCATCTTTGTATAAAGTTAATTATTCTTGATTGCTGATCAAAAAAGAACGGTGGTAACATACCTCAGAAACAATGCAAAAACAAATAAAAAAACAAAAACAAAAACAAAAACAAAAACTGATTGGACAAACTAAGAATGGAGTTCCTCATAGAAAGGAAAGCTTAATATTTTCCCATAAATGTTCAAGAAAGATACAATGACAGTGACTCCAAATATGACAATCTTGAAACTGAAAGATCCTGTCTACCTAAAGTTTTCATTGTCACTTACATGGTAAAAGCAGATCCACAAAGGAAGATCCAATAGTTTCCTCTCCTATTCTACCTCTGGTTTTGGCTAGTATTTGAATAGAATAGGACACTAAACATGTTTTAGTTTGTTGTATTATCTAACCAAATCTGATTAGCTATCGTGAAGATTTCCGATCTTTGTTTACTAGTCATAATCAGAGAGAGATTACGGGACTGATCACCTTACATGCTGCTTTCCAGTGTTCAATGGAGAAGCTCTGAAGCTTTGGGTGTAGGTTAGTCCTTCGGGTTTCTTCTTGTGCCTCCCTTGTGAAGATGAGCGGCAGTGAGATGTTAGGATGGCGAGGTCGTTGAGATCTTGTAGTGGAGTCAGAATCTTCACGACTTCGTCCATGGTTGGACGTAGTTTTGGGTCCCTGCTGAGGCAACTGCAAGCAAGCTGGGAGACTTTCTGCACACCTTTAATGGAATAGTTAAATTCCAAGTGGGGATCTACTATTTGATATAGCTTTCTTTTATCAGCTAAATATGGTCGAGCCCATGTGACGAGGTTTTGTTCTCCGCTTGGACGTTTCTTGTCCATGGATCTTCTCCCTGTTACAATCTCGAGAAGCACAACACCAAAGCTATAAACATCATTCTTCGATGTCAGATGTCCTGTAATCCAATCAACAAAAGTTGGAAGTTATTGAAAGATATCGATTACTAACTATCGTCGAGAAAATAAGAAAATACGTGCTCTATGAGTCACCTCGGAGTTTAAAAGTAACAAGGAGAACAAAGACAAGACAATACTAAAACTGGTGGATTCTCATCTCTCAGAACTTGAGCTGTGAACCTGACAAGAGAAAGTTTTCATGCTTTTCCGAACAAAAAAATCAGCAATGTTTTTCCTCTGCTTTCCAAACTTTACCTTAGCTCATCATTTTTAAGATTTAGATGGTGACATAAGCTCTACTATCCACTCATATATAACCATTTGATCAATCAGCTTATAAGGTTCATCCAGCTACTACCACTGGCATATCCTTTGGACCTATGGAAAAAAATGACGAGTTTGCATGGAGAGCTCGTAGAGTTTAATCCTTGCCAATCTAGATAGTAGAGAGGAGAACCTAAGTATTAAGGATAGCTACACTTCCAGCAGTTGATTGACTATGTGAGTTCAACATTATTTAAGATTAATTATTGACTACAATTTTTCCACAAAGGCTCGCACAAATGATTTAGTATAAAGGGGTTTCATCTAGTTAAAACAAATACTACAGAAATCTACCTGTCATTACATATTCAGGAGCAGCATAGCCATATGTCCCAATTACCCTGGTAGAAACATGTGTTTTGTCTCCTTGAGGCCCAGCTTTTGCAAAACCAAAATCAGAAAGCTTGGCATTGTAATCCTGTAAAATCAATGTCATTTGTACAATGAGATAAATAAATGAATTAAAAAGTTTTGATCATTGCCATTTGAAGCATACCGAATCAAGCAATATATTGGATGTCTTAAAATCTCTGTAGATAACAGGTACTGGGCCACTATGAAGAAAGGCCAATCCCTTCGCCGCTCCAAGGGCAATCTTAATCCTATTGGACCATGGAAGAGGAATAGTCCCTGCAATAGTCATGAAGATAAGCATCTGTGCCCTATAAGTAGTCTATGACTAAGATGGCTGTCGATCGAAATTCCAAAAGGGCCTCTAGATTAAGTAACTCAATCTATTGATATTTTGGAGAACAAAAGTATATTAACGGAATTCTTATTGCTTATACAAATTCACGTATCACAACGAAATATGTTCATTTGACAAATAAGTTCATTGTGTTGATTTTTGAAAACTGAATGGGAGAACTAGTGAAAAAGAACGAGAAAGAGATTCTTACTTCTGAAAAGATGGTTCTCAAGACTTCCACGGCTCATAAACTCGTAAACAAGCAAACGTTGATCATCTTCGTTACAGTAACCTATAAGCTTAACAAGATTTGGATGGTGAAGTTGTCCGAGAAAGGCAACCTCAGCCTGTAACCGAGGAAATATGTTACATTAGCAAATTTTTAGCACTCTCCAACAGGTCCCCTTTATAAGATAAGTCTTTACGAACCCAAAGCAGAAAGTTTTACTAACCACCCATTCTCTGTGGCCTTGAAGACCATCAAGTTTCAAGCTCTTAACAGCTACTGTAATTCCTGATCCGGGTTTTGCAGGGGCTGTCCCATTCTCTTCAATCCATCCTTTAAAGACATATCCGAATCCACCTTCCCCAAGAATACTATCAGGTCTAAAGTTTCCAGTTGCTGCCTTGAGCTCATGAAAAGAGAACTGAAGCAGTTTGCTTGATTTTTTATTATCCGATTGTGATGGATTGGCATTATCAGAGGCTAGCTCAGCTTCATTCAAGGTACAGAGATCCCTGTTGCTAGCATTTAAATACCGTGTTTCGGTAGCTGCAATGACAAAAAGTGAATATCTGCTTAATAACAATAAGTCTTCCTTTCACAGACTACAAAAAAAAACGTGATTGTTTGAATTGAAGAACTAGTTACGCAAAACTTTGCCATAGATAAATATGAAAAGACAACCAAAGGACAAATTTTTGGCAGAATCATGATTCAGATCTAATAGTGCATTAAACTAGTTCCAGCAGCCACACTAATCTTCTTCAAAGGCACAAGCAGATGGGTACCGAGATTTAGTGGTAGCCACAACAGGAAAACGCGATCATAGTGGAATCAGTGGAAATACACTTTGGGATCTGTAATCTTGGCTGCAAATGCTTAATGCATTAATGAAAATTCCTTTACGAAACACCCACTTCTTCAGATTAACGAGCTAAAGAATAAAAAACTTTGCAGCTTTTAGTGAGGAACCAGAAGCTGAGGGATAAATAGTTGACACTCATTTTAAGATATTAGTAAATCAAACCACTTCAATGTGCCACAGAGAGAAAAAGCGATGGGGAAACAAAGTGATGAAAGTGTAAATGAACTCATCAAAAACAGTCCACGATACTGGTGCAAATTGAGCACTATAAGGCATGGAAACCAAGTTTCAAGCCAAAAACTCAAAATTTGGCAGTAGACACCCCAGATAGAACCCATAAATGCAGATATAAAACCAAATATAGGAAAGAAAGTGGTTTGTTACCAGAATCATAAACTAGGCTAGTTCGAGGAATGGTATTTGGAGAGTCTCTGGAAACAGAGGATTTGCAAACACCAGAAACAGTACGAGTCAAAACACCCCAACAACCACACCTTTTCTCCATACCCTTCAAGCTGCTTCTAGCTAGTTGCTTTTTCAATTTCAATGAGGTGTGATTATCATAGCGTAAAGAAAACAAATGGAAAGCATTAACCACAGGATTATGGGGAAGATAAGACAGAGAGAGGAGGAGAAAAAGAACGGTAGAAGAGAGAGAAAAGGAAAGGAATTTTGTTGAGAAGGGTTGATGCTGCTGTTGAGGATTACAGGCATCATCATCACCATCATCGCAGTGTGTACAAAAAGAACTTTTTTTTTGCCACCACCTTTTAGTGTGGGGAATGGGATCAGTACAAAATTACCAGAAACACTTTGTGTGTAGAAGTTTTAGCAATCAAAGGGAAAGGCGATCAATGTCTTTGTAAACAAACAGTTCCATAGGTAAAAAGTAAGTAATATCCCAATTTCCAAATTACAAAACAAAACATTATAAGGTAAAATATTCCAAATTCCATCCACTCAAATGGGTTTCCTAAGTGAAACCATGTCTGATTAGTAATCAATCACTGTTTGGTCAAAGAAAAAAATGCAATAGAAAGGCAGTCAGTCAAGAGCATATCTAAACAAAATCGTTATGTATTCTCTATGACAACATAAGTGCAATGAAAATGGTGGGGAAGGATGGATATATTCGAAAGTGGGTGGGGAGGAAGAAGATTGGGGATTTTAAGAAGAAAAGAGGTTTTGAAGAATTGAAAAGAGAAGTCATTTCATAAGCTGGATTTTTTTTTTTCCTATCAAAAGCAAAATACAAAATCTGCTTCTTCTATCTTTTGTCTTCTCAGTGTGCGCTGTGATCGTAACAAGACAAAGGGATTGTTGGATTTGGGAAAGTAGTTTGGAGTGAAACACATTTGGAATCATACACAGATTGTGGGTCCGATTTAGCGATCCCCCGTTCCATTAAACAACAAAATATTCAAATACCCTTACATAACTCAGAAGTGCGCTCAAGAGAATTTTACCAGAGAACCCATATTTTTTCGACGGACAAATCCTTCCGCGGTGATGCGGCGCCAGGGTTTATGCCCCCCTCCATCTTCAATGCATTAAACTCATCTTCTCAAAATTTTGTCAATGGTGTTCACTGTTCTTAATACTTTTGATTTTGAGCATTTTTGTCCTTTCCCTTTATGTGGAATTTTTATCCAATAACGATTACTAACCAAATTTAGCAATGACAAAAAGTTTAAATATATTGAACCAAATTGGATTTCAAACTATGATTATCAAAATAAATATAGTGGGTAGAAGGAATGACTACACAAATCACCATGAGTAATTTAAGTTAGTTGATTAAGATGTTTTGAGGGTGGTACTTAGGGTAGTGACTTTAAAAAAACAAATATAGGTAGAACAATTTATTAAAAGATGATTTTAATATATTTAGAATTGATTTTCAATATTATGATTAGTTTTAAAAGTTAATTATGATAAAGATCTAAGTTTATTTATTGTTAAATTCTTACCTGCAGGGTTGATATACCATTGAGGGTCGGATGCACTGATCTTTATAATGCAAATCAATAATTGCACCGTGGGGTCCAATTATTAATTTCATTATTGTCTACACAGTGTAATCAACAATAATTACATTAAACTATTCAGAATGGCCGACAGGACAGGACCCCTGTTTGGCGTTTTCTGAAAAGTCTTTGCTTGTAGTAATTAAAAGATAAGATTGGTGGGACAGGACCCCCACTTGTTCTTATCGAAAACAGGAAAGGTAAAATACTAAAATACAATACTAAAATACAGCGGAAATTAAATGAAAGCGATAAAATAGTTTGGATATGTCTGCTACCTCGGATTCTTTCTTTGGATCATTTGTTGGAGAAGAGAATGACGTCACCCGGCTGTCTTCTGATCTGGCTGGGACTGTTGATTCCCCTTATATCAATCGTATAGGCATTCTTCATGTTCTTTTGGTACTAATTGGCCTAGCTGTTAAGTGGACTTACCTCGGCTACCCCGCCATTGCTGCCACCCCATAGGCACCCGCCCTAGGAACATGAATTCAGCCTAATGAGATATTTGGAATCCTCTCATGCACAGAGTCAGTCCTTTAAGCTACTCTATATCCCCGTAGGTTATCTCTTCCCAATTGATTTCTAGTCCTCCATGGTTTATTATCATGGAAGTGTAGAACTTTTCACGGACATATTTGGGTAGTCCTTCAACATATTTATGTTTCCAGACTGTATCCCTGCATGTCGTCAAGTTATAAAGACGTGCCATAAAGGTGTCTTTATACCATTTGAAGTCATCATTTTAGGACATTTTAGACCTAAAAGAGCTTCCATTGACTGGTCACTATAGAAGGCCGTTCTGCCTACAAAGTGCTTGATGGCGGTAAATACAAGGGTATTTACGCGTTGGTTTGAACATGACAACATCTTCTCCATTGGTTCCTTGTATCGTTTCTTCAACGACGGCGTCCAAATGTGGTTATTTGAAAGATAGCGTTGATGTCTCTTGAAAGCTATTTTTCCTCTTATCTCGAACGACGATCTATCTCCCGTGCAGATGACAAATGTCTGATACCTCTTCGTACTCCACCCACATAGATCACTATATGCTGGAAAATCATTAATTGTCCACAACGAGGCTGTATACAACTAAAAACATTGATCAGTAAGAGAGTCATACATATACACACCAAAAGTCCATAGATTTTTTAATTCCTCAGTTAATGGCTGTAGGTACAAATCAATTTCCCTACCAGGAGATTTTTGACCGAGAAAGAGCAAATACATGAAGAAGTTTGACTCTTTCATGCATTTCCATGGCAACAAATTGTAAGCCACAGGGCACATACTATACGAGATACTCATGTGACTGAACAGATTAAACTCATCTGAAGTTAACCCCAAATGAACGTTACGTGGCTTTAAAGAAAAATCAAGAAATTTAAAATCAAAGTGCTTTCATCCCTTTGCATCAACTGAATGTTTCATAACATAATTTGTTTTCACTCGTTTATCCTTCGGCCATCTCATGTCCACCGAGCTTTCTTGTAATACAAACAAGCCTTATAATCTCGGCACCAACGAAAAGTAGTGCAATACCACTACTGTTGGATCGGTATGGCAACCCTAGAGGGGTGTGAATAGGGTTTAATTAAAGTTTTTAACAAATAAAAAGTAAATTCAACTAATTAGACATTTTTTTTAATTAAATAAAGAACTTTGTAAAATTTGTTAAATAACAAGATTGATAAAAAGATATAAATGGAAGTATGCAATCAAACTCAACCAATAAGAATATGTAACTAAAATTAAATTAAAAACTAATTAGAAAAGAGTTAGAGAAGAAGACACCGTAATTTTATAGTGGTTCGATTAAACTCAACCTACATCCACTTTCCCAAGCACCTCTTGGGATTTTGATTGAAAATCTTCTTTTGACTCTTTCCATGGATTTGAGCCGAACCGATTCATGCTCCTTTTTGGGGTTCAAGAGCAAACCCGATCCTTTCCACGGGTTAGGATCCAACCGTTACAATATGTTGAAGTTTTAAATCACACAAAAGAAAACTTTCTAAAAGAGTGAATATACAATTTGAAGTTCACAAATTTAATCCTCACAATACAAAAAGAATTCTCACAAGAATAAGATGAAAAGAATAAAAATTGGAAGCTTTAGAGAGAATAACAATGTTGGCTTTTCACTTTTTGAAGATTGTAAAGTTTTAATAATCTTGTGTTTTAAAATTTGGGAAAAGTGAAGTATTTAAAAAGAGAGGAAAGATAAATTCAAAATCATTTTGGGTCATTAGATGTAAGTAAAAGAAAAAATGAATGGTTGAGTATAAACTTAAATAGCCGTCAGACACAATACAAATAATAATATAATAATATGTCTTTTCAAAAGTCTTTGTTTAAAAACCAATAAAGCAACTTCACAATCTTTAAAAAAAACTAGCCGTTAGACACAAGGAAAAATAATAATATTAAAGTCATTTTCTTTTTAAATTCATTTTCTTTATAAAAGCCAATAAAACATAACCAAAAGCCACATTTGTTACTCCTCCATTGCTCCAAGTGGCTTTCTCTAATTGGTTCAAATTGAATGCTTGGCCGCCACGTCACCATCTCGGGTATTTTTCCGTTAAACCTTTTAGCAATATTTTCTTCGTTTGAACTTCGATTTGGGTGATTCAAGAGGAGTTAGAATCATCTTTCCAAGCTCTACGTTATGGACTATTCAAATTAATAAAATTGTCAATAAAAAAAAATCAGATTTGTTATCATCAAAACATAAATAAATTAATTAATTAAAATAAATTAATTAGAGATTAAAAGCCAAAAAGCCAACAATCTCCCCCTTTTTTATGATAACAAATCATTGAAGAAAAATAACTTGAAACACACATGATCAACAAGTAATTCTATTATCAAGATGTTAACCATAAAGCTCATGTATATATTTCACCACAAAGATCATACTTGAAAACAACTGAAAAGAGAAACTTCTTCCCCTTAATTAATTCTCCCTCTAAAAATATGCATTATTCAATAGAAACAATTATGCAACAAATTCATAATAACATATTTTTTTTATACTTCTCCCCCTTTGGAATCATAAAAAACAATAACAATGAAGTAAGCACTCCAAGAAGAATATGAACACATACAAAATGTCTAATTCTTCCCCTATCAATATGCATCCGGTAACAATATCAAATAAGATGTAAAATCAAGATGCATCACAACGAATAATTCCAAGCTCAAGCCTATTTTTACAAAAACTTTCTTCATTCAAAGGCTTGGTAAATATATCCGCTAATTGATTATTAGAGCTCACAAACTCAAGAGTAATATGGCCATTTTGTACATGCTCTCTAATAAAGTGATGCCTAATATCTATATGCTTAGTTCTAGAATGATGAATAGGATTCTTAGTCAAATTTATGGCACTAGTATTATCACAAAATATAGGCACATTATCAAACTTTAATCCAAAATCACAAAGAGTTTGTTTCATCCAAAGAATTTGTGCACAACAACTAGCAACTGCAATATATTCCGCTTCGGTAGTAGATAAAGCAACCGAATTTTGTTTTTTACTAAACCAAGATACTAAGGAACTACCAAGAAATTGGCAAGTCCCACTAGTACTTTTACGGTCAAGTAAACTACCGGCAAAATCCGCATCGGAATATCCTACCAAATTAAACTCAACATTTCTAGAATACCATAATCCAACATCAATAGTTCCAAGCAAATATTTAAGTATCCTTTTAACAGCATGCAAATGTGATTCTTTAGGACAAGATTGCAATCTAGCACAAAGACATTCACTAAACATGATATCGGGTCTACTAGCAGTCAAATAAAGTAAAGATCTGATCATACCTCGATAAGTCTTTATATCCACACACTTACATTTTTCATCTTTGTCAAGCTTAGTGGTAGTGCTCATAGGAGTTTTTGCAACTTTACCTTCATTTAATTTGAATTTCTTGAGCAAATCCCTTGTGTATTTTTCTTGACTTATGAAGATGCCATCCTTGAGTTGTTTGATTTGAAGACCAAGGAAGAAACTAAGTTCTCCCATCATACTCATCTCAAACTCATTATGCATACACTTGGAAAATTCTTCACACAAAGATGAATTAGTAGAACCAAATATAATATCATCCACATAAATTTGCACTATAAGCATGTCATTATTTTTAACTCTAATAAAGAGAGTATTATCAATTTTTCCCATCTTAAAGTCATTCTCAAGTAAAAATTTGCTAAGTTTATCATACCAAGTTCTTGGAGCTTGTTTTAAGCCATAAAGAACATTTTTCAACTTATAAACATGATTAGGTAAATCAAAACTTTCAAAGCCCGGAGGTTGTTCTACGTAAACTTCCTCCATAATATAACCGTTTAAAAAAGCACTTTTTACATCCATTTGATACAATATGAAATTTTTATAAGAAGCAAAAGCAAGCAACATTCTAATAGCTTCTAATCTAGCAACCGGTGCAAAAGTCTCTTCATAATCTATACCTTCTTCTTGACAATAACTTTGAGCTACAAGTCTAGCTTTATTTCTAATGATATTTCCATTTTCATCCATCTTATTTCTAAAAACCCATTTAGTTCCAATTATAGATGCATTAGAAGGCCTAGGGACTAATTCCCAAACTTTGTTCCTTTCAAATTGATTTAACTCTTCTTGCATAGCAAAAATCCAAAACTCATCACATTCGGCATCTTTAAAACTTCTAGGTTCAATTTGAGACACAAAAGCAAGATTACTAAATAAATTAAGAGAAGAACGAGTTTTGACACCTTGTTCGGGATTGCAAGAATTAAATCTTTGGGATGGAATGGAGCATATCTCCACTCTTTAGGCAAGGATGAAGAACCCTCTTCTTTCTTTTCTATGATGTTCACATCTTGCATACTTGGAACAATTTCTTTGCCTTAGTCATTAACAAGTAAATCTCCAAAATCTTTTTCTAAATCATCACAACAAATAGACTCATTAGAAACATTATTCCAAGATTCATCAAATACAACATGAATAGATTCCTCAATACCTAAAGTTTTCTTATTGAAAACTCTATAAGCTTTACTAGTAGAGGAATATCCTAGAAAAATACCAACATCCGTCTTAGAATCAAATTTTCCAAGTTTTTCTTTGTTATTCAAAATAAAACATTTACAACCAAAAACTTTGAAATACCCAATATTTGGAATTTTGCCATGCCAAAGTTCATAAGGAGTTTTATCTAAAGAGGGTCTAACTAAAACTTTATTTGAAACATAGCAAGCGGTGTTAACGGCTTCCGCCCAAAAATATTTAGGTAAACCATACTCATTCAACATTGATCTAGCAAATTCTTGCAAAGTACGATTTTTCCTTTCAACCACACCATTTTGTTGAGGAGTTCTTGGAGAGGAAAAATTATGGGAAAAACCATTTTTTTTCACAAAAAGCTTTAAAAGCATCATTATCAAATTCTCCTCCGTGATGACTCCTAATTTTAGAAATAAAAAATCATTTTTCATTTTGTACTCTTTTTGCAAAACTAATAAAAAATTTCAAAGCATCATCCTTATGTTTTATCATCAAAACCCAAGTAAATCTAGAAAAATCATCAACTATCACAAATGCATAATAATTTCCTCCATAGTTAGCAATTCTAGAAGGGCCAAATAAGTCCATGTGTAATAGTTGTAAAGATCTAGTAGTAGAGATCACATTTTTAGATTTGAAAGAGGACTTAGTTTGCTTACCCATTTGACAAGCATCACAAACTTTGTCTTTTTCAAATTTAAAACTAGGAAGACCTCTAACCAAACAATTTTTAGAAATATTTGAAATTAAGTGCATACTAGCATGTCCTAGTCTTCTATGCCATAACCAAGAATCATCATGCAAAACCGAAAGACATTTATCAACAATAGGATAATCATTCAAATCAAGAGTGTACACATTTTCATCCCTATTTCCAACAAACAAAACTTTTCTATCACTAACATTTTCAATTATGCAATTTTTTTTATCAAATATTACTCTAAATCCTTTATCACACAATTGACTAATACTAAGTAAATCATGTTTTAAACCATCAACCAAATCAACATTTTCAATCAAAGTAGATGAATCATTTCCTATATTACCCTTACCAATTATTTTACCTTTCTTGTTGTCACCAAAGGTTACCATGCCTCCATTCTTTTTGGAGAAAGAGATAAGCTTGGATCGGTCTCCCGTCATGTGTCTTGAGCAACCACTATCCAAGTACCATTTGTTTTTCTAGGAGGCTTTCAAACAAACCTAAAAACAACTAAGTTCAAGTTTGATCCTTTGGTACCCATACTTGTTTGGGTCCTAGAATGTTAGCATTTACATATTTAGGGATCCATTTCATTTTTTCATAGACATTACAAGCATTAAATCTAGATAGGTAACAAGAATAAGCTTTATGTCCATACTTGCCACAAGAAAAACAAACAACATTATGCAAAGATTTATTTTTCACAACAAATTTATGTACTCTACTTTTCTTGGAGAAATTCTTCCTTGGAGCATTGTCAAACTTTGCTCTTTGTGAAAAATTTCTTCTTGAAGAAGTATTTTGAGCATACTTCAATTTAAAGCATTTAGGTCTAATGTGACCTTCAACACCACAATTATGACATATGGGTACAAAACTAGATTTAACATGATTAGACACATCATTAGGCATGTTAAGCTTAGGCACAATAGGAGATGCTTTAACAAATGTAGTTTTAGAACTTGAAGGAGTAGATGATTCATCAATATAGTTTAAACCTCTCTTATCACCATAAGATTTTCCTACTTCAATAATTTTGTCCAATCTTTGAGCACCTATTGTCAACTTTTTACTAGTTTCTTTAGCTTTATCAAGTTCTTGTAAAACATTTAGTTCATTTTCTTTAAGCACTTTAATCAAGTTATCTTTTTTACAACTATCATGCTCAAGAAATCTAACTTTATCAAGCAAAGCATCTTTCTCAATACAAACATGCTTATCACTAAAGACATTCAATTCTTCAATTTGCTCAACATTTTCATTCTCTTTAAAGCAAGCAATTGTATCAAGTAAAGACTTATTTTCACTAATTAAAACATTGTATTTCTTCTTAAGCACAACATACTTAGAACTTTTCTAGGTCATTTTGCATGCTTTCAAAATTTTCAAATAATTCATCAATAGAAGGAGGTTCTAGAGTTACCTTATCATCATGTTCATTTTCTTTGTCACTATGAGCCATGAGACCAAGATTTGTCATTTCTTCAACTTCACTTTCACTTTCGCTACTATCATCTCAAGTAGCCTTTATTGCCTTCTTCTTGGATTTCTTAGATGATTTGAGGAGAGAACAATCCGTTTTTATATGACCCGATCTTTTGCATTCATAACAAATCACCTCATCCTTTTTGCTTTTCTCACCTTTTGACTCTTTTTGGGTTGATAGGTGTTTCTTAAAATATTTCTTCCTTTTTATGAAATTTTTGTACTTACGTGAGAAATAAACAATGTCATCTTCATCAAGGTCATCCTCATCTTCGGGATCAACTTTCAAAGAGATAGTCTTTAATGCAATGCTCTTCTTCTTTTTGGACTCATCCTCCAAGTGCTCCTTCATAATGATCTCATGAGTCATGAGTGAGCCAATAAGCTCCTCTAGTGGAAGTTTGGTGAGATCCTTTGCTTCTTGAATTGCTGTTACCTTAGCTTCCCAAGTCTTAGGTAGAGACCTTAAAATTTTTCTAACATTTTCGGAAGTTGTATAAACTTTACCAAGACCCTTCAAAGCATTTATGATGTTGGTAAATCTAGTAAACATATCGGTGATAGTCTCATTAGCATCCATCTTAAACAATTCATAATTATGAACAATCATGCTAATTTTAGACTCTTTAACTTGATTTATTCCTTCATGAGTAATTTCAAGAGTATTCCAAATTTCTTGAGCTGAAGAACACATGAATATTCTATTAAATTCATCTTTACTCAAGGCACAATACAAACAATTAATAGCCTTAGCATTAAAAGAACACTTTTTCATTTCATTTTCATCATACTCTTCTTCTAATTTAGGTTTATCAACATTATCAACCTTTTTCATGGGTACATAAGGACCTTTAGCAACAATTAACCACAAATTATAGTCAATAGATTGCAAATAAATTTTCATTCTAGCTTTCCAATATGCATAATTTGAACCATCAAAATAAGGAGGTCTAGAAGTAGATTGACCTTCAACAATCCCATTTGCCAATAGGTTTGCCATGATGCTCTAACAATAAAGTTTATCAAGAAATTAAAATTTCAAGATGAGCAACCTTGCTCTGATACCAATTGTTGGATCGGTATGGCAACCCTAGAGGGGGGTGAATAGGGTTTAATTAAAGTTTTTAACAAATAAAAAGTAAATTCAACTAATTAGATATTTTTTTTTAAATTAAATAAAGAACTTTGTAAAATTTGTTAAATAACAAGATTGATAAAAAGATATAAATGGAAGTATGCAATCAAACTCAACCAATAAGAATATGTAACTACAATTAAATTAAAAAATAATTAGAAAAGAGTTAGAGAAGAAGACACCGTAATTTTATAGTGGTTCGGTTAAACTCAACCTACATCCACTTTCCCAAGCACCTCTTGGGATTTTGATTGAAAATTTTCTTTTGACTCTTTCCACGGATTTGAGTTGAACCGATTCTTGCTCCTTTTTCGGGTTCAAGAGCAAACCAGATCCTTTCCACAGGTTAGGATCCAACCGTTACAATATGTTGAAGTTTTAAATCACACAAAAGAAAACTCTCTAAAAGAGTGAATATACAATTTGAAGCTCACAAATTTAATCATCACAATACAATAAGAATTCTCACAAGAATAAGATGAAAAGAATAAAAATTGGAAGCTTTAGAGAGAATAACAATGTTGGCTTTTCACTTTTTGAGGATTGTAAAGTTTTAATAATATTGTGTTTTAAAATTTGGGAAAAGTGAAGTATTTAAAAAGAGAGGAAAGATAAATTCAAAATCATTTTGGGTCATTAGATGTAAGTAAAATAAAAAATGAATGGTTGAAATTTAAACTAAAATAGCCGTTAGACACAATACAAATAATAATATAATAATATGTGTTTTCAAAAGTCTTTGTTTAAAACCAATAAAGCAACTTCACAATCTTTAAAAAAAAAAAACTAGCCATTGAACACAAGGAAAAATAATAATATTAAAGTCATTTTCTTTTTAAATTCATTTTCTTTATAAAAGCAAATAAAACATAACCAAAAGCCACATTTGTTACTCCTCCATTGCTCCAAGTGGCTTTCTCTAATTGGTTCAAATTGAATGCTTGGCCGCCACGTCACCATCTCGGGTATTTTTCCGTTAAGCTTCTTTTAGCAATATTTTCTTCGTTTGAAATTCGATTTGGATGATTCAAAAGAAGTTAGAATCATCTTTCCAAGCTCTACGTTATGGACTATTCAAATTAATAAAATTGTCAATAAAAAAATCAGATTTGTTATCATCAAAACATAAATTAATTAATTAATTAAAATAAATTAATTTGAGATTAAGGGCCAAAAAGCCAACAACTACTACAAATTTCGTCTTTCTTGATGCACACAAATTTTGATTTCTAGATGGTCATGGCAAAAAACCATCCAGAAAAATATTTTTCTTGATATAATGTTTATCTTAACGATAATGTACATCAAGAAAAGTTCGCTTATTTTGTTAAAGAAATACTAAAAAACGTAAAAAAAAAATGTGGATTTTTGTTTTCCTTGATGGGCAAAGATTACTTTGTTTTGTAGATGGTCCACAAACGTCAAAAAATATTTCTTGATGGACAATAAACTTCAAGGATAATATATTAGTTGATTAGCAATGTCCATCAAGTTAGTTAGGTTTTCTTGATGGACAAAGCTCATCAAGGGATGACTTTTCTTGATTTGCAATGGTCATCATCGAAAAAAATTAAGATATTTATTTTGGATTTCTTGATGGGTTTAGAATTATTTTTATGGGTTTAGGGTTTCTTGATGGACAAAGACTTTAAAAAGATCATGGGATGATTTTTTTTTATAATTTTGGGTTTATGATAAGATCATGGGCAAGGCCCATCAAGAAAAATGATATTTTGATGGGCATTCACTATAAGAAATCGGAATAATTTTGAAGTCAGAAAAAACGTCAGCGAAAGGTGCTTCGGTGTTGAGTACCTTTCGCCGACACAAAATTGCTTGCATCGGTGAAAAGACTTTCCTCGACGCACTAGAGCCCAACGTCGCGAAAAGTTTAAAATTAAATTTAATATCTTCACTTTCCGCGAAGCACAAAAGCCCAACGTCGCGAAAAATTTAAAATTAAATTTAATATCTTCACTTTCCACAACGCAAAAGAGTCCGACGTCGCGGAAAGTTGAATTCGAAACAACATATTTTGATTTTCCGCAATGTGTCTCTAACATGCATCGCAAAAAGTTGAAATAATAAATTCACTTTCTGCAACGCACAACAATAGGACGTCGCAAAAAGATTAAAACTAAATTTAATATATTCACTTTTCGCGACATGTGGCAGGTGCATGTCGGAGAAAGTCCACTCTATTTCTTCTCCCTTCAACACAGAACCGATTGCAAAACGAAAGAAAGAGAAAATCGGTCGAGAGAGAGGGAGAGGAAGAGATTCATGCTGTCCTCCGTTCATCTTCGCCGTCACCGTTGCCGCCGCCGGAAGTGTCATTGTCCCCCTCTTTCTCCTCTATCTCTATTCCTCACTCTCCCTCTCTCATTTCCCCTACTGTCTCCATGTTTTCCTTCTCCGAATCGCTCATCTCCCTCTCTCATTCTTTGTACTTTCTCTCTTTCCCTTCTCTAAATCCTCATCTCCCTCTCTCATTCCTTATACTTTCTCTCTTTCCCTTCTCTGAATCACTCATCTCCCTCCCTTCTTCTATCCAATTTCCTTCTCCAAAAACGATTAATCGCTTGGAAATAGACTAATTTATCAGCAACATCAACCATACCTGATAAGGACATAAATAAATGAAATAATTTATTGGGTTTTATTTCATATATAAATAAAATAAATAATTAAAATATATATATTTAAAGCCTTCCGCGACGCACATGTCGCGGAAGCCTTTTGCAACGCCATGTCGTCGAAGCCTTTTGCGACGCTGCGTCGCCGAAGAATTTTGTGACATCGCGTCGCCGAAGCCGTCTGCTACGTGCTGTAGCGTGCATAGGAGAAATTTTCTCCGTCATTGATGTGAGTCGCATCGGGAAAAGTATCCCCGACGTGCTTGCCGACGTCATCCTCGATGTCGCAGTAACCTTCCCTGACGTTGGTTAGGATTTTCTACGACATATTGCTACGTCGGGGAAAATCTTATTTCTTGTAGTGATTGCCCATAAAGAAAAAATTATTTTTCATGAAACACGAAATTCGAACACTCGTTAACCGGCTCAGAAAACACAATATCATCAATAATATTCTTAAATATTTACTATTTTTTCCAATTATTACTTTCCATTCATCAATAATACAATATTACTTTTTTAAAATTTAACTATTGTAATTATAATTAGATTGAAATAAGTGACTTTATCAAAATCAAATTAGTTATTGTGTTTAACTATAATGAGTTGAATTGAGAGTTTGTAATTTAGGGTTTTTAAAATTTGTAAAAGTTGTAGAAGCTGGACAACATGAGCTTAACTCAACTAACACTTGTACCTATATGTACCTGTGGAGAAGAGGTCTCAGTTCAAATCCCCACCCCGACTCTGTTTATAAATTTGGATTTCAACGTTACAATTCTTAGTACAAGAATCATTAAGGAGCAAATCAATATCAAGATCATGAAGTGCTAAGAATTATTGAGGAGAAAATCAATATCAATATCATATGTTAATTAGCACAGAGCTAAGATGAGTGTGAGAAAAGAAAAAAGGAGAAGTAAAGGTTTTTGATGACATGTTTTGGCCATCAAGTAAATTGGTTTTCTTGACGAACTATTCACTTTTCTTAATGGGCAAAAAACATCAAAGTCTTTTTTCTTGATGACCAATACAATCAATAAAGAGTTTTCCATAAAAGAAAACGATTTTCTTGATGGACTTTCAGTTTCCTTAATGGGCAAAAAACATCAAAGTCTCTTTTCTTGATGGTCTACCATCAAGAAAGAGTTTTTGATAACATGTTTTGACAAGTTTTCTTGATGGTCGGGCTTTCTTGATGTTTACCTACTTGATGGGCAAAAACCATCAAGGTAGACATTTTTTGATGTGTTTTGCACATCAAAGAAGGCCAAATTTGTAGTTGTGTACTTTCTACAAAAAAAAAATTCCTAATAATTTATCGTTCGAACTAACTATGTACCGAGACTCACCACAAGTCGGACACTGTTGCAAATCCCCGAACTTCTTTCAATACACAATCATACTTACAGACATGAATAGTCTCGTATGCAAGGCCCAACTCACGCAATTTACATTTGGCTTCGTAGAATGAACCAGGGATATTGGTACCACACATTGGACATGCACATTTTATTATCAGTAAAATCATGTCAAAACACTTGTTACTCATACCATTTAGAACCTTCACATGCATCATCGTAACCAAAAAGTTAAGAGATGAAAATTTTGAACAGTCGGGGTATAGCTCATGACTTGCTTGCCTTAAATATCACATTTGTTCTATCTTCTTCAAAATCTACCCCACTGATAAACGATATTTCATTCACCAAACCTTTTCTCATCCGTTTTACGTGTTCAATACTAGCTTGTAAATCATGCAACACACCTAACATTTCGTTTTCTTCAGAAAATGAGTTACTGCTAGTTCCTTCATCAAAAGGATTATTACTACTACTCGTTCCTTCATCAAGTCTTTGCATACCTCTGTACAAGTTCAAGCGCTCTCCATGATATGCCCAGTCTATGTATGAAGAGGTTATTCCAGTGGTGAATAGATGTCGCTCCACGCCTTCTAATGAGTCCCAATTTGAATTCATATATCTTTTGCATGGACACCTTATTTGTATGTAATTATTGACGTGATATTATGCAACCTCTAAAAATTGAGAAACTTCTTCTCTGTACTCAACCGAAAACCTATCCATAAGTTTCATCCAACGCTTGTCCATCTTGTTAAAAGCTCTAAAATATAAATATGTTTGATTAGTTTTATATCTCTCCTCTCAACTTACTTCATGAATAAGCTATATTGTCCAATCTCTAATCTTGCACTAAAATTAAGTTCAAATCTAAACTTAAGTTTCAATCTAACTAACACTTTCAATATACCTAACAATTCATACATACTTAATTAAAAGCTACTTACGAATCCCAAAGCTAGTAACTAACATATTAGAAACTAATTTTTGACATAAATAAATAGGCTACCATAATTGTAAGATAGCCATAAAATTCAAATCCGTATTCAACTCTAAATTCAAATCCATATTCAACTCTAAATTCAAATCCATATTAGAATTGATATTAAACAGAAATTCATATTCAACTCAAATTTAAATTAACTATCAAAATCAATATCTGATTCGTATTCAAATCTAAAAAAATATACATTACACATACATTATATAATATCAGCATACGATCTCAAATTTACACATACATTCTCAAACTTACATATAAAAACTCATACATTTTCACATAAAAACATACATAATATATTACACATACATACATCTCTTGCATGGATTACACATACAAAATTACATAATACATTACACATACATACAAGGAATTTCAAACTACACATAATATCAATACACACATTAAGCTTACATTTGTGTAATACATACATAAAACAATATATACATGCATTTTTATAGTCTCAAAGCAAAAAAATGGACAAAATCTTATACCAAGCAAATCGACGATGAAGGACGAGGGAGAAGCACAGAGCGGTGGACGATGGACGAGCGGCGACAGACGATGAACGAGGAGCAATGAGGGACGGACGAGAAGTGACAGACAACGGGGCGGACGACTTCTTCTTCTTCCCTCTCTTTCCCTTTTTTTTTTCTTTTCTCTTTCGCAAGTGTGGTTTTGTGTTCTGTAATTACAGAACAAATAGGGAGAGGAAAGGTCGACGCAACTAAAAAACTTTGGCCTTTCCACACTTTCCCCGACGTTTTACTAATGACATCGGAAAAACTCCAACCGTAAAATTAAATGTTGACCTTTTCCCGACGCCAATTCACGTACACGTCGGTGAAAGAATAATAATAATTTAATTTCCTAAGACCTTAGCTGACGTGGTCAACGTTGACGCCGACAAAAGTTTAATATTTATACATTTATTTAGCCTTTGCCGACATGGTCTGTAAGTACGTTGGCCTTTCTCGAGACATTCCCCAACACATCGTACGGTATGTCAGGAAAAGATATTAATTAAAGTTTAATGCCTAACTTTCTTCGATGTGCTCTGTGGTGGCGTCAGGGAAAATTTAATAAAAAATTTAATTACGATATATCCTGATGCCAAGAAACATGTGCGTCGGCCTTGCCTCTCTATACCGATGTTCCCTAAACTTCAGTGTTTCCTCTTTTTTACAACGTTTTATTCTTGACATTCGTGACGACGTCGGAAAACCCCCATTTTCCTGTAGTGCTAACTTCCATTATATGAAAATGAATGCAAATTTGATGAAATATAATAAGTATATATTAGAAATTATTAAATTACGTGGAATATATGAAAAATGCAAAACGAAAGAAAAAATGGATGGAGAGAGAGATCGGAAGGGAATAATTTTTTAACAAAATCACCAAAAGAAAAATAATTAAGAGGTAATTTTGATTATAACATTACCATAATAGAATTAATCACATATCATATTTACATAGGATATCTAATAAATGTAAATCTTAATCATGGTCCACTTTCCTTATTTCATTTTTCTATTTTGAATATATTATTAATAATAAAAAGATGAGTAAATTGGTAATTTGGACCATATATTTGTTTAAAATATAAGCCTATTTAAGATATTTCTAAAAAATTTGGAAAGTTTGGATCTATCTTATAATATAGTATACTATTTTAGGTGTTTGTAGTTAAAACCCCAAAGTTTAAACCTTGTCTAAGGGTTGGTGAAATTTGAGCTTTATGGAGTGTTGGGCTTTAAGTCGATAAATATTGTTGGCTTGGGCTTTGAGATGGGAATTGGGCCTTGTTACGTTCTACATCTGTTCCTTCCTTTTTTTTTTCCTTTTTTTTTTTTTTTGTTCTTATTACTTTTGAGTTTTGATAGTATTATTAAGAATTGTAAAGACCAAAATTAGAGGATCCTTTGGAAAAATAAAAATATTTTACGTTTAAAAAATTATGCGAGCAAGAGCTCAGTTCAACTTGTATTTGAGTGTATTAATAACTATAAAGTTTGTGGTTCGAATTCTTCTACCTCTAATTGTTGTATACTAAAAAATAAGTACACAAAATTAAAAATTTAAGAACCGACCACGAATACTTCTTAAAGTTCAACCATTTTTTAGCTAAAGCTATGAGAACACTTTAAATTTAATTCAATTTTACTAGCTACGTTACAAATATAGTTTATATTACAAGTCCAATATATTTTAAATTTTTAAATCTAGTTAAACAGTCTCAATCATAGGATCATAGGTTACACACTGTAATTATTATAAACCATCGACACTAAATTAATGATGACTTGATGTTTGTGGAAGTCTTTGACTTCACTTACTAAGTATGTGTTTAGAAGTGATAGTTGAGATAGTGATTTTAGAAAAAAAAAAAAAATACAACTAATCTTGTAAAAATAATTTTTGAACAACTAGATATATGTTTGATAATCTAACTCTTAAAAATGATTTTCATATATTTAGAATTAATTTTCAAATTATAATGTTTGGTTTCAAAAGTTAATTTAATTATTTAACCAGCTTTTGTATTTTCAATGAAATAAAATAATTATGAACAAAATTTAGTAGGGTAAAATGGTGTTGGTAGGTGTAGGGGTTAAGTAAATATGTAAGAGATGGGACATTAGGAGAAACTCATGCATTTTCATGAATCACACTTCTCATCAATTTTCACGCTACTAAATGGACTGCTCTGGGGCCCCTTTTACCTCTTCCTGTGGTCACAAAAACATCCTAACATAACTTCACATTTTCTTTTTCTTTCTCATATAAATATGTTTTTTTTTTTCAATTTTCAACTCAAAATAAACCGATATATATTGATAGAAAAAATGTCTAGTGCTATTTTAGTATATACTATCTTTATTGATTTATTTGACATCTCATTAAATGATTTATTAATTTAGCACATATTTATTGTGTAGACTCTCACAATTTTTCATACTACTGTAGTACTAGAAATTTCCTCTATTTGATGTGGTATGATGTCAAATAACATTTCGACATTCAAGTGAGTATTGAGCTCATGAACAACCTTGATAGTAGATTTAAAAGAATATTGTTTGTTTTACATATCTTTGTATTTGCCAATTTCATTTCTTGTGAAGATAAGTCTCTATCTCGTAACAAAAATCTAAACACGTTAAATAATGTGTTAAGATTATAATTAGTGTTTGCAATAATTGGCTTGGTCCTTGATCCTCGATCATGCCCTAAAAATTTCACACCCCATGCCTCACAACTTAGGCACCAAGGCTTTCTCCCCTAGCCTAATATATGAAGCTCTACTATTTGAGCCATGACTCAACAATAACAAAGACCAATGGTTGGAGAACGATTGAGTGATGAAAATGGTAGGGATTTCAAACAATTGAAACTTAAGTGTTTGAAGTTGTATGCATTGTGTTCTTTGGTGTAGTCATAATAAAGATTGATTGGAAGAGAAAAAAAAAAATTCTAAGTTTAAGAACGGCAAGGAAACAATTAAAAACACCTAAAAAAATCCAATATAATGTTAAAGTATTTATCTGATATACCATAACAAAATGTTGAATAAGAAGCTATTTGATTATGAAGGAAAAAATAAGTCAATTTTTATTAATTAGTGAGGCCAAAGTCATGAGTAAGTGATATTAGCAAACTACAACTAATGTAATATACTTACAACAATACACGTAGTAGGCAAGTTTGTAATAAATCAATTGCGAACTTATTTGGATTGATAATTTCATTGGTCAATAATTTGAGTTAAAGAAAATCATTTTCTTTAAATAAAAAAAAAATAAAAAAAGAGTTTATAGGAAAGAATGAGTAAAAAGGGGTATAGAGTAGAGAGTTGAAGAAGAAGAAAGAAAGCAGGAAATATCCGACATGACGGCACGATTCCATTTTCCATTGTCTCCCATTATTATACTTATTTTCTATTTTTAAATTCTATATTTTCTTTTTATTTCCTTTCTCGAGAAAGAAAAAAAAAAACTCTCAAAATTAATTTTTATTTTAACCTTAAATATTATACTTTTAGTTCTTATGTGAAATTTCGATTTTAATCCCCATTAGGTAAGTTTGAATTTTGAGCACAACTGACACATGTTTCTAAAGACAATAAATAACAATAGTTGCAATTATTTAATTTTAAAAATTACAATTTGAAATAGTTTTTATTATTTATTTTAAAAATTACCATTTGAAATAGTTGCAATTATTTATTTTTAAAAATTACAAGTTTTGAAAAAGTGAAATAATTTTTCTGTAGCTGCTACTATAGTGAACAAAAAGATAAATAATGCATAGAACACATAAAGTTTTGTTAACTCAATTCGGTTAACTCATATTTACGTTTGGAGAGATTTTCTAACTCATATAAATAGATTTTATTAAGATTCAAATGAGTATAACACTTTAACAATATAGAAACACTCTCCCTAAATCTAGCACTCTTTTTAGTTATAAAAAGAAACTAAAAATAATCATACTCCTCTAAATTGTATATTTGAACCTATTGAAGATGGCCAGACTCTCCTCATAGAAGTAATTGATCATTTATCAAATTATGAAGTCTTTTTCAAATCTCTTATCTCGAATACGTTGTCTATGAAGATATCAAACAATCTTCATGTAGTATGTAAAAATGTAATAACTTACATTTGCAAAGATTCTTCAGTAGCTTGGAAAACGTCAGAATGCAAAGAATGACAAATACTTCTCCTTTTATAAGTGAGAGAAAGATAATTGGTAGATTTGATATTTTGTTATTGAAGATGGACGAAATAAATCTTTTTAAAAGTAAAAGATATTATGAAAAGATCTTGGATCTTTTATCTTTCTTTAATAAAAAGAAATTAATTACATATTTGTCAAAAAAAATTAATACAATTAATTGTGTCATTATACTTAAATTAATAAATAGATATTGATTTGACCGAAAGTTAAATATTAAAAAATTCAAGTTTAAAAATGTAAATTGAAACAAAATACAAGTCCCAAAAGTAAAATTATAATGTTTTAAAATCTAACTAAATTTATATCAAACTCCAAACATTTTATTTGAATAAAAAGCTTCAAAATACATTAATTAGAAGAATTACATTTTCTCGAGTTACTGAAAGAAATATCACTCTTAACCTAAAAATCAACCACTGAAAAAAAAATTAAATTACAATTCCAATTTTCCTCTTCACTTTTATTAGAAGCAAAATTAGCAAAAATATGAACTATTTTATTGACAATCACAATGTATAAAAGACACTAGAAAAACATTAATTTGTTACATCGAAGCTCAAATTTTTTGAAGATCAACATAATAAAACTTCAAATTTAGAAAATTGAAAACATAACATTTCGAAACTTTAGGAGACGTTTGGAGCAAACACTATCTAAACATTATTTCAAATAACTACAAATTTTACTATTTTATTTTAATTTGTTTAGGAAGTGAGGAGATAGAGCAATTGAAGTGTATATATATAAAGAAAAATATAGAAAAGAAAGAGAATTGGTGAGTGGGCTTTAGAAGGCCTATGGTTAAAGGTGGGCCCATTGAAGTGGAAGAGAGGAAGAAGTGGCCCATACAAACAGCCTGATTATCCGGCTTTACGATTTGAAAGACGTGACGCCTTATTTTTCCCTTTTACTTCTTTTCTTTTCTTTTCTTTTTCGTCCCTTTCCTCATTTCTACCATTTCTTTCTTTTTCAAAGTACACACATTTTTATCATTCTTAATCATATAAAATTACGTGTATCTTTTCACATCCACACCTACAAACAAAACCTCATTTCCATACAATTTTAAGTTACAATCAAATGAATATCGAAAATATTATTGAAAAGCAATTTCAAAGCGATAGTGGTGTTAATCGAGATGTCGATTGCTCCTCAAGGTTAATCTAGCCTTCTAATGTTCACTTGTCGGAATATGGAATAGAAACAATAGAAAATGCTCGAAACAAAATTAAAACTAGGCAAAAGATGAAGGTGAGATCTGTGTTTAACATACCATATCTGATGAAGGAGACGAAAATAAAAAGGTAAGAAATGAAATACCTAGAGGTATAAAACAATCAATTTAATTAATGTCAAGATGTTTAATTTTTAATAGAGAGTTACAACAAAATTAACATATGAGTAATAAAAAGTTACCTTTTTACGCGCAAGCGACACGCATATAATGTTAAGGTTATACTATCATCACTAACTCACTTTAGTCTCATAGCTAACATGTGTGGTATTTATACCCTTTAAATTTTACAATGTGAGACAAAAGTCTTTTAACTTTTGTTATGAGTTTAAGCTCAAAAGTCATTTTCAACAAGTTAAAATTTTGTGTATACTTCGTTTAATAAAATTTTGTTTTATTAAATAAGTTAAACAACTATGAAGTTCTTACTTATAAATTCTTTTGAGTTATATAAGAAATCCAAATGAGAAATTGTCAAAATGACATCATTAAGGTTTTGTCTTATAAAACTAGAACCTTTTTGAAAAATCGTTGAAACATCTTTTCTCGGTCTATCTCAGACAAGATCGATCATCGAATTTCACTAAAATATTAAAAAATTTCAACTTATGGATTGTTTTTGCGAAGCATCTCGGTAGACATTAGAGCGAGATTTTACAATTTTGCAAATCTTTCCAAATCGTACTTGAAATCTAAACTTTTTTTTTTTTTTATCTTTTAAAAATTTTAAAATTACACTATCAAATATTTAGAAAAATAACTGATAAGGATGCATATAATTAATCAATATTTAAAAAAAATTATGAATCTTGGCTCATTTAGGTAAAATTGTACCAAGAAAGCCTAAAAAATTGAAAATTTTGGACTTTCTTGGTATAGTTTGATCCTGATGAACCGAGATCAAACATAACATTTTTCAAGTATAATACAATCTTTCCAAATCTTTTACCAAGACCAAACTCTAATCTTCTATTATAATGCTGCCAAACTTTATATAAAATAAATTTATTTGAAAATTTATACAATATTTGAGAAATTAAATAAAAAAAATTGATCTAGAATGGAGAAAATTGGTTAAGGTTTGATATAATAATGAAAAAAAATAATAGATAATCAAATTTGGAGAAAAATTAGTTAAGATAATAAAAATTGAAAAATTGGCCTAAATCTCAGTTTTCAAATTTAACCCAAATATATAAAGTTAGTTAAGATTTGGAAAGATTTGAAAATTGTTAAGACTCTTCGTCCAAGCATCCAAAAAATCCAAGCTCGAAAATTTTAATATTTTAGTGAAATCTTGATGGTCAATCTCGTCCGAGACGAACTGAGAAAGGATGTTTCAATAATTTTTCAAAAAGGGTGCTGATTTTACCAGACAAAAGCTTAACGACGCCATACACCTAATAATTATTTGTTTTCACCTTAAATTTTAAAGAATCGGTAGAAACATCATCGTTGTTTTTGTCTTACGAAACTAGCACCTGTTGAATAGAAAATTTTGAGACCAATTACAAATTGTCACATCATTTACTAAATTAATGATGAAAAATACAAATAATTAAATTTGGATAAATTAAAAAAAAAATTGACATGTATCTAAAATTAAAATTAAAAACATAAATTGACTAATTCTAATGATGCCACATGTTTTCATTATGACCGTTGGATCAAGTTAATTATTTTTGTTCATTTAATAATATTTACTTGGGCTAAGTTCAATTGAACCCAAAAATAATCTTAATTTAGTCCAAATGCTAAATATGACCCAAATCCATGTGATTGAGCCCATGGGTCTAGTCCAAGGACCAACCAAGCAAGCCCACCAGAGAACTCTATAAATAGAAGAGTTCTCCTCATTTGTAAGGGATTAGAAATTTTTTATTCCAGAAGGTCTAAAGAGAACTCTCCTAAGAGCTAGAAGACTCTTTAACTTCTGAAGCTGACCACCCTCGAATATCGAAGCTCCTCTGAAGATACAAGTTTTCTTATAAGACTATAACTTCAAGAACATTACGTGTTTCGCTTCCTCAAATCAAGAGTAAGCAACCAATCTATACATCCAACCAAGAGAGAATCACATAATTAAATCCTAGAGATCGAACCGCATCGCATTAAATCAACACAAGCACAACATCAACTCAAATTCAACTTCACGAATCAAATTTCTCCAGAAATGTCGTGCGAACAAATTGGCACGCCCTGTGAAAAAATCTCTACCTCTCATCTCTCTCTCGTCATCTAAATCTACAAGCAAACCAATGACATCAAAGAAAGTTGCATCCAAATCTTCTTTTGTAAGCGACACCTACACGGGACCTGTACTTGCAATCGTTCTAAAGGGATCATCCAAGAGCATGATCAAGGTTCTGCCATCGTGTAGAGCATTCTTAATCAATTGATGGAGTCTCCTATGGATGTGATTGTCATCAAGGAAAATTCTGTATATGATGACTCTGATTCTGCATCTAGCAAGTCAAAGAGAAAAGCACACTTCGATGTGATGTCTGTCATGATGGCTAATGTAACGGTCGAGGATGCCATGGCGGAGATGGAGAGAAAAATTAATCTCCTCATGAAGGTTGTTGATAAACGAGACCACAAAATCGCAGCTTTAAAAGAGCAGATGCAGACTCGGGAAACTGCTGAATCGACTCAAACTTCTGTTGTCAAAATTGGTGACAAAGGGAAGAATGTGGTGCAAGAAAATCAACCACAACAACAATCAGCTTCTGTGGCTTCTCTCTCAGTTTAGCAATTACAAGATAAGATCACAAACTCCATCAGAGCTCAGTTTGAAGGCTCATCCTAGACTTCTTTCATGTACTCTAAGTCGTACACCAAAAGAATTGACAACTTGAGAATGTCGCTTGGGTACCGGCCTCCAAATTTCAGCAGTTTGATGGAAAGGGCAATCCAAAACAACACATCGCCCACTTCGTCAAAACATGCAAAAATGCAGGATCAAGAGGAGATCAACTAGTCAGACATTTTGTTCGAAGCTTGATAGAAAATGTTTTTAAGTGGTATACCGATCTGGAGCCATAAATTATTGACAGCTAGGAAAAATTGAAAAAGGAGTTCCTCAACCGCTTCTACACCACAAGGCGCACTGTAAGCATGATGGAGCTTACCAACACGAAGCAAAGAAAGAGAGAGCCAGTCATCGACTACGTCAATCGATGGAGGGCTCTAAGTCTTGACTGCAAGGATCGACTCACTGAACTGTCGGCTGTAGAAATGTGCACCCAAGGCATGCACCGGTGACTCCTATACATTTTATAGGGAATAAAGTCTCGCACATTTGAAGAACTGACAATTCGAGCTCATGATATGAAGTTAAGCATCAACAACTAAGGAACTAAAGATTTTTTGTTCCTGAAGTGAAGAAAGACAAGAAAGAGATGAAGAGTGCCGAAAAAATAGTGAAGAGCACCGTGAAAGAATCTACGGTCGTAAACATGTCCTCGTTGAAATTCTCTAAAAGAAAGAAAGCGAGAGTTGAGAAGAAGGATGATGGAAGCGAGAGGTGACGTCTGACTTTAAAAGAAAGACAGGAAAAAGTTTACCCAATTCCTGATTCATATATCACAGACATGCTAGAGCAACTACTAGAGAAGCAGCTGATCCAGCTGTCGAAATGTAAGCGATTTGAGCAAGCAGAAAAGGTAGATAATCCCAGTTATTGTAAGTATCATCGGGTCATCAGTCATCCAGTAGAGAAATTTTTTGTGATGAAGGAGCTAGTTTTATGAGTGGCTCAAGAGAGAAAGATCGAGCTAGACTTGGAGGAGGTAGCTCAAACAAACCATGCTGCAATGACGATAATGTTAGAGGCTTCTCCTTCAAGATTGATTTTTGAGCAAAGGGAAAGCTTGGTCCAATTCGGGACCTTTGAGCTTGTAGTTGTCCAATTCTATCAGGAAGTCTCATCTGATGATCCTCAAGAAGAGGGAAGATCGGTCGAAGAAGACAATGAATGGTGGATAATTGTGACTAGTCAAAAGGAAAAACAGTCGACTTTGACCCAAAAAGAGTCTCGCACCTACCAAAATTATAGAAGGTGGATTAAGGCTTAAAAGAATAAGAAAAAGAAGAAAACGCAGAAGCTTAAGCTTGTGGAGGAGGAAGAAATGAATTTCTTTCGACCTTAGAACTTAGTAACCTTGGTAGACTTCCTTCCAAAAAGCTTCCTTTGTGATCATCAGCATGAAGACCCAGAAGTCGCTACTTGTCATGCTATCAACGCAATGAAGGAAAAAAGCATCCCTCCAAGATTACTAGAAGAGGAGAGAGTGTCAAAAATCGAGATTCAATGTGGAGGATATGTTATCACTTCCTCAAGAGACCAAAACCATCATTATTGATGCATTGTTAAATTCAAGAGCATCAAGTTCGAGTACTTCGATTGCGCCATACGAGAATGCTCCTTATTGCATGTCTATAGACTTTTCGGATCAGGATTTGCTGTTAGGATCTAAACTTCATAATATACCCTTGTATGTTTCTGAATATATTCAAGAACAGATTCTCATCAATAACGGATCAGTTATCAACATAATGTCGAAGTCGACTATGAGGCAATTAGGCATCTTGATGAACGAGCTCTCAAATAGAAAACTATTAATTGAAGGCTTCAACCAACGCAGCCAAAGAGCAACAGACATGATATGCTTAGAACTCACAATTGGTGACCTAAAGACCAACGCATTGTTTCATGTCATAGACTCAAGCACCACTTACAAGTTGTTACTATGTCGTCCTTGGATTCATGGAAATGGAGTAGGAACTTCGATACTACATCAGTGCTTCAAATTTTATCAAGACAGTGTAAAAAAGGTTGAAGCCCACTCTAACCCATTCTTAGAGGTTGAGTCTCACTTCGTAGATTCAAAGTTTTGTTTGAAGAATGATAATATCTCATAAGCTTTGTCTGCAAATATTCCACTTATAAAAGGATAAGATAATCCACAACTAAAATCACTTGCAAGCAAGAAACCACATGAAAGTACAGGAACCTCTGGAAAGGGTGAAGCATACACTAGCAGCACAAAGAGTATGATCTTAAAGGATGAAAATGCATCAAACCCACCGGTTTTGCACTATGTCCCTCAGTCGAGGTGCAAGAAAGGCGAGTCACCGTTCGTGGAGCAACCAAAAGGCTTGAAGGTTGGTGACATCAAAGTCTTGAAAGAAAGCCTCATTACACCACTAACTAAGATAACGAAGCAGGAGATAAAGATAGATCTGACGGAAGAAAATTTGCCCTAAAGGCGAAAGAAAGACGGATTCGACCCCAAGGCTTACAAATTGATGGTAAAAGTAGGTTATGACTTCACGGCTCACACCGAGTTCAAAAGCTTAAAAATTCATGACTGATCTTAGCTCTCCTCAACTCAAAAAAAGCTTTTACGGGAAGGACATGTTATACCCGTGTCGAGAAAAAGACTAAGATAGTGGTTGCCAAAGCCGATCCATATAACTAGAAAGGGGAAGGAAATAGTGGTTGACAGCAATCATATAACTATAGAGGAGGTTGACAGTATTGAAGAAAAAGGAGACGATAATCAGAGAACCTCAGTATTTGACCAAATTAGACCACATGTTGCACGCGCTTCAGTATTTGAAAGACTAAGCAAGACAGAGGCAGAAAGAGAAAGTCACCAATCAGCATCGAGCCTTGAACAACATTCGGCCTTTTGAAGGCTAACTATGACCTTTATAAAGGAGAAAAACACAGGTCTCGATAGCTACAAGAGCATCAACCTTTGAAAGGCTAGATGTGTCAAAAAAGAAAAATGTATAAGCACCTTGTGCTCCAATTTTTTAATTGTCGTGGGAATGGAGGCTTACATGCCAACATTGGTTCTAGCATTGATACAAAAAAGAAGGAATCAACATCTCGTGCATCAGTTTGGTATCGAATTAAAAATACAAACGTCAAGAATTGCCATGGTAAGGAGTTTTCTTGCGAGGCAAAGGGAGGGGGAGAAATTCATAGTAATGTTCCTTCTCAAATGAAAAGAAAAACCTTTGTTACTCTTAATACAAGTCAAGTTCGTTGAAGGTAAAAAGACATAATATTATACTAACGAATCCTGAAAAAAAAGACTCAGAAGAAGGGGAAGGTGAAACTTCATGTCATCACAACACCATTATTGAGGAATCAGAGATTGAAACTCCAAAAGAAGACGCAGAAGATGTCCCACAGTGTTTAGAGGATGGTGGCCAATCTATCGTAGATGAGCTAAAAAAGGTGAACCGTGGTACAATAGAGGAACCACACCCAACTTTTATTAGTGCATCTCTCTCTAATGAAGATGAGGATAAGTACATCAGTTTGCCACCGAATACAGGGACATATTTTCTTGGTCGTACAAGGAGATGTCAAGACTTGATCCAAAAGTAGCAGTCCATCAGCTCTCAATTAAACCAGGATATCGGTGGATTAAACAAACGCAACAACGTTTTGGACTGGAGTTTATTCCCTAAATCGAGGTGAAAGTCAACAAGTTGATTGAAGTAGGATTCATTTGCGAGGTCAAATATCCAACGTGGATAGCAAACATTGTCCCTATCAGAAAAAAGAATGGGCAGCTTCGCGTTTGTGTAGACTTTTGGAACCTGAATAATGCATGCCCTAAAGATGAGTTTCCTTTGCCAATCATATAAATCATGGTTGATGCAATTACTGGACACAAGGTGTTGTCATTTATGGATGGATCGTCTGAATATAACCAAATACGAATGACCCTTTCAGATGAAGAAATGACAGCTTTCAGAACATCAACGGGAATATACTGTTACAAGATGATGCCCTTTGGATTGAAAAATGCTAGTTCTACTTATCAATGCGCTATGCAGAAAGTGTTTGATGATATGTTGCATAAGTATGTCAAATGCTATGTTGATGACCTTGTGGTCAAATTCAAAAGACGACAAGACCATTTGAACGATCTAAAAGTTATGTTCGACCACTTGCGAAAATATCAGTTGAGAATGAACCCTCTAAGTGTGTGTTTGGTGTGACTTCATAAAAGTTTCTTGGCTTCATTGTAAGGCATTGAGGGATCGAAATAGATCAATCCAGGATTGATGTCATTAAGAAGATGCCAAAGCCAAAGAGTTTGCATGACCTAAGAAGTCTTCAAGGGCGATTGGCTTACATCCGAAGGTTCATCTCTAACCTGATCGGTCAGTGTCAAGCTTTTCAAAAGTTGATGAGAAAAAGAGAAATTTTTGTGTGGGATGAGACTTGTCATAATGCCTTTGATAGCATAAAGAAATACTTGCTTAGTCTCCTAGTGCTAGGAGCTCCAATATTTGGCAAACCATTAATATTGTACATTTATGTTCAAGAAAGGTCCTTAGGAGCATTATTGGTGCAAGAAGAGGAAAAGAGAAATGAGCGTGCTCTCTACTATCTAAATAGAACATTACTTGGGGCTGAAGTTAACTACTCTCCCATCGAAAAGATGTGCCTTGCACTTTTCTTTGCCATTAATAATTTGAGGCATTATATATGCAGTCCTTCACGATTCATCTAGTGGCAAAAACGGACCCTATAAAGTACGTTCTATCTAGGCCAATCATCTCTGGACGCTTAGCCAAATGGGTGATTCTACTCCAACAATATGACATTGTTTATATTCCCCAAAAGGTGATAATAGGATAAGCGCTAGCAGACTTTTTAGCAGACCACCCAATTCCTTCATATTGGAAGTTATGTGAAAACTTGTCAGACAATGAAGTTTTCTTCAGGGAAGTTATGGAATTGATGGTGCAGCGCGAAGAAGTGGTGCGAGGGAAGACATCGTCCTCATTTCTCCTGAGAAGCATATGCTGCCGTATAGCTTTGCGCTCGCTGAACTGTGCTTGAACAATGTGGTTGAATATCAGCATTTGATAATTGACCTTCAAATGGCATTGGAAATAGAAGTATCATTCATAGAAATTGATGGTGATTCAAAGTTGATAATCAATCAACTCTCGATTCAGTATGATGTGAAACATGAAGAGTTGAAGCCATACTTCACTTATGCACGACAATTGATGGAAAAGTTTGATAGTGTGGTGCTAGAATATGTCCCTAGAGTAGAGAATAAAAGGGCAGACATATTGGCGAATTTAGTCATTGCCTTGATGATGCTAGATGATGTAACTCTAAATATACCACTTTGTCAACTATGGATTATGCCTCCAATTGTGTCTGAATGTTAGGAAATGAACGTGACAACTCCCATTTGATTGATGAAGAAGATTGACGTCAACTCATCATAGAGTATCTTGAACATGGAAAGCTTCCAAAGGATTTCCATCATAAAACTGAGGTACAAAGAAGAGTTGCACACTTCATTTATTACAAATGAACCTTAGATATCTGTTCTCTTGAAGGGATCTTTCTTCGATGCCTTGGAAAAGAAGAGTCATTAAAAGCTCTGAAGGAAGCACATGCAAGTGTCTGTGGAGCACATCAATCAGAACCAAAGCTTCAATTCAGCTAAGAAGAATGGTCTACTATTGGCCTAAGATGATCCAAGATTCAATTGACTATGAAAAGAAGTGTGAGGCTTGTCAATACCATGCAAACTTCATGCACCAACCTCTAGAGTCTCTTCATCCAACTGTGGCTTCATGGTCGTTCGAGGCTTGGAAACTCAATCTGGTTGACCCGTTTACATCAAAATCATTACCAGAACATTTTTATATCCTTGCAGCAACAGACTATTTTTCAAGGTGGGCTGAGGTCATTCCCTTGAGAGAGGCCAAGAAGGAGAACGTGACGGACTTTATTCGAACGCACATTATCTATCTATACTGTATTCCTCACCACATCGTGATGGAAAATGGAAGGCACTTCTCCAATAGAATGATAGATAAATTATGTGAAAAATTCAAGTTCAAACAATATAAGTCATCCATGTACAAAGCAGCTGCGGATGGGCTAGCAGAGAAGCATTCAACAAAATATTGTGCAATCTTTTGAAGAAAATTGTCTCCAAGTCAAAGAGGGATTGGCAAGAAAGGATTAATGAGGCATGTGGGCTTATCGAACTACTCATTGCACTCCTACAGGGGTTACACCATATTTGCTTGTTTACGATGTGGAGGTTGTCCTTCCCCTCGAGAGGGAAATTGTGTCACTAAGAATGGCAGTACAAGAGGGATTTACTACTGAAGATAATGTCAAGTTACTTCTTCAAGAGTAAGAAGCACTTGATGAAAAGCAATTAGAGGCTCAACAAGCATTAGAATGTTATCAACCGAGAATGTCCAAAGATTTTGGTAAGCGCGTTAAACCTCGCTCCTTTCAAGTTGGTGATCTAGTACTTGTTGTAAGAAGACCAATCATCACAACCAGGCATATAAGAAATAAGTTCACACCTAAATGGGATAGACCCTACATTGTTAAAGAAGTTTATATAAACGACAAATATATGATCATTGATCAAGACGGACTACGAATTGGCTCAATTAACGACAAATTTCTTAAGAAATTTTATGCTTAATTTTGTTAAGTAAAAAAAAATAGTTGAACTACGTTATGACTTGATCCCTATATTATAAAAGATACGTAGGCAGTTTAAGGAAAACCTTAAGTCCAGTCCAATAAAAAAAAAAATTGAACTACGTTCTGACAATATCCCTACATTATAAAGGGAACGTAAGTAGCTTAAAGAAATTTAAGTTCAGTCGTATATTAAAAAAAAGGGCTCTTTGAAAGGCTATAATTAAAGCGTTATTTATCACAAGGACAACCAAACAATTTAAATATATATGAATACCAATTAAATAAAAAAAAATGACAAATTACATTCAATATGAGAAAAATGAGAAGTCGAACGAAAAAAATAAATGAAAGTTTTATTATAAATTTATGGCTCGAAAATTAAAATAGCAAAAATGGATAAATAATAGGAGGCAGTGAATCTTGGGGTCCTTTTAAGGTTCTTCAACTCTTCTAGTGTATTTTCTAAAGATTCACGAAGCACTGATAACATTTTAGCATCGACATCTCCAACGATTGGGGCACATTCGAGTTTGTCAATTTCCTCGTAAGTCTTTGAAATCTCATGCTGCTTCTTCTTCAACTCACTGTCATTTTTGGAAATTATGCAAGAAAGTTTGGCGGACTCTGTTTGCACCACCTTTAGTTTTGCTTCTATTTTAGCCTCATTGGTAGATAGTTGTGTAAGACGATGTTTAACGGTGATTATCTCTGCCAATATACCGTTCTCATTAAGTTGCAGAGTCTTCACAAAACCTTTTGCCTCTGTTAGTTGAGCATCCTTAGTTGATTGAAGTAAAAATGAGGAATGTATTCAATTATAGTTCTCAACACCTTGAAGTAACCATCCACAAGCTCTCTCAAAGATCTTACGTATTTCTGATTCAAGGCTACTTACTCGACTAAAAGGGGTACAGATCATCTTCTCTCGTAGGTTTTTTCACAAAGTTATGGCAGTTTGTCGCCGAAGGACAGAAACTAAGTTGTCTGCACAAAAATGAGAAATCTCAGAACCTGTGAAAGGCTTCGTTTCTTCCACTTGTTGAGAGGACCCCTTGATCACAAGAGGACGAGCTGACACGATAGTTGCACCTATAGATATCTTAGAGTTCTCACTATAAATAAGTGGCAGCATTATAGCCTTCTGGATTCGTCATTAGCTTTAAGGTTCTTTTGATGTGTAGGACATAGTCTCCTAAAGAGGACTGCAAAATAATGTTAACAACAAGAAATAAGAGGGGAGTAAAGGAGACGAAATAAAATAAATAGATAATAAAAAAGAGACGAAAAGAAAATATAAGGGAGGGGACGTCAAAAAATTGTGCGCCATCAAAACTTTAATAGAAGGCTCTTCATCATCAATCGACTGTTAGTTGGACCTCTTGGATATCTTCCAATGGCGGTCATCATTGCTGCTTTGACTTTCCTCAGTACATTCAGAAGGGCACTTGACGATTATCAATATGCGATTGTCCGTACCCACATTGTTAGTGCCACCTTTAATAGAAAGTTTAAATCACTACAAGAAATCGGATCAATCACGATGCCAAAAACAACGTTGACCAAAGCTACGTCAGCGTTTATCTACTTTAGTCGACGTGCACAACCACATGCTGGGAAATGTTCGTTTCTGCGACGTTTAAGAATCGAACGTCCTGAAAAACGTAAAATTAAGTTTAATGAGTCAACTTTCCGCGACGTATGGCAGGGCGACATCGTGAAAAGTGATCATTTTAATTTATTTGCTGACTTTCCGCGATGTCTATCTGTCACGCGTCACGAAAAGTGAAATATGAAACGACCTGTTTCAATTTTTCACGATGTTTGTCAGATAGACATCGCAGAAAGTTGAATATCATACGACACGTTTCAACTTTTCGGGACGTGTTTCAAGAGACGTCAAGAAAAGTGGAAATAATAAATTTAATGTTTCAACTTTTCGTGACGTATATCTGACACACATCGCACAAAGTTGAATATAAAACGCGTTTCTACTTTCCGCGACGTGTGTCAGAATACGTCGCGAAAAGTGGAAATAATAAATTCAATGTTTCGACTTTCCGCAACGTCTACGTGCCATACATCGGGGAAAGTTGACTCATTACATTTAATGGGATAAGTTTCTACGATGTATTGCAGTAGCGACGTCGCAGAAAGTTGAAACAATGAATTTATTATTTCCACTTTCTGCGACTTATAATACGTTAACGTCGCGGAAAGTGAAAATAATAAATTCATTCTTTCAACTTTTTGTGACGTGGAGTAGTTGACATCGTAGAAAGTGAACACAATCCGTAACCTGCAGGAGAATGACGTCACGAAAAACAAAAATAATAAATCAATATTTTATCTTTCACCGACGTCACGTTGCGGAACATCCCGTTCTCCGACATTTTTGAACACGTCGAGAAAAAGTAGTCTATTTTAACGCATAACCAATTCACAATGTAAATGAAAGGAAGAAAACTCAAGAGTGAGAGGGAGGGAAGGAGAATTTTGCCTTGCCACCGTTGCCGTTGTCGTCGCCACCGTCATTACCATTGAAACCCATTAGGTTATTTTTTTTTATTTTTTTTTTTGAATTTATATATGTGTAAAGTGTAAAGTGTATGTGTATATATATGTGTGTGTGTGTGTGTTTAGGGTGTATGTATATGTATTTTTAGTTTAATGTGTATGTATATGTATGTTTAATGTCTATGTATGTATATGTTTAATGTGTATGTATATGTATAATTTTATATCTTTACTGTGTATGTATATGTATGTTTAATGTATATGTATGTATATTTTAATGTATATATATGTATGTATGTATGTATGCATGTATGTATTTTTTTATTGTAATTAGAAAAATATATAAAATTTAAGTCATGTTTAATTTAGGAAAATGTATGAGTTTAGATTAAATTTGAATACATTATATTGAACAATGGTTTAAGGTTTAGTAAATTTGAGATTGAGAGGTCTTTATTGAACTTCATATGGTCTTTATCAAATTCGACATTGGAAATAAAAACGTCGTCACATATGGAGAAACAAATCGAATTCATAGAGACCTCATTAAATGTGGTGATATGAAGGGCATGGAAAGCTTATCAAATGCTTTGATACGAAAGGCATGGTACACACGTAATGCAAAATATTGTACTATAGCATGGATGCCAAAATGCAAAGCACGCATTCTAGGCGTGACAATCAATAACATTCCATGCAGATAATGAATACCAAAAGCAAACATACCTACCAATATGAGATGGGAAACCAAAAGATGCACATCAATGGAACAAATAGTGAACAACAGAATCGAAGCACAACAAGTAAGGAAGAGGGAAGATGTATATATAGGAAGGGAATAAAAAAGTTAAAGATGCTACCAAAACTCCAACAAAGAATTTTGTATCACTTGCATAATATTGGTCAAAGAAATATTCACGGGCAACCAACAGAAGTGAGAGAGAGACAGGGCAAGACAAGGATAGAGAAAAAAATTTCAATAACTTTTATTTTGTACACACATAAAAGGGAAAAAATCAAATGTCAACGACCACATTTAACATATAAAGAATGAAGTAAGATTACATATAAATAGCTAAACAAAAAATTCAGAAAAACAAGAACAACTTCATGATCGACAAAGAGGAAAAAAGTTATAGAGTACAAGACAAAACATGGAACAAAAAATAAATAGCAATCCACATATACAGTAAAAGACAAATACATAAGATGGAAAAAATTGTAAATCGAAGACTGTCGTCCATCATGCTCGACAGTAGAAGACAGAACAAGAACACAACCATAGGAAACGAAACACAAATAATAATAAACAAAGAGAACATGAAAAAAAATGCAATACAAATGTATATGTAAATCAGGCACCGAAAACTCATCATCGACAGTGGAAGAGAAATAAGAAAGTTTACCTCAGTCCCTATCTTGCTCGGAACCACCAAAGCCACAAACGAGGTGGTATTCGTCACTCATCAGCAGAGGGGAATCAGAGCGGCAAGGGAGATAACCGAGCGACAATGGAAATACCATTAATGAGGGTGAGCTCCGAGCGGCAAGTCTCGAGGACAAGCTATGCAAGGAAGCGACAACCAAATCAAAGAAAGACCAACAGAAGGGAAGGCATCAGATGCCACATTTATTTCTAAATGTGGTCAGTCAACGAAACACACACCCACGGAGACACTGGTGACCGACGAAGAAGAGGAAAAACAACGTGTAGTTTAACAAAAATGGTGGAAGACAAATCAGTGTGGGGAAAGTACCGTGACAAAGATGTGGTGAACGGTGGAGAAAAACATGGTGAGTGGAGAAGACGAAAAACAAAATGCGTGAGATTTTGGGAAAATAAGAGGTGAAACGATTGACATTTGATGTGGAGGGTTGAAGGGAGTTTGAGACGAAACAGTGAGATGAGCGGACGGATGGAGAAGAGGAAGAGATGGATTAGTAGGAGAAAAGAGAAAGTGAGAGGAAGAAAGAGAAGGAACAAGAAGGAGGAAAGAGAAGGATTAAGAGGAGGAAAGAGAAGAATTAAGTGGAGGAAAGAGAGAATAAGGGAGGAATAAAGTTATTACCTACCCCAAAGTGTAAATAGTTTGTCCAACATTCTTGACAATTCCAAAAAAAATCTTTTTTTTCTCAAAAGTTGAAATATAATTTAGTTCATATATATTTTTAGGATATATAACTACTGGTTTATTGTCATATTTAATTAAAGAAAAGTATTAACATTTTTCTAAAATATAAAAACTCTAAGAGGGAGTTACAAACTCATAAACTCTACTATTAGTTTTGAAATGTATTAAAACGAAGGATCAAACTTCTACATTAAATTGATAGTAAAAATATCATATTAATCGAGTTAGTGGCTCCACATCTACATTTATAGTTATATTATTTTTAATTTATTTTGGATTATATAATTAATGTTTTCATTCAAATAGCATAAAAGGATTTTGTGATTGTGTGTAGCCAAATATGGAGATGGACGTTGACGAAGATGAAGAAACTAACAACTATTGATTGTAATTATTAATTTCAGTGCAACAAAATTTAGAGCACCTAAATTCAGATATTAATATGTAATAACATTAGTGTATTGTTATACATTTGCCATCTTAGCTCAGTGGTAGAGCGCGTGGCTTTTAACCACGTGGTCGTGGGTTCGATCCCCACAGATGGCGTTCATTATCATTCACAACGAATTTAATCTCCTAACGAAGAGTATATTGCAATTTTCTTTTGTGTTGATACACAACAAAAACATTGTTCATGTTTTTCTTCATTAATGAAAAATCATTCTAGTTTTTTTTATAAAAAAATTGTCATCGCAACAAATTAAGTTTAGAGATATACAAACTTGTCGCACACTTTTCACATAATATTATTGCACAGATGTTGATAATGAGAAAATAATAAAGGTTTTTAATTTAGTGAGAATGAAGTAAATATGTCTAATGACAATTGTGTAAATAAAGCAATGTGTCATTTTTTAAATAAATTGAAGCGACAAACATGAAACACTTGTTAGGAGGTGTTTGAGGCAAGAAGTGATTTATTATAATCATAGGTTTGCATAGTTGGGTTATAATAGTTTGTGTTTTGGGTGTAGATTATTTTAGTTTGGATTGTAATAATATATGTTTGTGGTTTATATTTTTACAATAAACATATATATTTATCTCAATCCTTTAACAAAAATTCAAAATCTTTTATCATAAATTCAAATACTTGGTATATGAAATGTGTATTAAGTGTATCAAGTGTGTAATAAATGTATATTACGTGCGTATTAGAAAAGTATCAAGTATTTATTACAAGTGTATCAAGTGTATCGAAATGGATATCAGTAATATATCAACTGTATCAATTATATATTAGTAGTATATCAAATGTATATTAGGTGTATCATATATGTTGAACTTTTTTTTCTGTCATTCTTTGTAAAATTAAATAAGTGTGTGCTATAGATCTAAAATTTCAAACTTATTTTGTCTAACGGTTTTTTTTAAACTAAGGTTTGCTTACATAGGACTAAAATGCAAATGTTATTTTAAAAAGTAAAAATCACATGAAAGAATTTTGGAAGTAGCAAGCATGAGGTTAAAATAAAAATTAAAAAATGAATTTTTTTATAGATATTTACTACTAACATTATCAATACTTTTACCTCTACATCTACATTTGAAGGTAAAGGGATGAAGAATACAATAGCTGTAAAAATATAAAAATTGATTATTTTTGTCCAGAATAATAACAATAATGATAACCATTACAATTACAATGATAGCAATGATACAACAACAATCATATTTTTGTTTTTAATTACAAATTTAAAAGTGGATCTCAAATATCAGTATAAGTACAAAATAGAAGTAAATAACACAAAATGTAATGAAATAAAGTATACATTTCTCATTTATTTTCTACATTTTCTCTGGAATAAACATGAGCTTAGTCCTAAATTCGTAAGAACTAGTTTGTGTTCTATTTTTACTTGGAAAAGAAAAACTAAAATATGTAAAATTAGAATGTAAGTGTTTTGGGTAGGGATTCCTCTCCACGAAAAAAGAAAAAGAAAATAGAGAATATTGGGATCTTAAAATAAAGGGAAGGAGAGGTACAAAGATGGATGGGACGTTGCAAAATTAAAACAAACCCCTCTCTATTGTATAACCAACTAAATCAAATTTCATCTCTCTATCTCTCTTAAAAACTCATTACCCAACTGGTGGTGATGACGTGGACGTGTCAGTATCACTCTGAAATTCGAATTTTCATTATTATTATTTTTTGTTTTCTTTTTCCGCCCTCTCCCTCTCCCTCTCCCTCGACAAACAAAATTATTAGTGGGCTATGGCCCACTTGGAGAGAGAGAGAAGTGAGGGCCCAGGCCCAACAATAGCCTAAATTTTGGCCCCACTAATTTCCACATAGTAACATGTAATATAACCGCACATCATGTGACAATTCAATAATATCTTTCTCTATGTTATCCTCCAATCCAATATATATCCATCCTCCATACTCTTCCTCCCTCCCTATCAAATTGCTCATCCATTCTCTAATTTTGTATATTTACCATTTTTTATTATCATAACACATCATCTATGAATACTTCAAATTCAAACCTAAATATTATTACTTTATGTAAAATTATCAATATATACTAAACGGATTATTTAACTAATTTTAAATTTAGGATGAAAATTCTAATTTAATTCAATGAGAAATCGAAAAAAAAAAGAAAAAGAAAAAAAGAAATGGGGGGTGGGAGCAGAGAACATAAACAAAAACAACCCATACCTTAAAATCCCATTAAAATGAAAAGAGATCTTTATCACATGGCTGCATGTGAAGGCCAGCCAAGCTTATATGGTTAATTCCGAAAATTACCATTCATAATAATCTCTTCATTTTTACCTATATATATAGGTTATTTAAAATTGTAGGCCACTACACTACCCAGTAGGCAGTCACAAGGGAAAATTAAAAAGGGTTGGGTTATATATGGTATGGTAGAGTGGTCCATTTCAATATGATCATTTCTCACATACCAAAAACTTTGTGTTTGTAAAGAACCTGGCCATGTTTTTCCACAGCTTTCTTGAACTTAAACTTTCTTTCATTCTCACCAACAAACTACAATCTCAATTCTAACAAAAAAAAAACACTTTGAAGCTCAAGAAAGCTGTGGGAAATCATGACACTTTCAGGCTATCTTCAATTTCTTCTCAATTCCTTCCCTTCCCTTCCAGGTACATTGCAATTTTAATTTCTCCTCTGTTTACATTTCTTCTTCATTTTCTTCACTATAAAATTAAGGAAGCAAATTGTGGAATAATTATTCAATTTCAACTCCAATTTATTTATTGTTGTTATTATTTTGTAACATTTGTTTAATTAGGTACTCCAACAGGTTTGAAGCACGCAAATGCATGGGTAAGTTTTAAATCTTGTAATTAAAGGAAGGGTGAGTGAGTGAATTTGTGTTGAGTTTGAGAATTTTAAAATTGAGATTCATTCATTCATTCAATAATTTATATTTTTTGTTTTTTGTTTTGAAGAACAAAAAAGGGTGAAAAGGGAATTTAGTGTGCAGAGAAGATTCCCCCGCCCAACTTTTGTTTATTAATATCATCAATCATAATAATACTCATCTTCATGTAGGGTATACTGCTTCTGCCCCCTCTCAGTTCTGCCACTCTCAACTTTTCTTTTTTCTCTCTTTAACAAAAATATTATATATATATTTAAAAGTTGTTTAATTTAATTTTGGTCCCTTATATGCTCCTACATTTCTGTGAGAAAGGTCTAATTTTGTCAACATCTCACTCTCTTCCCCTGTCTTTCTTCCCTTCTCTCTCTCTATCTTTTTTTAACCCTTTCACCATTTTTCACTCATCCTTATTCAAATTAAATCAACCAAAAATTGGCTTTAATTCATTTCATACCCATCTATTTTAATTCAGTTACTGCATCCTACTTCCAAACCCAAGAATATATAATATTCATGATATTTTCAATAAATAGTTTCATTTAGTTCGGTTTGGTTCGTTTGAATCTCGAATCTAAACACAAGAGATTTAGAGTGGAGGAGATATTGATAATTTGTTGTATTATATTAAAGCAAAGCTCCCACGGCATCAATAAAGGGGTCTCAATTGGAGAATCATTTTTTCCTTTTTCTTTTACTAACTTATTTATTTACTTACAATTGTTACCATATATGTCCCAAACTTTATACATTTATTTGGAAATTTTATTTCAATTTTGGAATAAGAAAAATAATGGTTTTTATGGGTGATTTTGAGCTTATTTTAAATAGAATTAAGTGAAATTTGTTATAAGGTATTGAAAGTTTAAAGTTTAAATTGATTTAATTTTTAGTTATTTATTTTAATCAATATTAAATTTTTTGAGGTATAAATTGAATTTTCTCTCTTTTTCTCTCTCTCTTCATTTTCTTTTTCACTTTTCGGATCATTTTTTTAAACTTCAATTTTGTCTTTGGCTTTGCTTCAAACAACGACTCCCCCTTCCCCCTCTCAATGTAATGATGTGTGAGTACTCGATTTTGATACAATAAGTTTTGTTTGATGTACTTATATGTAAATATCATGGGCTGAATTATGTTATTCGGTCAAATATATATGAGTATACACTAATTTTGAATCTTCCTCAATGGTGTACTTCTGATTCTTACACAAAATGGTAGTGTGGCTTTGATATAAATCACATTGAGTCAGTTTTTTTTTCTTTTCTTCCTTTTATTTGAGTAAGGTACAAATGAAATCAGTGGGGAAGCCATAAATAAATTTCGTATGGGAGGGACACGATGTAATAGCAGAGAATGTAAAAAAATAAAAAAATAAAGATTTGTAGAATATAAGTTTTCATGTTTTGACATCGATTCAAATTTTTTTAATAAAAAGATATGGTTATGAAGTTGACATTAAGCATTTGGTTGTAATGGTCAATGAATATGATATTGAATATTATCATTATATTGAAAAAAATTAGTTCTTACATCAAAATTTATAGGTTGTTCTCTAAAAATTAATTTTCATATAAGATGTTTTAGAATCACATAAATGTTTCGCTTTAAGATGATGACTTTGTAGTTTCTATTGATATTTTTCTTTTAAAATACTTTGCATGTTGACTTAGAGTTAACTACTAGCATTATTAATCATAGAAATAAAAAAGATTGATGGGACTTCTTAAAAAAGAACAAACAACAGAGAGAAATTGAATTTGAGACTTTCTGGTGTAAACTTTGAAACCTAGGTATGATGTGTATATCCTATAAAAAAAAAAGCAAAAAAATTATATGCAGTTTAAATTCTAAAATTAGTTAAAATAAACATATATTAAGTAATACAAATGTGGAAAAGTGTGTAAAACAATACTTTTTCAATAGAATGTTATCGAGACATGAGTTAAAATTTAAGTTAGAAAAATATATTTATGATTAAATAAAGAAAAAAATATCCATTTATGGCTTTAATTAATAAAATTATTAGTTTAGAATTTAAATTGTATAATTTGATATTTGTTAGAACAAATTTATGAGATGCTTTTGATTGTTTTTCTGTTGAAATATTACTTAAAGTTTTATATTAAAAACGCAAAAAGAAAAAGAAATCGAGAAGTTGAGGCATTGGTCCCTTACGTGGCTTCGCCAATGAATGAAATACCTTTTGGATAACCTAACAAGGGTTTTTTTAAGTGAATTAGAGAATGTGTGAGATAGATAAACCATTAAAAATACCACATAGTCAATTATTTTTGTTTTTCTTTTTTGTTTACCATATTCAACGACATGTATTTACTTCGTCAAGTTAAAAAAGGTAACACACAAGTATAGTTATGAACCAACCAACCCTATATGAGATATGAGAATTTGATAAACTTTATGGAACAAAAATAATAAGTAGCTAGTGATTGACCAATTCACTTAATGTTTTAAGCTAAGCAATAGCTTGATAAATGACCTTATATTATGTATAAGAATATTATATTAAAAAAAATAAATTGAGTAAAGAAAAGTTAGTGGATTAATATATGGAGTAAAAGAACAAAAGAGAGAAATTAAAAGTAGCCTGAATTGAGGGAGTTGGAAACTTAAAGAGAGGTAATTAAAGGGAAAGGCTTTTGTTATGAATCCAAATACCTTAAACCCTAAACTAAATCATATTATTAATTGATAAAAAAAAAATAGTAATTATAACTCATACCCCAACTGGTGGTGATGACGTGGACGTGTCAGTTCGGACTCCAAATCCGAATTTTTATTAATATTCCCCTCCCGAAATTTAAAACATAAAATCAAATGGGTGAAATTATTAGTGGGCTATGGCCCACTTAGAAAGAGAGAGAGAAGTAAGGCCCCAGGCCCAACAATAGCCACTTTTAAGGGCCCACAAATTTCCACATCCTAACAATATAATATCGCACATCATGTGACAATAATATAATATCTTTCTCTATGTTATCCTCCAACTACTCCAATATATCCCCCATACTCTCTATTTCTTTTCTTTTCTTTCCTTTTTTTTTTTTTTTAATTATTTTCAATTTTAAACATAAACACATATGAGAGAATTAAAATCTTATAGTATAAGACTAACTTTTAATTTATAATTAAAATTCTAAGATTATTCTTTTTATATGGCTGTGTGTGTGTGGGACCAGATCACAAACAAGAAGAGAACCCATACCTTAAAAATCCCATTAAAATGAAAAGCGGATGTTCATCCCATGGCTACCTGTGAGGGCCAGCCAAGTTTATACGGTTAATTCTTAAATTACACATCCCATATCATAACCTATTCATCATTTTTTACCCTCTCATACCTTCATGAATCATTATTATTATGGTTCTTTTTCTTCTTTTTGGAGTTCAAAATTAATACCCCACCGCGCACTCAAAAGGGAAAGTAAAAAATTTAAAATAGAAGAAGAAGAAGAAGAAGAAGAAGAAGAAGAAGAAGAAGAAGAAAAGGTTGATGGGGGAGAGGGTTATATACGGTAGAGTGGTCCTTTAGAAAGAGCTAGGAATAAGCAGGAGGCAGCAGGCAGTGGGCAGCATAGTCATTTCATTTCTTTCGTTTCGTTTATGAGTTCCTCAAATTTTATGTTGTGTGAAGATCTGGGAGAATTGGAGGTGCTGCTGCTGCTGCTTGTAAAATTTGTTGCAAAAGGGAACCTGGCCATGTTTTTCCACAGCTTTCTTGAACTTCTTCCCCATTCACCGCCAAATTACAATTATCTCAAATTGTAATTTTTCAACATACTTTGAAGCTCAAGATAGCTGTGGGAAATCATGTCACTTTCAGGCTCTTCTTTCTTCACCATTAACTTACCTAATTTCCTTCCTCCAGGTATATATATATTACAATTTTTTGACTTATTTCTTTATTTATTTCTTCTCCCAATTTTCCTTCATTTATTCATTTACAATTCCTCCTCCATTTTCTGTTTACTTCTTCACTGTAAAGGAAGAAAGTTGAGGAATAATTATTCAATTTCAACGACAATTTAATTAGGTACTGCAACACGTTTGAAGCATGCATGGGGTTAGATGGATTTTAATATATCTAATTAATTAATTAATATTAAAAATGGGGAATTTCTTAAAATTCTGTAAAGGGAAAATTAAAGGTGAGAATAAGTGAATTTGTGTTGTTGAGTTTGAGAATTTTTAGATTGAGATTCATTCCTTCAATAATTTTTTTTTTTTTTTTGAAAAAAAAAAGGGTGAAAAGGGAATTTACTCTGCACAGAAGATTCCCCAACTTTTGTTTAATATCATCAATCATAATACTCATCTTCATGTAGAGTAGACTGCTTCTGCCCTCTCCCAGTTCTGCCACTCCCACTTTTTTTTTTTTTAATTAATTATATATATATAATTACTCACTTTAATTTCGGTACCTTATATGCTCCTACATTTCTGTGAAAAAGGTCTAATTTTGTCACCATCTGACTCTCTTCCCTTTTTTTAACCATTCTCTGTCTTTCTTCCCTTCTATACACCTCTCTCTCTCTCTATTCTTTTTTACCCACCTTTCACCATTTTTACACTCATCATTACTGAAATTAAATCAATAAAAAGAATTGGGTTTTCATTAGTTTCATATTCATCTAATTTAATTAACTTAGTGTATGCTAACTTTCTTCTATTTTAAATGTATTGTTTAGGCTCGGTCAGGTTATGTTTAGGCTCCACCTTTGTCTGTCTCTACCCTACCTTTCTTCCAACAGAGAATTATATTCATACCCATTTTTTTAACGATGAGTTCGATTAGGTTCCATAACTCTATGGTAAGTAGAGGTTTGAAAAGTGTTGGTGAAAGGTTTGGATGGATACTGATAACTGGAGACATTTAAACAAACCAGTAAGTAAGCAAGCGGCTCGGAAGGGGTCAAAATCTAGACAATCATATTTTTCTTCTTCTTTCCTTTAATTAATTTATTTACATTTGTTACTGTATATCCCAAACTTTGCATTTATTTTGGAAATTCTATTGGAATTTGGTATTTCTGTACTCCTACAAAACTATAAGTACTGTTTCCCCTCTCTTAAATATTCTTCGTTTTTATTTAAAAATAAAATCAATTTTGTCCTCTAAATTTCTGACTGTTTTAATAAATTAAAATTGTATCCCTTTAAACACTAAAATGTTATCATAAATGAATCAGTTGAGAAGATTTTATCTTGGGGGAGATAATGAATTCAAATGTTGTACTATCTATGTATTGTTTTTCATCCACAAATATTTTTACTATTTTTCTTTAATTACTTAATTAGAATGAATTTTGTGGTATATCGTTTTTTTCTACAATAATTTTGGTAGAATTTTGGAAGAATATATAATCATTTTATGGGTGATGATCTTTGAGTTTCCTTTCAAATGCAATTAAGTGAAATTAGTTATAAATTAGCTACCATAAAATCTAAATTGCTTTAATTGTCAAATTTTAGGTATATGTTGAAATATGCAATTTGGTCATATGATAGTATACACTAATTTTGAATCTTCTCAATACTACTTTTTGGAGTATATAAAACAAAATGACAAAATGGCTTTATTATAAATCATATTGGGTGGTTTTCTTTTCTTTTTTCTTTTTTTTTTTTCCTTTTACTTGAGTAAGGTACAAATGAAATATCTTTTGGGTAACCTAATAAAGGTTTCTGAACTAAAGTAGAGAATGTATGAGATAGATAACAATGAAAAAACACACACACACACATTCCCATATATGATGATATTCAAATTATATTTGACCTATTCAATAATATTTTAAATATATAAATAATAAAACTGTGGACTGAAATATGTATTTATTTTTTTAATAATTCAAATTTGAGTAAGGAAGAATAAAAGGTTTATTGTTACAAAATGACAAGCAGACAGGGAATTGTGCATTAACATCGAGGAAGTTGTGCTCTAATTACACCATTATTTTAATTAATTACTTTCGCTAATCTCAATTTTCGAATTTCTAACCTCACAAAGCACAAGAAATCTTCACCCTTTTTCCCATCAAAACCCAAAAGACAAACAAATAATCCAAACCCTCCTTTTGACTTTGATCTTACAAAATTAGACAAAGAAAAAAAAACAATCCCTTTTTTACTCAACATAACCATGTTAAATAAACAAAAAGAAATCTATAAAATAAATAAACAAAAAACACAATTTATTGAGACCATGAACTAATAATTATCTCAAAACTAAAATTGTATCAATCTAGACCCTAAACTTCTATAAATATATCAATTTAAACTTACAACTTCAGTGTATTCAAATATAATAAAACCTATTAGAGGATTGATATTTGTCCAATAAATAAATAAATGTAATTACATTTCCATAAAATTCATAAATTAAAGGTTTTAAAGAACAACAAAGAGAAAGGTTTCAAATATGAACAATATATAAAGTGTAACATCGAATCATAGATATTGGATTACAAACTGTTAATATACTATTATATTATATAAGTATCGGGAATTAAAAAAAAAAGAAGAAGAAACAATATGTAATGAAGAACAATAATCAAATTATGGTAGATGTAAGTGAATGTTGCATCATGATTGTTAATATAAAAATGAGAGTTGGATCTATGACCTGTAAAAGATGAATTAAACAAATGGGTATGGGGTATATTAATTACAAGGATTGAAACCCTCCCTGTAACATAATTAAAATAGAAATTATTTTTTTTAATATAAATTTTTATGACTTTAAAGAAAAGAAAAGAAAAAAGTTTTAAATTTTATAGTGTAAATATTTGTAGTGTATATTCAGAAGCTTTTCGTGATCAAATTTGGTGTGGTGCCAGGGATGCTTCACGGGATACTTGAGACTTAATTTTGGACTTTTTTAATATTTTGATGTTTGTAATTGTGACTTTTTACTCAATTTATCATTAATTTTATTTTATTTATCGTGGATGTAAATATTTTACGAATATTATTTGTTTTTTTATTTCTTATGGCAAAAATTTGGCATAATTATAAAAAATTTAACTCCATTTTAACCATAAATGGTTTATATTCTTAAATTAATTCTAAAAATAAAAACAAGTTAATTGTTTCAAAGCATTTAACCAAAGTTTTGTTTCCAAGACTTTCGTCCATTGGTTTTTGAAAATACTTCAAAATTTTATTTTTGGACCAAACAAATAGAGATATCAATGTGCGAAATCAGGGTTTCACAAAACCTAATTATTATGATTTAATCTAACATTTGGATCATTAGCGAGTTTCAAAAACAAAAACTTCTTTTTTTTGTTTTCAAAAGTATTTTAACACATTCCTAAAATAGTAAAGAAGAAAACAAAGAAATTCAGTGTTTATAGGGTTAATTAAGCTCAATTTAAAGAAAAAACAGTAAAAGACCAAGGGGCTATCATGGAGCATCAATTTTCTTTTTGGGAGGACAATAGAAGCCTCTTAATACTTAAGATCTCATATATTTTATTTGTATATTTCTTCATTTACTTACAATTCTCTTGGTTTTTAAAACATAGTTCCAAAATTTATGAAAATTATGTTTTATTGTTTTGAAAATTGAAACTCATGGAAACTATACATTATAGCCCTTTTGTTTTCAAATTTTGTTATAGGATCTTGACAAGTAGACCTTAAATCCATGCGAGGGTTACGAAAAGGGACAAAAGAAACCTTAAATTCATACCTACTGCTTCAAATTATGATGCATAAATTTTATTAAAGAAGCCTTAAACTGCAAAAAATATTGCATAAGAAAGGAAGTAAATTAAACAATATTTATCAAAAACAAGAAATGACGATTAAAGCATTCTCAATACAACAACACAACAATACTTAATGCATGTTTTCATTTTATTTAAAGCAAATACTTTTAAAAAAAACCTATTAATCTACTATTGTAAAGTACAAATTTACTCTACTAAATCTTTAAACTTCAAAAAGTATATAAAAAAAAGTTCCTATAAACTTTTAAAATATCTACTAATAGATTCATGAGATCATAATCTATTAGACTCTAATATTTAAGAATTTATGGCCAAAAAAAAAAAAAAAACCCTCTTCAGATCTCACCAAATTATTAGATAATAAATTGAGAGCTTAGTGATTCATTAGAAACTTTTTTCTAATATGAAGATTAACTTAACTTAGGAACGTGAGTGAAAGATCATGGACATTTTTGTTTTCTTTTTTCTGATAAGCATACCAAAAAAAGTTTGATGTACGGTAAGAGTAGGTAGTTCAAATTCTCATACCACGGAAAGAATGAAAAGAGGAACACATGTACAGTGATGAACTTGAGCATATGATATAAAACCATGTATATAATAGCTTGAATGACCTTGATATATATACACATATATAAACAAAAATAATTTTATTATAAAAAGCTAAAGTTAGTTCATTAATGATTCAGTAAAAGAACAAAAGAGAGACAAATTAAAAGTGAATGTGATAGGTGAAGATGACAAAATGAAAAAAAAAAAAAAAAAAAAAAAAAAAAAAAAAAAAAAAAAAAAAAAAGAAAAGAAAGTGTTTGTATGGCCTGAATTGATGGAGTTTGAAGCTAAAAAGAGCCAATTAAAGGCCTTCTGTTATGTGGTCCAAATACCTTAAACCTAGCATTCAATACAATAGGAATAATTTCATATTTCACATTTACTATGCTGCACAGAATAATCATCCTTCCCCCTCTCTTTAATAATTCAATTCAATTCAACCCACAGAGATCTCAAAATTTCACAAATTCACCCCCAGGAAAAAAAACCAACTTCATCATCCATTTAATTAATTTAACAAAATTAGAAAACCATAAAGTAAATAAAATAAAACCTCGATGGAATCTATGGCTGCAGTGAACCATATGAAACTGTTGGTTTATCTACGGGCACAGTAAAAGTACAGATCCATATAACCTTTTGAAAGCAACTAATTTAATTATAATACATATATATATATATAATCATAATAATAATAATTAATCATCATCATCATCGTGGAAAGGCATATATATAGCTTTAAAGCCGTTTTCACAGAAACTTGTTTTTGCCTGCTATGGAACCTACACATGGGGTCACAGTAAAAATAAAAAAACCCCCCAAAAAAAGTAGAATAAAAAAAAACAAAAAAAGGTGATTTCAATCCATTCATTCATTCAACATATACTTCCTTATATCAATGGAGAAAAAAATAGGTATTGATTAAAATTCCAATAAATCAAAAGAGGAATAATAATCATCATGATGTTATAAAAGAACAGAGAAATCGAAAGATAAGGCTATAAAAGACCTTACAAAATTTCCGATGGCAATGATAAACCTCTAAATTTACCGTTTATGAAAAAGGAAACAAAAATTGCAATTACAGATTAAGGAAAAGGGAGAATTATTCAGTCGCATAATTAAAATTGAAGGAGATCATAGAAATATGTACCAATTTCAGCAGCGATTGAAGATTTCAATTGTAGATTTATAGAATTCATTTGACTCTGACTGTATCTTCCCACAGCTTTATTGAACCGCAACAAAATTGATGAACAAAAAACGCTTTGAGATCGATCGAGAGAGATCGAGAAAGGGGAAATTAAGAGCGAATTGAGTTCAGGAAAGGGATGCAGTTCAAGAAAGCTGTGGAAGAATACAAACAGAGGCAATTTTAAGAACAGCAACTGAAGAAAAAAAAAAACTAAGAAATTAGGGTATAGAACCCTAGATAGATAGAAAGAAAGAGAGAAAGAGAGAGAGAGAGAGAAATGGGGGAAGAAATAGAGAGTTAGGTTTTAGGGGAAGAAGAAGAGGCTGGTATTTATAGGAGGAATGAGAGCTCTATGGTGAGATTTTATTTTTTTATTTTTTTTTTAAACCCATCAATCCCGAGAAGAATATTGGGCCTAATTCTGGAGGATTACAGAGTTTTAGTTAGTCCTCATTTTAATAAATTAAATTAAAAACAAAATGTTTTAGTTTTAGTTTTAATTTTAATTTAAGCTTAATCTTTTAATCTTTAATTTTAATTATTTGAAGAAAAAAAATATTCACATTTTTTTATATAATTTCACAATAAATTAACTCCTAAATTCTATCTAATAATAAAAACTAATAATTTTGGGATCTATTCAAAGTATATATACTAAATTTAGATGGCCAAAGTACCTAAACTAAAATAGTATGGAATTTTATTTTTATTATTTTTATTGGTTTTTTCAATATTTCAATCCATATCAAGGTGTACCTATATTTTGTATTTAGGTCCAGTCTACCAAAATTATTCGACCACGTAACAAACTAATTCTTGAGTGAGTCAAGTATTGTTTTTTAAAATTGTAATATGATAGTTGTAATTAATATCTTAAAATTTTGAATTGTAAAAATTAAGTCTCAAACTTATTATATAAACATTACAATTGAACTCTAATGATGACAATGATATAAAAGTTTAAATTTTTACTACTTCGAAGTTCAAAATTTTCAACTATTAGTCCAATTTTAACACTGCAGAGGATTGAACAATCACTTCTAGAATAAAACTAAGGTTATATTAATTTAATTATTTGTTAAGAAAAAAGAGGTTAGAAGAGAAAAAAAAAAGAATAAAAATCTGACAAAAATTGTGTGGAACGACGTATGTTGGTTGTAGTATGTCATAATTATACGTGCGGCTGGGATGGCAGTTTTCCGGATCTAACGGTAGCGGTTGGCATCGTGGGGACAAGGGCGCTCGGTCCCACGCTAGATCTGTCCGTTTCCGATGATGAAAAGTCCACCTTCACGCTCCTTTTTGCAGCGTGTGGTTATCACGGCGTTCGTGATGTGAGATTGGGTGGTGGCCTTAATGACCATCATGATTCCATGTGCTTTCCTTCCTTCTCTCTTTTTCTAACACTATGTATTTGTATTTTGCAATTTGCACAACTTATTTTTCAATTATTTACGTTTTTAATTTGGAATAAATATTATAAAACCAACCAATAATTCAATTGAATGCTTGTGGAGTTCATGTTAGATTTAATCCATTTTGGTTCATACATAATTGAATGGGCTCACTTCATTAATTAATATGTTTTTATGATGTAGTACTGCATTGTTACCACTTTTATGAATTTGATTTTCTTTTTTCCATGTAGGTCCCCTCTCCTCTCACAATGTGAAACAATATTACTTCCCATCTTATTAAAATAGAATTACAAATTCAATTGTCTCATCAATTATAAACATTGCACTAATATTTGAAAAGTACATGTTCTAATCTAAAATCAAACTCTAAAGTACACAACTATTTTTTAACATAAAATATTTCAATGTAATCCTTTATATTTAATATTACAATTACATTTCTTTTACCATCAATATTAAATTACAATTTATACCAATTGAGAATTGAATATTTGATTGTGATAAAGATAAGTTTAACTTTCATTACTAAGTTAAGCTCACTTTAAAATCTAATTGGTATAAAATTGCCACTTCAAATCCTTCTATAGTTGTTTTATTATAAAATTATCTTTTAAAGTGTCATTTTAGTTTGCATTTGATTTTAGTTTAGAAGTTTTCAAAAAAAAAATTTCTTTCTCTAAAATTATATTTTAAACTTATTATTATAATTCAAAATGTGCCATATAATTATTTAAAAGAATAAAATTATTTTTAAAACGTTTTAAACTTATTCTTACCATTTAGAGAGACATAGTTACATTTTGAAAGCTTAATGGATTAATGGATCACATGTACATATTCTTCAAAACTCAAAAATTAGATTTTTTCCATCACGAATTCATTGTATATTGTACTAACCTTTTCTTTAGTTTATCAATATGTAGAAAGAGAGAATTAAACCTCCAATTTATTAGTAAAAATTATATAATGTAGGCTCGTTGTATTTAAAAACTTACCCTAAGAAACTTGTATACATAACCATGTCAAGCAATTGATCATGAATGGTATCAAAGTTCTTGAAAAAGTTACACTTCAAATAATTTTTCCCAAACTCGTTTTTTCATTAATTACATCTCAAATTTGGAACATTTTTTTCAATTTAGTCCCGGTAAGTTTTGAAATTGCAACTCAGTTCCTTTATCTTTTCACGTGTTTCTATCAACTTAAATTGAAAAATGTTAAAATCCTCTTAAAAACAATATATGCGTATATATAAATATAACAAGGATTAAATTGAAACTTTTGAACTTAGAAGGAGTAAATTGAAAAGAAAAAAATGCAACATTCCAAATTATTAATAGTATAAAAAACATAGAAAAGCAGTAGGTAGTTAACATATTAAAAAGGTTTAAGAGTATTTATGAATTAATTTAGAGGATTATGTATAGAATTAATTAAGAAAATATATATATACAGTTGAGGTTTGGTGTGGTGGGTCCGTAAAAAGAGAAAAGGATGGGGGTAGTGCGCGTGAAACAACGTATTTAGGGGACTAAAAAAGAAAACGGAGAAGGGCCAGTAAGGACTAAGGAGAGGATGGAAAGCGAAAATTAAGAAATGAGAACAATGACAAATTAATGCTCTACTTCTCCATCATATTGAGTGATTTCAATTTATTTTTTACTTATCACATATAATAAAATGTTTTAAAATACATATACCTAATTTTATTAATAATTTACACCATTTTTAAACATAATAAAATAAACCAAAATTCTCATTCATACAATCTAAAATTCTCTTAATACTCTTTAAAATATTTTCATCAACATTACAATTTACTATAATTCTATTAATTTTTTATATTGATCGATACAATATCTCTCCATCAACGTCTATCTAATAGACACTAATAGAAGCCTAATGTCTATCAAATATATATCGATATAAATCTTACCAATATTTGTCAATATTTGAAGTTGATCTAAGGATAAAATAAAATATTTGAAGGAAAACATAATAGATTCGATGTACGGTGGTGGTGAGATAGAAAGATTATCGAATAAAAAGAATAAAGAAATGGGTAAGTTGGGTTGAAGATTGAAACATAATAATAGTGATAAGAATAAAAATGAGAATAGAAAAAAAGGGGGAGAAGGTTAATAAAGAAAAAAAGAAAAAAAGAAAATAGGGGGATTGGAGAGGGTAAAGAAAGGAAATGGAAAATGGTAAAGAAAAGGGGAGGGGGGGATCACATGGGGGAGACCCCACAGTGGGAACATGTGTGCGTGTGACAGTACACCCCCGTCTTTCCAGGAAACGGAGGTCTCTTTGTCCACCCTTTCCCTTCGGACCACTTCCAATCCTTCTAATCCCCATTGCCATTGCCACACCCACTTCAATACAAACTCTCTTTCTATCCCTTTTTTTACTTCTACTTAACTCACTCTTTCTTTCTTTCTTTTAACCCCTCCTCCTCATTTCTAATATTCATCCAACATATATATCTTTACCTTTTCACAATAACATACTTCATTTTCACTTTCTTGTTTCTGTCTTCAATCAAAATTTTCAACTAATATTGTAATTAATTTTAAACAGAAGTAGTAATCAACTTCCAACTTCAATACAAATCTATTGAAAGTAATGTAAGAATACCTAATTTATATGATCTATAATAATGTTGACTAAAAAGACAAGTTAAGTTACCCATTTGTTGGTTCCTACAGTTTACTTTTTTTTTCTTTCGATTTTGGGCTTGGTTTCTAGGCTTTGCTTAAAACCTTATAGTTTAAACTCTATTTTCCTCTCTTAAACTTTGTATTATGTTCTATTTTGGTCTCGAAACTTTTAATTAAATACATATATTTTAGTCTCTAAACTTTTGAAAAAAAACTTACTTTGGTTCTTACCGTTAGAATTTTGTTAACTCTTAACGGAATGATAATTTAACGAAATGATTATGTGACTTGTTTATTTGAATGATTATGCTCTAAATTATTCATCATATTAATTGAATGGATAAATAGCAAGAAATCTTCCTAATTTATTTTATAAATCTTTTATGTCAACCTAGAAACATAATTAATACATTTGAGTCAAATAAACTCAAATTTAAAACTAATTTTGTTGGTTTTTCTCCAAGAATTAAATATAATTAATACATCACCACACCTTTTACTTACTTATTTATTTTTTAAATGAAATATTGAAGTAAATTAGATGAACGACATTGGGTAGAATAAAAAAAAAAAAACTTACATATTGGTGTTAACATCCATAACAAGGTAAAAATAAACTAGAAAATTTAAATAAGTACAACACATGTATAAAATAAACTCTACGAAATTGTAGACAAATATTCTCTCGAAAAAAAAAAAAAAAAAAGACTTAGAAGGAAGAGGGAAAAAAAAGCAACTCAATGAATAACAAAATATCTCAACCTTGAGACACTAAAACATTTGTACGTGAATGAATTGGATCTAGCAAGTAAGTTGACAAAATAAGGTAGAATAACTACATGTCAAAACGATGACAATCAAAATCTTGAAAACAATTACTTTTTGAGTTCTTCGATAAAACTTCAATTTACCATCTAGTATTTAATTAAAAATTAAACCTCAAATTATTAAAAGTGATTTACTAAATGTTAACAGACAAGAATTAAAAAATACACTTTTTAAATGTTGAGGAACTAATACATACGATTTTAACCGTTGAAGTGCTAAAATAAAACACGACCCATTTTTAAATATCATCCCTACATTTTATTTTTATATGCATTAAAATTAAATCTGTTTGTTTTGGTAAGCTCGCCATGTAAATATTAAATATGTGTATGAATTCAAAACAAGAATAAGTTTAATGGAATAAAATGAAAAGTAAACCTAACTCTTTAAGTTTACGTTTTTTTGTTGAAAGATTTGAAGGTTTGAAATCCACATGTCTCACTTCTTCAACTAGAAAAAAACTATAACTACATATTGAATGGTTGGATCTAAACACATATAATTTAATTCTTATAAAAAGAAATGAAAGCGACAATTTTTTTTTACTTCATTTTATTTTTACTTTCAACAATATTTAAGATTATACGATTAAAACTTCAATCTTTTTTAGTCGAGGATATGTACTTTAAATTAATATAAGTGGACAAAAGTGAAAACTTTTTTTTTATAAAAGGAAATTCATTTTTAAAATATTAAGTCTAAAGTATCCACTCAATATGCTTCAATCTTCCATCTCTCTTTAATTATTTTTTATCAATTTATTTTTCTCTTTAATTACCTTTTATCCATTTAAAGTTACTTTTGTCCAAAAAAAAAAAAAGAGGTTGAAAGGGAAAGATTAAGAGCAACTTCTCACCTAGGCTATAATTAAAAAGATTGGGATTAGATTTGTCTTTAAAATTAATTATATAGCTGGCCAACACTAAGTTAGTCCACTCTAATATATTGTGACTATAGCTAATCTCATGCCTTTATGTAAAATGTTTTTGTTTGATTTGATGTCACCACCACCATTATTCAACTCTTCTTTGTTTTCTTTTCCTTTTAATAATGGACCCCATTAGCTAATAACCCAAAATATTTTTTATTTTTTTAAAAAAAAGATAGAGAAAGAAAAAACTTGTTTTTGGAGTGGTTGGTGATGGACATGGACAGCTAATAACTCTTCAATCCCACCTTATTAATCTTGTTCTTTTCTTTCTTTCCTTTTCAAAATTTAAACTAATTGATATTATGACCCTTTTCATTTTCTTATATCATGTGAGATTTGAGATCTATAAATATATGACAATTATCTTTATTGTTATTATTAATCTTTTTTGCTTTATTCACATGCTACAAATGATATTTGGCTTTGAGGGCACATTATCCTCATAATTTGATCGGATATGCTAAAGTTAAACATCTTATTTAACTTTCATCAAAGTGTTTTGTGTATATACTCTTACTTTTTGCTCTTATACTTTTTTCATGTTTAAATAATAGGTTTATTTCTATGTCAAAAACAAATAAAGGGTTTAATCCACATTTTTTTTATATTGCCTACCGGCACAATGATTTTAATTTTGAATATAGTTTAATTACTACCCATGATAAGGAAATAGTTTCTATGGTTTCAATTATCTATAACATTATTAGATGTGAAATAAGCTAGGACATAATCTTTACACATTCCTTTTATCTTGACAACCTCTTTGTAATTTTTTTTATTATTTGTCATAGCTATATATAAGTTGAGATGATTACATTCAAAGTGGCATATTTTTTTTTATGTACAAGTGTGTTATACCCATAAATATGAAACATCAAGATCCAATGTTCACTACAAGAAATTATGGATTTCCCGACTAAGCTTTACATTGTCGGGAGAAATGGTGTCGAGAGATAGGACATCTCCTGATGCATATATTAGAGCATCGAGATTTGTAGCATCTCCCAAAGCATGAAGAGAGCGTCAAGAGTTGTTCGTGAAACTGTCTGCGTGTTATTGGTTGTGTCGGAAGTTCATTAAAATTCTTCTTCTTATTTGCCCTAATTTTCGTGGTGTGGTTCTCTTCCTCCTTCTATCTCCTCACCTTCTCTTCAGTATCCCCGATCACTCCACTGCTTTGTTCAGTTTGGCAACTTTCAAACCAGCAGCTCCTCCATTTTCATCCATTCCCTCATCTTCTTTGCCGTAAATTTTCCTATTCACTTTCATCATTCAACTTCACATCTACATTTGATCATCGCAAAATCAAACCCAGATTCTTCGTCTATTTCAAATTTCTTGGTACATACTGTCTTTCCTTCTTTTGATTTTGTGAACTTTTTACCTTGAATTGAATGTAATTCCTTACACTCTGCAATCTTTTGTAGGATTGCATAAAAGTTCTTTAGAAGAAATTTCCACAGAGTAAAAGAGTTGGTACGTTAAAAATAAATTATGTAATTCCTTACACTCTGCAATCTTTTGTAGGATTGCATAAAATTTCTTTAGAAGAAATTTCCACAGAGTAAAAGAGTTGGTACGTTAAAAATAAATTGTTGTTTCTTATTCTATTCAAGATTTTTGTTTGAAATGGAACACTTTTGTATTTCCTGCTTTATTTCTCTTATTAAATGCCTATTTTGTTTGTTTGCTCTCCTTTTCAGTTTCATTGTATTTTGAGTATTAGTTTTTTTAAAAAGAAAAAATGAAATATTAACCTTCTGTAACCTTAATGGTCGGATGAGGGTGATTGAGTTGCTAAGTCATAGATTGGAAAACTACTTGAGTGGCTGACCTACTCACCTTTGACAAAATATGTCACAATATGGCAACTTCTTTTTTATTACCTAATCTTGTAGGATCAATTAAAGTTTCATGAGCCGAAAGAGATTATGCATTTTTTCTGGGTTAAAATTCTTAATTGCAGCAAGTTCAATAGATACTTGAAATGTAAAAAACTTTTTTCTTTTTAAAAAAGGTTGATTTTGTGGTTGTAAGTCTTATTATCAATCTAAAAGGTTATGCCTCTGCATTCTTAAAACCATGTTTATTAGGCAATGAACTGAATTCAAGACCAAAATGAATTAGGTCCTTATGCTTGTAAGTCTTATCATCTGAAAGCGAAACACTTTTGTTGGTTGTACGTCCCATACTGGATAATACAATTTAAGCCACAGTCATGTTATCTCTACCATTTATGTAATGAGAAAACACCATTAAGAGCCTATTTATGAAAATGAATTTGTTAACTGTATTGTATTCCCCAAAATGTTTTCCAAAACATCACTCACTAAGTATTTGACTTATGTGTTAAGTTTTCCTTTCCTAAGACATTGATGCCAAGTTGAAAAGGGTTAGGCGAGCTACTAAGCGTTAAGGCGTTAGCCAGACATTTAAGTGTGAAGTTGTGTTAGGCGATTGGAAGCCTTATTTTGTAGTTTTTGTACTTAAGAAAGCATGTTAAGGAAAGTGCAAGAATCAAGTTGCATTAAGATTAATTGTTGGGTTAAAACTGCTTACTAGGCGTTCAACGTGTTATCTCGCGAGGAGATATGCATAGAATGTCTAGGTGGTCATGCCTCCATATGATCACGTGAAGTGATCTTGAGGTGGGACTTGACAAATTGGCCAATCGGAACCAAGATAGAACCATGATTGAGACCAAGGGAGGAAAATTGGACCTTTAAGCCCAACACACATCAGTCTCGGTCTTTGAGATAGACAAGTTTACTTTGCCCAAATGGGTATGAGTTAGACTTTCGATCCAACTTCTTCTACGGCCTTTGAGATCGAAGAACCTAACTTTTAGAAAGAGTGTACCCAAAAAAACAATACCTTGACCTAAGAATCACATATAGGACCTACCTTGCCCCACCACATTTGAAAGAGAACAAGATCAAAAGACCTTTGTGTCAACCATCTTTATAATTATGTCATTATAGGTCCATATAAGATAACTTGAATCCTAATTGTTGATGTTAAAATATGGATCAACTGTAAAATTTGTTTTATGAAGAAATTTGTCTGGTTATCTGCAAGTTAAAAGAAGGTAACAGTGGATGTGGAGTTCGATGCTCAAGTCAGCCTTATGCTTATTGCTAAGTGAATAAACAGTAAAGAAAGTAATAGGATATTCAGATGTATATGAGCGTACCTTCGACCAATGGCCTTGGTCGTTTAGATTATATGGTGATTTGTAACCGATACTTGGGTCAATATTGCGCCTCTTAAACTTCAAGAATCATTGAGCTAATAATTAATCGATAATTACACTACCATTATGATAGACCCATGAATGCTTCTCATGGATCTCTTTATGATGCTTGCTGTTCGGAATCTGAACAGTTTCACATTCATTAACTTAGAGATCTTCCTATGTGGGTCTTTTAAGCTCTCCTTGATACTGTCCTAAGAGTGCTTTCCCTTGTAAGTCCTCCTCCTCTTGGGAAGTTAGGCTCTCCTTAAAGGGTCTTCCTTGTAAACCCCAAACTTTATTGAACTTAGATCTTTTCAAGAGCTTGAAAGGATTAGTTTTAAGTGAAGTTAATACAAGGAAGTGAGCTTAAGTTTATCATATTTGGTAGAAGAAAGGAACTGCATCAAAAATTTCCACCAATTCCTCACCCTCAAAGGAAACAGAAAGCCAAAGAATCAAAATCAGAGAAATTCGTTTTAACTATTCTGGAAAATCAATGTCAGAAAATTCTCAATAGTACCACATCCAAATAACACGTTGAGAAAAAACATAATCGAAATGCCTCAAATCGACTAAATTCAAGCCCTAGCTCTGAATCTCTGAACAATTCCTACATCGATCTGCAACATACCTCTCAAATCCCTCACACAAGAGATCAAAAGTACTAATAATAATTAAATAAATAACAAAATAATTAAAAAATAAAAAATCATTTATCCCAACGTCATCTACATATGTCGAGGTAAGCGTATATGTTGACGTCGTCCACTTTGCACGTCGGTCAAAGTTTTTTTGACGCCTTTTCCTCAATGTTCTTTTCGACGTAGGTTGACGTGGACATTACTTTGACTGACGCACTTTGGAGTTTTTTCAACGTTTTAATGCGTCGAGAATACCCTGATTTCTTGTAGCGAAATGACATAATTCCTATAGACATAAAAAACAAACAAACGTTAAACAAATGTGAGTATCGCAAACTAAATGTATAGAAGAATGACTAATGTGTATACGTGAAGAAGACATTGTTATATATTGTCGCTTGACATAAAAAGTAAGGCGACCATAATTGCATGGTAGTCATAACACAAATAAACTACAAAGTACTAATTCTTTTTTACAAGCAATCTAACATTTTCAAAATATTTAAATTGAAATTGAAATTGAAATTCATATTCAAACTCAATTTCAATTTCAATTAAATATAATATTCAATCTCAAATTCAATAAACAACCCCCTCAATTCAATATCACTCTACAAATCTCAACAATCTCAAATACAATAATATTCAATAATACTGAACGTCAATCTTAAATCCTAAAACCAATTCAAATTTAATACTAAAATCTAAAAAAATTCAAAATTTAAGATTAAAGTTTAATACATACATTATATCAATACATACATGACATACATACATTTTTCTAATACATAACATACATTTGAATATAAATCCTAAAAACATACATTATATCATAGCAATACATTCATTTTTTTAGTTTCAAAAAAAAAAAAAAGAACAAACCTTGATTGAGAGCGATGGCAGTGGGCGACAAAGGAGGATGGTGGGCAGTAGAGAACTCCAACGACGACAACGAACGACGACAATCTCTCTCTCGACCATGTTTTTCTTTTCCTTTCGTTGTGCCACTCCAAGAAAATGGAGGTCTCCGGATGCACAAAGGCGTCGGAGATATATAAAAAACATCGGAAACACATTTTTCAATGCATAAATCCATATCGGGATTGGAATTAGAGAAAATGAGTCGGTAAAGGTTCTTCCAATGCACAAAATATAGCGTCGGGAAATCCTCTATTTTTTTTTTTTTTTGCAAAACCGAGAACGAGATCTAAGCAAACGAATGGAAAAATTAGCAAAGCTAAGGAAAAATTAGAACTAGGATTGAGGATTTTAAATCAAAAATCTAACTAAAATAAATAACTAACCATAAGAGATAAGGCCGACGGTGGTACCGAAAGGGAGGACCAAGAATATAAATAACAAAAACAATAAATCAACAACAACAAAATCAACAATAAAAACAAAATTTACACAATCAACAATTAATCTACAACAAAATGAACATAGTTTACACATTATTGATACAAATGAATTATATACCGGTGGGTTGGTGGAGACGTACAGTAAAAAAACAAAAAACGATCACAAATTTAATAATATTTCTAATCCTTAAACCAAAATAAAGAGCAAAAAAAAGGAAGAACGAGATTGGCTTATCATCGGTGAGGGGTGACGAGCGAATGTGAAGACCAGACGACGAAGTTTAACGACAAAAACTAGACAGTTGACAGTGATAGAAATCTTCTTCCTCTTTCGTAAGTCTGAAATCTCTTCTCTCTTTCATTTTTTGGCTGTCTTTCAGATCTGTAAAACATATGTGAAATTGGGTTTTTAAAGGAGAACTTCAGATGCTATGCGTAATGGTGTAGGGAGAAGTTAAATATAGTAAAAAAATTATAAATTTCTCATGTTGGTGAAAAATAATAAAAAAGGAGAATAATAATACAAATAGTAAGTAGCCAAAAAGAAAGGAGTACTTAAGTCTTCCCCAATGTGAAAGAACGGGTAAATCTCCATTATTTTACCTCCTTAAAATAGTAGGTAATTTAAGGCCACACATTATTTCTATTATTACTCCCTAACCCCTCACTAGTCCCCAATAAAACCCCCTCTCCGCTCCTTTGTTCAAAATAACAACAGAAGTTTTCTCTCATATTCTTTCTCTTCACCAAAGAAAAAAAAACTTTTTTTATTCCTTTATTTTTTTTAGTCCAATAAGTGTTCTTTCTTGAGTGTTGGTATTTTGGTGGGTCCAAGTGTTGTTTCCATCGACGTAGAAGACTGTTTTATCCTGGGGACGACGAGATTGTAGCAACTACAAGCACCTAGAGCAGAGCTGTGAAACATCTTAAACAAAGCGAGTTTAACGACTCAGCTCAACAATTGATGAGTTTTTGTTTTGCAGGTTTTGTTGTTCTAACGAAGTGCCAACGAAGCAGTTTCAACAATTTTAAGACGGTTGTGTGCTACTACCATGGTCGGTCCATTCCAAGTCGGCATGCTAACCTTAGATTTAAATCAACCATTGGGCTTCGATGGAGCCCACTTCAAACGTTGGAAGCAGAATATGCTATTTTTCTTAACCCTGAAGAAAGTTGCCACTGCATGCACGACCGAAGAGCAAAAACTTCCCCAGACCAATCCAACTGAGAAGCAACTCCAGGACCACATCATATGGGCAAAGTCAGATTTTATTTGCAAAAGTCTCATACTTAATGGACTTACTGACGAACTCTATGATTATTATAGTACTATGTCTACGGCAAAGGAAGTCTGGGATGCGCTGCGAAAGAAGTACTACACTAAAGAAGCTTGATCAAAGAAGTATGCAGTAAATCAATACTTGTGGTACCCGATGGTTGACGATTGAACGGTAGAAGCTCAATCACATGAACAACAGAAGAAATTCCACTAAATAATTAGTGAAGGTATGCCTTTAGATGAGAAATTTCAAGTTGTTATTATTGATAAGCTACCTCCATTGTGGAAGGACTTCTCTCCGGAAAGCCTGATCACTCGGCTACGAATTGAAGAGGAGGCTCGCAAGCATGACCAGAAAGAGGAGGAGGTGAACACGGTCCCCAAAAAGAAGTCGAATCCCATCCTAAAACCAGGATTGAAGCCTAGAGGGAATAAGATGAAGATTCAGAACAAAGGTCCCAAAAACCAGAAGAACTCTCAGAAATCCCAATCCAGAAATACGGTACAAATTGTGTGTTATAATTGTAATAAACATGGTCATTTATCTAGAAATTGTAGAAACAGAAATCGTCCTGCTGAGTAAGCAAACTTGATTGAAGTGAACTTAGTAGCTATGATCACAGAAATAAATATGATCAGAGGGTCTAAAGTTTGGTGGCTAGACACTGGTGCATCACGCCATGTCTTCCATGACCTTAGTTTATTTCAAAAATATAACGAAACTAAGGATAAAAATATTCTTCTAGGGGATCACCACACAACCAAAGTAGCTTGAATCGGAGAAGTGGAGCTTAAGTTCACCTTCGGCAAGACACTAATTTTGAAAGAAGTCTTGCAAACTCCTGAAATTTGGAAGAACCTGGTCTTGGGTTATTTCCTTAACAAGGCGAGCTTCACCCAAACAAGGGGATTCAACCTCTTTACTTTAACGAATAATAATGTTTTTTGTTGAAAAGTGGTATGCATCATATGGGATGTTCAAATTAAATCTTGATATGAATAAAAAAGTATCTTGCTTACATGTTGTATTCCTTTAATGTTTGACATGCTGGGCTTTGTCATGTGAATAAAAGGTTAATTAGCAACATGAGTAGGTTAAACATGATTCCAAAGTTTATGCATGAATTTAAAAAATGTGCATGTTATAATCAAGCTCAAATAACTAAAACTTTGCATAAATCTATAACTAAGGTAACTAAGCCTCTAGAGTTAATTCATTCTGATTTATGTGTGTTTACATGTTGACGAAAAATAACAAAAGATATGTCATAACATTTATTGATGATTTTTCTTATTTTACGTTTATTTACTTTACTTAGAAATAAAAATGATGCCTTTGGCATGTTTAGGATGTTTGTAATTGAGGTTAAAAATCAGTTTAGTAAAAATGTTAAGACTGTGTAGTTATAGGAGAACTGAATATGATTCAGTTGCCTTTAATGAGTTTTACAACTTAAAAGGAATAATTCATGAGAAAATGACGCCTTACTCTCCTGAAATGAATGGAAAAGCTTAAACCGAATTAGTAGTTGCTATTCTTCTTCAGTCAGGAGCAACACCATTCTGGTGGGGTAAAATAATTAAGACAGTAAACTATGTCCTTAATAGGATTCCCAAATCATATAACTTAATCTCACTTTACGAAATCCTTAAGAATCAAACACTAAACTTTTCTTATCTTAGAACTTGGGTTTGCCTAGCCTATGTTAGAATTCATTATCGTAAGAGAAGAAAGCTAGCCAATAGAGCCTATGAATGCGTTTTCATAGGGTACTCTGAGTCTAGTAAAGCCTATAGGTTCTATGACTTAAATAATAAGGTAATCATAGAATCAAATGATCCAGACTTCTTTGAAGATAGGTTTTCTTTTAAATCTAGGATCAGTGGGGGCCTAGTTAGGCCTAGATAGTTTCTGGGCTTAAGTTCTATTAGTTTATCTTCAATTAGGATTCAATCCCAAAATAAGGAATTAGATCTCGAACTTAGAAGCAAGAGAGTAAGAATAGCCAACGACTTTGCAGAAGGCTTCAAAATGTACAATGTGAAAGAAGATTCAAAACATCTTACTGAAGCTTTTTCCTTAAGTGATGTCAACTTATGGCATGAAGCTATTAATGATGAAATAGACTCTCTTAAATCAAATAGAACTTGGCACTTAGTTGATCTTCCCTCTGGCTGCAAAGCAATAGGTTGCAAGTGGGTTTTAAGAAAGAAACCCAATCCCGAAGGGTCAGTCAATAAATATAAAGCTAGGCTAGTAGCAAAAGGTTTTAAGCAAAAAGAAAACATGGACTTCTTTGACACATTCTCCCAGTAACTAGAATCACCTCAATTAGAGTCCTATTTGCAATTGTTGCCTTAAACAATCTCTTAGTACATCATATGGATGTTAAGACTGCATTCCTAAATGATGATTTAGAAAAAAGAGATTTACATGGAACAACCTGAAGGTTTCATAATCCATGGTCAAGAATCTAAGCTTTGTAAGCTAGATAAATCCCTCTATGACCTAAAACAAGCTCCCAAACAATGGCATGATAAGTTTGATAACCTAATCATGTCTAAAGGATTCAAAGTTAACGAAAGTGATAAGTGCATCTACTATAAGTTCCAGAATGACTTATGCACTATTGTATGCTTATATCTAAATGACATGTTAATCTTTGGATCAAACTTGCATGTCATTAACAATGTGAAATCAATGTTATGTGTAAATTTTGACATGACAGACTTAAAAGAAGCTAATGTGATGCTAGGTATTAAGATCACTTGGTTTGAAATAGTAATTTCTTTGGATCAATCCTCCTACATAGAGAAAAATATGAAGAAATATAACTACTTTGAAAGTAAACCAGCTTGTACATCCTATGATCCTAGTGTTAAGTTGTTCAAGAACATTGGTGACAGTGTTAATCAATCTGAGTAAGTGAACATCATAGGTAGTCTGAGATATGTTGTTGATTGCACTAAGCCAGACATAACGTATGTTGTAGGGTTACTATGTAGATTTACTAGTAGACCTAGTCTAGAACACTGGAGGGCCGTAGAAAGAGTCATGAGATACCTTAAAAAAAAACCATAACCTAGGATTACATTATCGAAAGTTTCTCACTGTTTTAGAAGAGTACAGTGATGTTGATTGAAACTCGCTCTCGGATGACTCAAAGACTACAAGTGGCTATATTTTTAATAAAGCAGTAGGAGCTGTCGCATGCAAATACAAGAAAGAAACCATTTTAGCACAGTCTACGATGGACTGAGAGATGATAGCACTCACTACAAGAAGGGAGGCTCTCCCGACGCATAAAATCGTCGAAAGATATATAACATGCGTCGGGGAAAATGTGTCGAGAGAGGAATTTCTGATGCACTTGTGTGTCGGGAATTCCTAAACATCTCCCGACATTGTATAAACGTCGAAGGATGCTGTCAATATGGCATCGGGAGATGTCGCAGACCTCCCGACGCACCATGTTCGTCGGGAGTTCCTATATATTTGTTTTTAAAAAAATACCTTCCATTAATTCCTAAATTCAAATTGAAATTCAAACTCATCTTCAATCTCAATTTCAACACTTCAATCTAAACTTCAACACTTCAATCTCAACATTCAACACTTCAATCTCAACATTCAACACTTCAATCTCAACTTCAACACTTCAAATTCAAATTCCTAAAACCTACAACTAATTCAAAATCCTAACAACACTTCAATTTCAATTTCAATACTAAAACCTACAACTAATTCAAAATCTAAATACTAAAACTAATTTGAAACCTAAAATCTAAAACCTAAAACTAATTTGAAATTTAAATACTAAAACTAATTAACTAAACCAAAACAATAACTAAACTAAACCTCTTACCGACGACGACGTCAACGGGGACGACAATGACGATGGCGACGGTAACAGTAACGGGGACGACAACGGCGATGAATGCCTCTTCTTCTTGATCTCCATCTCGGTCTCCCTCTTCCTCTCTCGGTTTTCTTTCTCTTTTCTGTTTCCATTCTGTAAATAATGGAGTTAGACGGAGAACTCCCGACGCACAACGAAAAGGTCGAGAATAGCGCCCTATTCCTGACTCGATTAGTGACACGTCGGTAATCCCTAAACCTATTTCCGACGTTATTGGTGACACGTCGAGAATCCCTAAACCTATTCCCGACGAGATTAGTGACACGTCGGGAATCCCTAAACCTATTCCCGACCTTGCTGACACCACGTCGGAGGAAGGAGTAACGTACAATTAATAATCTGCCCTTCCTCCGACGCAACACTGTAGACGTCGGAAATAGGTGGCCCATTTCCCGACCCACCTGGCACCACGTCGGAGGAACGCCAAATGATACAATTAATTGTCCACCCTCTTTCGATGCTAGACTTTCAACGTCGAGAATAGTGGCCCATTTCCTGACGTACCTCGCATCGTGTCGGAGGAACCCTAAACCCATTACAGCAAGTTCCGACACTAATGTGTCTGCGTCAGAAGAAATACCATATCCCGACGTGCACCAAGCTGTGTCGGGAAACACTAGCTTCTACCAACGTCATGTTTCCCGACGAGTTTTCCTGTGTCGAAAAACTTCCGATTTCTTGTAGTGACTGGCTACTGCTAGTGAAGAAGCAAGTTGGCTTCAAAGCTTGCTATCAGAGATTTTCACATGAGAAAGATCGATACCAGCCATACCGATCCATTGAGATAGTATTGTAGCTATCGCAAAAAGTTCAGAATCAGTATTACAACGGCAAGAGACAACAGATACATCGCAAGCATAGTACCATTAGAGAGTTTCTCACTACTGGTACAGTTATAGTGGATCACGTACGGGCTAATGATAACTTGGCTAATCCTTTGACGAAAGGACTAACTCGAGAGAAGCTTTTCTGAACCTTAGAAAGAATGAGACTCACACCTATAGAAAAATGAATTGCTTGTGAGGCAAATCCAACTTTAAAGATTGAAGATCCTAAGAATCAAGTTCAATGGGTAATAGCTGATCACAAGGGATATGAAAAGAATCATGCTAGAACACCTAGAAGTTCCATTATTATGATTAGCATGACATACTCAAGCGAAAGAAAAGGTTGAACTTAGTTCTTAATGAATTCTATACTTGATGTCAAGTGAGGTATCTATCTACAGGAGTACTCCTCATGATTCACCTTTGTGGATGTGGAAGTGAGGGTCGCTTTCTATGGAATTTTAGGCAAATTTTCTAGAGCGTCCACTAAACTAAGATATATGTGCGAGGCCTTAAAGCACGGTCATTTTATAACTTCACTCGAATAATGTTGCGTGTGCAATGCTACTAGAGGTAAAGTTCAAAACCAAGCGTTATTTTACAATATTTTGATCATTGTCACTACATAAAGGTTCAAGTCGTAAGACACCTTTGCTTGAGCACAATATTACATAGATAGACACTGCTCGATGAAAATATATTCAAAAATTTTCAAGTGTGGGATTGTTAGTGAAAAATAATAATAAAAAAAGGGGGAATAATAATAAAAATAGTAAGTAGCCAAAAAGAAAGGAGTAGTTGAGTCTTCCTCAACGTGAAAGAACGGAAAAATCTCCATTATTTTATCTCCTTAAAATAGTGGGTAATTTAAGACCACACATTATTTCTACTATTACTCCCTTACCCCTCGCTATTCCCCTATAAAAACCCATCTCCCCTCCTCTTTTCAAAACAACAACATAAGTTTTCTCTCATATTCTTCCTCTTCACAAAAGGAAAAAAAAAATCTTTTTTATTTTTTATTCTGTCCAGTGCAATAAGTGTTCTTTCTTGAGTGTTGGTATTATGGTGGATCCAAGTGTTGTTTCCACCAACGCAGAAGGCTGTTTTATCCTGAGGACGACGAGGTTGTAACAACTGCTATCACCTAGAGCAAAGTCGTGAAACGTCTTAAAGAAAGCGAGTTCTACAACTCCAACAATTGACGAGTTTCTGTTTTGCAAGTTTTGTTGTTCTAACAAAGTGTACGAATGAAGCGGTTTCAACATCTCCCAACGCCGTTATACATGGTGTCAGGAGAATTTAAATATAAAAAAAAATTATAAACTTCTCCCGACATCGTTATGCATGGCGTCAGGACAAGTTTATAATTAATCTCTCCTGACACCATGCATAACAGCGTCAAGACAAGTTTATAAAAATTTTTTTATTAAATTACCTTATATTGACGTCGTCTTATGTCGCGTCGAGATTGTCAAACTTTCTCGACGAAGCTTCTACGGCGCCGGGAGAAGCTTTTTTTTCCGATGTTACTTATCCCAGCGTCCGTGTTGTGCGCCGAAAAATACATATTTTCTAGTAGTGTGCATTATGTGTTTTGTGAACACAGAACAAATAGAGATAGGTTTTCCCGACGTCATAATGTGAAACGCCAGGGATATTGTAAACTTTTCCCGACGTTCCACTAATTGTGTCGGAAAAAATTGACCATTAAAATCTATATATAACATTTTCTTCGATGTGGTCAACATAGACGTCGAAGAGGTGAAACCAACCCCAACGTTCCTACAAACACGTCAGAAAAGGTTGAAGAATTAAATAACTATTTTGACTTCCTCTGCGTTTCTCTCCTTTAGGACGCTTGCAAAGAGGCATCGGAAATGGTAGGTCATTCCAACCTTTGTTTCCCGACGTCGTTGGCCGCATCGGGAGTCCTCCGATTTCTTGTAATGCTCTCACTTAAAACATCAATGTGTGTGCGACAAGCACTACAATAATGTGTAACTTTTCTCTTTCAAAAACCTCAATCTTCTCCGTACAGATAGATTTACTACTATTGTCACATGAATAAGGCCAAGTACTATTAACAAGACATAGTAATGAAGTGTTAGAGATTGAATTTTTCAAAATAACAAAAAATTACTTGACTATTTACTTAACTTACTTTAAAATTAAGAAATCCAATAATAAATGTTTATTAAAAAAATACCATTAGAATATTATTTCAGAATATCCTTTTGAAATACTCATGTAATTAATTCAAGGTAGTTCATACTTGACGATCAATTATAGGAAATCATAAAAGCAAATCTTTATTTTCTATGGATGAAGACACATCATAAGCAAATCTCTAGGAATATAGAGTACTAATTAACTAGACTTTTTCCCCCTACATTGATTTCAATTCTAGTGCTACATCCGTACAGTTATTTTAATAAAATAGACTAAAGTTTGAATTTTTTTAAGAATAACATTGACTTTTTCCAAAACAAATTTAATTAGGTTGATGTTTCAGTTTTAGCAAAAACACTGTTTTTGAAGATGGAGAATCCAACTGCTTTCATCAATCTCAACATCAGATAATAATATATATGCACTAATTATTTGCCAAATTTAACATTTTTTTTGGTATTTTAGAAATAACTTTTAAGATTACTCCATTTTTCTACTAAAACGTAGTTAAGTGAAACAAAAATTAAGAGTACGTACTTGTTATGTACCCTCTTGTCAAGCTTAATTAAGCTAGCTAGATCGATAAAAATAATGGTGTAATAAACTTTTAGAGAAATGAAATCAACTTACCTTTCATAGAGTTACAAACAATGACATATTTATAGGAGTGTTGACTTGAGATTGATCTTTGTTTTCCTCTTAAACTAAATTCATTAGTAGAAAATGAGTTTATTGGATGAGACATGGACAAGAGACCCTACAAATAGACACTATGAAGAGAAGTGTTTGAGTACGCTAAACTGATTACCTCTTTTTCTGAAGTCGAATTTGAGTACTTGAGTCCTAAGACTTGGGATCCTTGTGTCTATCTTGAGTCCAATTAATTAATATCAAACTAATTCTCATTAGGAATTTCAAGTTAACCTAGTTCTCAATTCGTTGTTTCCTTTTCTTTCCAAATATAGTTCACATTTTATCATTTAAACAGTATATGTTATTTATTTGACTCTAATATTATTCAAATAAAAATCATATTAACAACTTATGCAAATCATTTAGGAATATCAATTTTGTTAGATAATATTTTTTTCAGATGAGATTGAAATGATAAAATTCAAACTATGGAAGCATAATTTTAGTTAATATATATTCAATGTCGGTCTTCCTCATCATACAATAGTAAAGGATACTTTAATATACAATAGTGACATTGAATCCCAAGCAATAAAGGAAAAGAAAAATGTCCTTGATGAACATAATTTTTGGGGCAATAGAAAAGTACTATAAAGTATTGTACAAAGAAGAATTGTTTTTTTATTATTATTTTTATCAAATTAAACATAGCATTTTAACCCACAACAAATAGATATGTTAAGGCAAATTATATGTTTTTATTATTTAACTTAATATATTTTCTGGTTACTTTAATTAGATAGTTACAAATATAGTAATCAAGTTTAAAATATTAGTATATATACCAATTTTTTTTAAAAAAAAAATTAAATATAGACTTTTATCGTTAATAGGACTCTCCTGGTTTATCAGTCATAGACAGCATTGTTAGACAGCATTGTTGATAATCTATCATTGTATACTTAATTATTATCTCTAAAATTATTACTCATTATCATTACCATTACTTAAAATCAATTTCTTGATACGCACATAAAATCAAGTGAATTTTGTTTTCCAAGAACTCTATTTGAAAACTTTTTGTGGAATGTTTCTTTTCTCGTTGATATACAATATATATACAATATAAAAAAAATTCTTTTATATTTTTAACAATTTAATTATTTATTGATACATCTCTTAACTTTTCTTTTATGAAAAGAATACATATTGATGTCTCTCAGCCCAATGCAGCAATGTATATGGTTTCTAAAATACCAACGACTCTCATAATCTATATGCAAACTAATTTCAAACTTACCCATCAAATATAGACTACACAAATATATAAACAAAGAACAGATGTGTAGTTCGAAAAGTTTCATTTGACTGAATTGGGTTTATAAAAATAAAAAAAATAAAAAAAAAGTAGTATTTTTTAAGAGTTAGTGAAAATTCTACTTAAAATTGAGAATGCACACCCAAAATTTTAATTACATTGGTTAGATAAAAGAGATAATCGTATGTATATAAATGAAGGACAATTGTCTATGAGATCTTTTGATTTGAAATTAACATAAATTAACATTTGAATAGCTTTGTCAATAGTCACAATATTGTTTCTCAAAAGAACTATCTTTCTTGCCATTTTCTTAAATCTTATAAGTTTATACAATGCACATATATTTGAAACAATGGTAAATATAACAATTGAACCCTCAAAGCATTAACACGTAAGAATAATAAAATTTAGGTTCAACTACTAATATGACTATTCTATCACCGATAAAAATGTCTTTTGCTAATAGAAATATAAGAATGATAGAGTTTGTCTCGAATAGTAATTTATTATGATAAAATCTATTCCGGTTAGATTTTACTATATTTACAAATTGTTTTAAAATGTGAATATAGAGTTATTTATTAGGCTTAAAAGAACTAAAAAGAACTAAACTATGGGAGTCCAATTAGTCATTTTATTTTTGTGGGTAAATTATAAAATATTGTATAGGAAAGGAGAAATGTAAGAAGAGAGGTGATTGGAAGGGTGTGGGTGCGCACGTGTGTAAGGGGTGGGGACAGTTGCATGGAAATGCATGTATTTTGTTTTGTCACATTATACAATATATCACTGACACTATCTACCAAACACACATGCCTAACAACTGTTATTTCAACCCCTTTTTCTTTTCTTTCTTTTAAATTATTTATTTATTCAACCAACAAAAACCACTCTCATTCCCATTCCATCTCACTTCCCTTCCACCATTCATCCAAATCCCTTCTTTCTTGCCTTTCTTTTCATATCATATATACTATATTATACACACACATGACAATAAATGACAAAACCTAAAACACTTTCTTTATACTCCAATGTTTTCAAACAAGAAGAATGCAACGCAACCCGCCCTTCTTTTCCTAACAAAGTATTCCAAAACAAATATCTGTATTCTTTCTTGCTTTTGTACCCCTCTCTCTCTCGGTCCACATGTCAAGATGGTGAATCATCGTTTCTTTTTATTTGAAATTATAAGCCTTAATACATTCGTTGGTTGCTCGGATCTCGTCCATGTTTTTCTTGTGTTGCAAGATTTGGTAGACATTAACTTTTTACCTTGCTTTTTAAGCTAATATACATAAGAGATCCTTAAACTCCTATAGCAATGAGTTAATTAATCACACCTGAAATAAGGTGATGCATTTCGTCCTTTAGAGATTACCTAGATTGTTGAATGAAGTCATTTTAGGTCATTTGTTTGACACTCCACACTAATTACGTGTAACATCGACAATGTTAAAATTGTTTTTGACACTCAAACTTGCAGAGGGTTTGAGAGACCAAATGTTATTAAGTTATTTTTTAATTGATATATCAAATCGATTGATCAAACTCCGCACTAACTTTTTTCTAATTCTAATTAACTTTTTATCTTTATACCTGTAAAGTTTGTGTGTTGTTGGTGATCTAATGCACTTAAAAGCATTGCTGGATAGGTTTTAAATGTTCAATATTATAACAAATAAGTGTATGAACTATAATTTTTATATCTCCTAGCTAAGGTTTCATTATTTCAAAAACTTATTGAATTAAAAATTCATTGATTGTCAAGTAGGTACGTACGTACGTGTATATATATATAAATAAAAGATTAGAGATAAAATACACATACTTACAATTAAAGCAGCTTAGTGCTTCTTTGATATGCAATTGAAGAACATAAATTTAAAAGGCAGGAATTTAATTCAAAACAAATTTTTATTTCATCCTGTCATATTAATAGACATAGAAACTAGTTATTGGCACCCACCACAGTTATTAGCTTATTTAACATTTCATGGAAATTAGTATAATATAATATCAAATTTACAATACTCCAAAATAATATATTTTTTAAGTTAAGAAAAATGAATTGAAATTATTACGAAAATTTACATTTTTGTAAGTTTTAACTTTTCTTTTCAAACTCAAATTCGAATTCGAATTCGAATTCAAAGATAAACATAAAATAACATTTTAAAAATCGGCAAAGTTTGATCACAAAATCTAAACATTAAACATAGTAGTTTTAAAAATAATAATAATAATAATAATAAATCTAAACATAGTAATTTAACATTTTTCCTTTACTTAGATCCACGGATTGGCTTTATGGGAGCATACACGGAGCCATAATATGGACCTTTAGATCGACACTAAATCTGGGCCACATGGGCCCAGACCAAGTAGGGCCCACTTTACAATTAGTCCATAACATTTGGTGAGAGCCTCGTCGTGGGCTTTCTGATCCAGTCTAGTCTAGAGAAAAATAAAATAAAGAGATACATTTATTACCTTTTAAAAATATATATATATATAATAAAGAGGAAAAGAAAAGAAAAAAAAGGGAAAATGGATAATTAAAAATAAGGCCGATGGACCGGAGGCGAAGTCCATTTGCCCAAAAGAAAAAATGCCCAATTTTTAAGGAAAAAGGGGGGAAAAAAGAGAGGAAGAAAAGTCTTCACAATCGTTCATCTACCAAACTGAGTCCAATTAGGGAACTCGGGTTCGTTCCTTTCAAGCCCAATCTCCGATCCTCTTTCTTCCTCTCTCCTTTGCTGCAAAAATTTCAGGCCAGGCCATCGTGGATCTTCTCTTACTCTTCTTGGATCGAAACCACGGGTAATTTCCCACCTCTTCTTTTACACGATTTTCAAACTTTTTCCCTCTTTTCCTTTACTCTCTTCACTTATCGGTTTGATTTGAATCTCGATTTCTGGTGTTACTTGATTTTGGGATGAATTATGTTTGTTTTCCGGGGGAATTTCTGTCCAATTTTTTGGGGAACTTCTGTGCAATTTTTTGGGGAATTTCTGTGCAACTTTCATTTCATTCTTCATTATTTTGTTAGTCCGGTTAGGTTCGAGTTCTGAAATTGAGTTCGGTTTCTACGATTCTCTGTTCATAAATTTATGTTTTGTGGGTTTTCTTTAAAAAAAATTCCTCAATTGAACCTGGGTAGCTGGGCTTGTTGAAATGCCCAAATTTTGTTCAAACCCTAGATCTGAGAAACTGGAATTGTTCAACTACAATTCCCAGCCCATGTTAGATATTTATTTATTTGTTTATTTATTTTCATTATTACCCATTTTAGAGTTACGATTCATCCATCTGGACTTCGATTATCTCGATTGGAAACTGGAATCTCGCAAATTTGAAGATGCTTTCGAGGTGGGCCGAATGTTTTTTCCTCCAAATCTTGACCCGATTTCTATAGTGGGCCCTGGCTAAGCCCATTGTTCGGGTTTGGGGTTTGTTTCTGGTTTTTCTCCTTCCTTCTTTACAGGGTCTCGTAGATTTAGAATCAGAACCTATGTTTAAAAGCGCCTCTATCAAAACGAAAACCTATATACCTTTAAAATTGACCCGCCGGTTGGGCTTTGGGGGGTTTTGCACAAATCTGATACAAAAAATGCGGATGGAGACAGATCTTATTCGGTTCCCTTTTCTTCCTGGGTTTGGAAAAATGGTATTTTGCCTTTACTTTGTTTCGTGGGTTCGAGTCCGACTTATTATAATACTAGCAATTTGATTCTCTTTTCTGCCTACGTTGTACCAACTTTCTAATATGTCAAATGGGCAGATGGGTTTTCTTTTTTTGTTTAAAAAAAAACAAATTTTGCAATCCTAATGATTTGTATTCATCTAGTTTGCGAGCTGGGATGGCGTTTTCCTTCTTCTTCTTCTTCTTCTTCTTCTTCTTCTTTTTCTTCGATTGTTTTGATGTGCTTCGTCTATGCAAATCATATATTCGTTCTTCCTTGCGCAGATTTCAGAGTGAAATTTTGTTGATCGCGTCCTTGATGATTCCTTGGCTGGGTTTTAGCTTATATTGTTCTTAGCAGCACGTTTAATTTGTTTGATATAGAAAGCTTCCTTTGTTAGGAGTATTACTGGCAGCCTGCTGATCCATGAATCATGGCAAACATTTATGCTATCGTTTTCACTTGTTCGATATTTTTTGCTTTATTGAAAGTATATCACAAAATTTGTTATATTTCGATTCCAAAAATATATATTTTTTGCTCTATTCGGAGTTTGAGGAATGGTAGGACTTTAAGGATACTTAATTTTATTGCTTTGCTGCACAGGGAATTATCTTCCCAGACGAAATGGCAACTCCTGATGGAGAAAACATGGAAAGTTCGGGCAAAGAGATCATGGTGATTCATCATGATGAAGACCATGATTTGACTACTCCAAATGGGGAAAACATGGTAGCTCGTGAGGATGAATTAATGGAAACTCCTGATACAGGAAAGCTGGGATCACCAGATGGACATAATGAACTAGCTTTGGTGGAAGTACAGCCTAACAAGAGGAGGAAAAAGAAATCTATTGTCTGGGAACATTTTACTATAGAGTCTGTAAGCGCTGATTGCCGACGGGCGTATTGTAAGCAATGCAAACAAAGTTTTGCATATAGTACAGGATCAAAAGTTGCCGGTACCAGCCATTTGAAGCGTCACATTGCCAAAGGAACTTGCTCTGCGCTTTTGCGTGGTCAGGACAAGAATCAGATGATTTCTACATATACACCATCTTCAAGAGGGACTGTCAGTGAGACACCAAAAAGACGGTATAAAACTTCTAGTTCACCTTATGTTGTGTTTGATCAGGATCGTTGCCGTCAAGACATTGCCCGAATGGTTATCATGCACGACTATCCACTTCACATGGTTGAGCATCCTGGATTTGTATCATTTGTCAAGAACCTTCAGCCTCGATTCAACATGGTGAGCTTCAATACTGTTCAAGGGGATTGCGTTGGAACTTATTTAATGGAGAAGCAAAATCTTAGCAAGTTTATAGAAGCCATTCCAGGTCGTATTTGCCTTACCCTTGACATGTGGAGTTCTAGTCGATCAGTAGGTTATGTTTTTATTATGGGTAGTTTTATTGATAATGAATGGAAGTTGCATAGACGTGTTTTGAATGTTGTAATGGAACCATATCCAGAATCAACTAATGCACTTAGTCATGCTGTTGCCGTGTGTCTCTCTGATTGGAGATTAGAAGGGAAGTTATTCTCTCTTACGTTTAATCAAAGACAGAATGAAGCTGTCCTTGACAATCTCAGGCCCCTAATTGCCATAAAAAACCCCCTTATTCTAAATGGTCAGTTTTTAGTTGGAAGTTGTATTGCCTGGACTTTGAGCGACATTGCAAAAGATGTATTAGAATCAGGAGAAAATACGATAAGGAAAATTCGTGACAGTGTAAAATATGTGACAACTTCTGATTCTCATGAGGAAAAATTTTTGGAGCTTAAGCAACAACTTCAAGTTCCTAGTGAGAGAAATCTCTTTCTTGATGATCAAACGCAATGGAATACGACTTATCATATGTTGGTGGCTGCCTCCGAGATGAAAGAAGTATTTTCCTGTTTGGATACTTCTGATCCTGATTACAGGGAAGCTCCGTCACTGGAAGATTGGAAGTTGGTTGAGATTCTCTGCACATACCTTAAACTTCTTTTTGATGCAGCAAATATCCTTACCACCACGACTCACCCATCTGCCATTACTGTCTTTCATGAAGTATGGAGAATTCATTCAGAATTAGCTCGAGCAATTACAAATGAGGATCCCTTCATAAGCAGCCTTAGTAAAATGATGCTAGAGAAGTTCGATAAATATTGGAAAGATTGCAGCATAGTCTTGGCAGCCGCTGTCGTAATGGATCCTCGGTTCAAGATGAAGCTTGTTGAGTTTAGTTTCACCAAAGTCTATGGTGAAGAAGCTCCTGCATACATTAAGGTTGTTGACGATGGAATTCATGAGCTATTTGATGAATATGTGGCCCTGCCTCTACCATTAACCCCAACTTATGCTGAAGATGGAAGTGTTGATGGTAACATGAAGGGAGAAGATTCTCAGGGAAATCTTCTGTCAGACAACGGATTTACAGATTTTGATGTCTACATTATGGAGACCACCAGCCAACAGATGAAGTCAGAGCTTGACCGATATTTGGAAGATTCTTTGTTACCCCGTGTCCAAGACTTCGATCTATTGGGATGGTGGAAGTTGAACAAGTTCAAGTACCCTACCCTTTCAAAGATGGCTCGTGATATCTTGTCTATTCCAGTTTCTACCCTTCCTCCGGACTCCGTCTTTATTACCAGGAGAAAGAAAATGGATCAGTATCGCAGCTCGCTGCGTCCCGAGACCGTAGAAGCAATGATATGTTCCAAGGACTGGATGCAATGTGGATTAAGCGAAGTCTCTAACGCCCTGGTAAGGATGGAATATTAAAATCTTTTTAGTTTGGCCTTTGTTCATAAGTTGCTATGTGACTTCTCCCTTTAGGTTTTCTACTTTACCATTAGGTTAACATTTGTTGTACCAATTAAGACGATTATAATTCATCATTAAAATTAGATTCTAGAATAGATTTAACTCCGTGAACATATGTATTACATTTTAGGGAGCAGTTGGTTGGGTACACCTTGTTCAAGTAATTGCAGTAATTGATTGAGCTATTTTATCTCTATATATATCACATGCTTTGGAACATATTTCAGTTGTCGTTTCATGGAATTGATCTGTCAAATTACAGGACATGACATTACTTGCTTTTACACAATTTTCAGTTTTTACTTTTACTCCTGATTACACTCAGTAGCTGAAACATTTCTCTCCTTCACTGGGTTGAATATTTGACTTCCCTATTTCCATATTTGTGATCTTATATTTTAATACGGTCATAACCACGGACTAGGTGGTGGTTAGTATAGAACCTATAACAACTAATTGTATGTGGTTCTATTTCAAAACCAACATCGAGAGAAGTAATCTATCTAGTAGGTTTTTGGGGGAGGAGGAGGATGATGATGATATGGCACAAGTGTTGTGGCTTTTTCTTTAAATTCAATTGAGCTTATGTGGCTTTTTTTGTGTTATTTAATTCTTTTTCTCCACCCTTCCCCTTAAAACTGTATTTGTTATATACTCTTCTATTTTCCACTTTCTTCTTCCTCCATTAGTCACCTATTCATAGTCCCTCCTCGATCCTGACGTATGTGAACCCATTCCTCCCATTTTTTTACTTTCAAGATTTCAACTGAATTAGATTGGTATGATAAAATAAAGTTGTTTAATTAATTAAAAGTTTTATAGTCTAAGTGGTAAATAAGGTAAAAGAAAATTTATTCAGATTCAAATCGACACATAATATTACAAAGACTACCCAAAATAAAAGGGAGAATATTTGCCTATAATCGGCACCTAATTATACCATCGTTAACAAAACAATACATCCATAAAATTCATAATTCAATTTTAACGTCGTGATATTTAAGATCACCTTCTGGTAATTTGTCAATTCCTAAAGTCACTAATCCCGACTCAGAATCATAACCAAATTCAACAACGCTTGAATCCACAATGCATTGTCGTGGTTTCGCCGACGAGTACACCCCAAACCTCCCACACCCTTTCACTTCCAAGTGAACAATTGCAACCAACTCGGAGCTTCGATTTTTCGCCCGCTCACCGGCTATCCCGATTCCTTCTGATGCACCATCAACCTCCACAAGCTTGGCTCCACCTTTCATTTCATATTTCAACCCTTCGATTGCCCCACCAGAATTGTACATATCGATGAGTCCGATGGGAGCGAAGCTGAAGCCAGGAGCTAAAACTTTGATCGGAGCGATGGTGAAGATTTCGAATTCAAGAACTTTAAGAGAAACGGGAAGTGCTGAATTGTATGGAAGAGTGACAAGGTCGCCGGAGAGATGGCGGTAGAAAGCGCAGTCTCCGTTCCAGTCAGGATCTGCTGCGACTTCAGAAATGGCGTGAACGTCACGTCCTTTGACGTAACCAGTGATGGCATCGGAATTGGTGTCGTGGAATGTGTTCTTTCTTTCTTGGCTATTCCAAGCAGCGCCTTGGCAATTGTAGATGCCGATGACGCCGGTGAATTTGTTCAAATTCCATATCTTCAGCAAGCTGAATTGAGATTATTCCAATATCAAAGTCAAAAAAGAAACAATAGGACAAAAATAAAAAAAGAAAAAAAAGTGAAAAGTTCAACTAGCTACTCTCGTAAGGAAATTTCAAAATTATTTTTCGTGGTATTTATAAATAAGTTAATTATTTTGCTATTTATACACATGTATAGACAAAACTCTATATAGAGACAACACAGTAAATAAAGATAAAAAAAATAAAGGTATTGTAGCTAAAGTGAGCATTATGTTACTTTCTTTTTTAGTTATAAATGTGAATATTTTATTCTACATCTTTGCCATAGTTTGTACTAAAAAATAATATAGATACTCACGTGTATCTAAATAAATTTTGTAAGGCTTACTACTTCTTTGATTGATTGCCATACCAAAATTATTTAAAAATGAAAGTAAGTTCCACTCACATAAGCGTGCATCTTGAGTTGCACTTACAATTTTACTATTTTTACTATTTATATTAATGACACGTAAGAAAAACTCAAAAATATTTTTCTAGAAAAAAAACTTGGTCAATATCTAAATTGGTTGTCAAAAAATGAGTGCAATGGAACACAACGAAGTATATTCTTTTTCAAATTGAAAAACTGAAGGGGCATCCAAATCCTAATCAAAACACTAACCTGACTCCATCTCGTGCTGGATCTGAGAATAAACAGTCCCGTGTTGGTCGTCCAGGCAAGGTTGCTCTAAGCACTGATCCGTCCGGTAACACTAATTTTCTTAGAAGCTCGAAGTTGTGCTTCCCTGGTGCATCACTGATATCAATGGAAAAGTAACATCACGTTAATATATGTTGAAAACTTAAATTTAGTCTTAAACTTATCTACTTTTGTACTTTAACAAAGTTTAAATTGTTCCCTAATTTTGAACGTTGAAAAATGTGACAAATTTACAATATTGTTTCTACCTCATCCACTGTCACTTCACTTTTATGTGTTGTTTAAAATATATATATTTATATTATTGATAAAAGTTATTCACTTCTAAATATATAATATCACATCACCTTATCACTAAACATTTAAAGAATCCCATATTGTTAATTAAAATTTCAAGATGTTATCAATTATCACTTGACTTTACAATATGAAAGAATATAAGATATGCCTTACCTTTTTTAGATAGAATATAACAGATGTTTTATTGACAAAACTTATCACTAAATCTTTAATATTTTTCTTTGGGTCTAACATGACCTAATCTTATTGATAGTGTTTACTTTTAATACTTTGACCACTTTAACTTTAATGTATTAGTGTATATAGATGTCTTGCCTTTTCATATGGAATATAACTCGTCTTGCTAATAAAACTATTAAGATTTAAATTAACAACATTCAATCTACTTTATTTTCAACCTTTTACTAATTCTCATTTCAAATATAGGATATCAAGCCAAACTCCTATTTTAGAACTCACTTATCAATTACACTCGAAACATATCTTTAATCTATTAAAGAACATAAGATAGATAATATTTTGAAACTTATAAAATTATGTTTAATAATTTCATAGTGTCTAAAAGAATCATATCTCAAAAAACTAAATGATGGGTCACTATCATCTACATTCTTTGGACAACAATACTCAAATGCAGTATAAGTTACACCTATCTTTATCCTATCTGATTTCATTACTTGAAGATTTTGTCACATTGTAGATTATGGATACTTAATTAGATGGGATGTAGGCCATGTAAGTGTTTCCCACCTCATTGTTAAAGTAAGAAAATATCACACTTTCATGTTAATAGATGGGTTACCTGACATAAACAGGGCCACCACTAATGGCCCTAGCGGAGGCGTGGTACTCAGCGGCAGAATGAAGGGAATGGAACATGTCCCAATCAGGCACCATAATCTCTCCAAGAAAAACAGTATTGTAAGCCACGGCAGCTATGTGAATCGTATGCGACACCGGATCTCGTGGATAGAAGTCATCGGAAGCTCTCACAACTGCCGTCTGTTTCGCACTGAAATTAAACAAAGAACACCAAATTCATTTAACTCTCATTTTCCCTACATAAAAAGACAAATGAATTGAGAATTTCTGTTCACTGACCAGTATACAGCATCTGTATGATGGCTCATACAAGCAATAATTCCGTTGTCTGGAAAATTTCTAGCTACTGACGCATCCAGAGCTTGGTGATATTGCCGAGTCAACTCGACTCGGCCACCTAATCCGGCGCCGATAGTCTCCAATATGCTCTGTGCATCCACTTTGACTCCGTCGATTCCGGCGGAGGCGAGGTAACTGTGAAGTTCATTGTAGAATTTGTAAACATTCTTTGGGTTCATCAGCCCCAATCCTTGCAAAGCCAACGCGTCGTTTTTCCATATCGGTTCATTTTCAAAAACGCCTTTCGATACCTTTGGATATTGCATCGATGATCCGTATTCCTCCATGTCCTTCACACCAGTGCGAACTCCTCCCCAATATCCAGTAATCGCATGCCATACATATACATACTTCAATCCGTACTTGTTTTTAGCGATGTTTACAATGTTCTTGATCCCTTCCGTTGGATCCTCCTCCTTCTGGAACTTCGAATTCTCTCTGATTGCGGTCAGCCTCAACAATGGCGGTTGCTTCGGTTGTTTCTCATCTCCTTCCTCCTTCTCTTCCTGCGGATCTCCGCCGACGGATTGCCAACCGTCGTCGATAATTACAAACTTCGGCGGTACTCCACCGGCTGTGAGAGACTCCAGTCCTGCCTCTACGCCGTCTTGAGTAACCTCGTGGTAGAAAGCGTCCCATGTGCACCATCCAAAATAGTCGACAATCGCAGGAAATTTCTTCTCATGTCTCAATCGGAAGGTGTTGAGATGGAGTTTAACAGCTTTCATCGCATCGGAGATTGCGTCGAACGGATCGGTTCCGGCATGGATGAACAGAGAATGAGTAAACGACGACGCTTTTGTGTCTACATCGCCACTTTCTAAGCAAAGTTCAAGCTCGTCTTGTCCATTGCCTTGAAGACAAGCTCGGAATGATCCTTCAATCAGAGGAAGAAACACAGTGTATATGATCTGATTCTCTTCATTCCCATCGTCCGATTCCAAGTGGGACCCATCCTTCGTCTCCAGTAACAGAAATTGCGTCTCAAACGGAATTTCCTTCCCTTTATCGCCCATTTTTTGAGCCATCCACCATAGCTTGAACCGAAAACACGCCATGAAACGTACATCCCTTAACGTCCCCAAAGAAACCACTTGCCGGCTCTGCTCCTCCTCGAAAACCGCCCCTAGAAACACCCCTTCCACCGGGCCGGACGACGAACCGGATGTCGCGATAACATTGTCCGGTACTCCCGTCAAGATCGTCCGGTCTTTCACAATGAGCTTCCCATCGGAGATCCGTACAGCTGGTTTGATCGTCATTTCTTTAGGTTTTAACTCCGATTCAAGTTCTCTTCCGTTCAGATTATTAACCTGACGTTATACCATCAAAATATCAGCAAAAAGTGTTATAAACTAATTTATCCAATTCAGAGTTCGTTAATTAGTTTACCTTGAAAGCTTTCACCGACGAACGCCGGCTCGGCGTAAATGTGCAAATTCTAAGATATGAAAAAGAGATTGAAAAGCATCATAATCAGTTGAAAGAAACAAACGATTCAAAGAGAAAAAATAACAAAAAAAATATATAATAATACCAGAAACAGAATGGTCTCTCTTTGTTGTTACAAGATTGAAATCAGAAACAATCAACCAAGGGAATGAAGAAGGAAGGAAGAAACGAGAGGTATTTATAGTGAGAACTGGCGAATTAAACAACCATCGATTTAACGCCATGGCTACTGCTTGTTTAACCTTTTCGTCTTCCAATGAGCCCTCACGCCTTTGTTCTTCTTCTTTCTCACAGAAATATCCAACGGCGCAATATCAACGGGCGATCAGGGTGCCACGTGGACAAAAATGTTATGAATCAAAAGATCTGGATCTTTTATAATTCTATACGCTAGTTACAAATGGGTTCACGGGTGCTTCCGTCAAACGCTACACGAATCCCGACACGTGGTTGAGGCCAAGAATATGGGATTCTGAATTTTTTTAGTAGGCTCGGTTACAGGTGTTGTGGTTTGATTGGGTGAGAGGCAATTAGTGTATGATACTGTGGTAGTAATCGTTATCCATGTGCAATAATTAAAGGTGCTGACCTGTCTCCACGTACTCTGATTTTGTCGTTTTTTTTGGAAATATTTGTAGAGAATTCATTATATAAATTCATAAGAGAATTGTTAATTTGAAATTAATTGCGATTCTTTTGTCTTTTTCTTGTCTTTAGTCCAGTTCATATGCTGAGGAAATAAAATAAATAAATAAATAATTCCCCTAATTTTATCTTCTTCTTTTTTTTCAATAGATTCAGAATTACAATTGATCATTTTCTTCCTCAAACCACCCACTTTCCATTCAAATTTTGAAGTTATAAGTTATGACGTGGAAAAAAAATTATTTCACGTTAATAAGGACAAAAATAAATTGTTATTTTCTTAATTAATTTGGAGTCAGTGCATATTTAGTATTTTCTAAATGTTAACACTCATCTAATTAATTTTCTTCACCCAATTCTACTTTTAAGTTATGTATGATGTGACAGAGATACACCAAAGAGTCAAAACATAGTTGTAACTTTAACTAATTGTGTTCTAAAATATTAAAATTCTAATTTCACTTTCTAATTTTTTAACATAGGTTAATCTATTGATAAAAAAGGAGACATAGTTTACCTAAGAAATCATGAGTTTAATTCATAGTGTATTTTCTTGACACTAAAATATTATAGAGTCAGGTTGTTCGGTGCGTATAAGTTGGCTGGAACACTCACGGATATATAAAAAAAAATTAACATAGAAAACTTTTGTTTTATTTTATTTCACATTTAAGAGTATATTAAATTTTATCTTTTGTCTTCTTTAAATTTTTTAAATGAGGATATTTTATGTATACCAAAAGTTAATTTATAGTGTTAATTTTGGTTTAAGTGATTAAGTTATATACTATTATAGATTTAAAATTTTACCATATTTAACTGGAGATATTTTATCTATACCAAAGATTAAATTCTAGTATGAGGTTTGGTTTAAGTGATTAGGTTATACACTATGGTTGATTTAAAAATTTTCATTTTAATTAACGACAAATTGTTATAAAAATATATATTTTTTAATAAAAGGATCGACCAAACTCTGTCACAATCGTTGCATTTTTCTAATGAAAGGATGTATTATTTTGACATAGGGTAATTACCAGATGTGAGAATAATCATATTGTTTTTAATATAAAAAGAAAAATGATGGTGACATTTGACTAACCAACTAAGTTTTTCTTCATATAATATATAATATTATTAAGGTGAAAAACTTTACAGAAACTTACATATATAATAAGGTGGAAAAATGGCTTACGAATAAGCAATCATGGGAAAGAAGCCAAATGGCCACTCTCCAATTTATTTATCTCATCCCTGAGTCATCCACGTGCCCAAGATTTGCACGTACGTTTAATCTTGTGGTTGGGAAATTTTCTACTTATTTTACTGGGAAGAACATATTTATTATTTAATTAATTAGATTCTGAAATAATTGAATTTCAAATCAAAGTGTCGTTTTACCATAGGAAAGATGATAGTATATAATCATCATGTGTGAAATCATGTATAGTAATTGTTTTCATTAATTATTATACTTATCATAATATTATAAAAATTAAATTATTAAGAAGAATCCATGATGTATTAAGTGAGTTAAAAGTAGTCTATACTGCACGATTTGTGACGTTATGAACTATGCAAATATTGATATTAAATCTATTTTTTGTACTTTTGTGTTGGCAATATCTTTTATTTTTGTATAAAATATGTGTGTGTCTTTTGTGGTAGGCTAAATAATAAACATTATTTTTAGAGTGTGGGCAATGTTACATAGGAGGATATGTCAAATTATTTTCGACCAAATTTTATATACAACATTTGTGTGCATTCTTCGTCTCTCAATTATTTCAACTTTTTTCCTTGACTGTAATGTGGGCATTGTGTTAACTTTAGAAAGTAATTGATATAAATCTTGAGATCGTGCTAAAACAAAATTTTCAGGTTATGGATTATTCTACGATACAACGTTTTAAATATGAAATTGACAAGAAATATAAAAATATAAGTTTGGAGTAAATGAATTAATATAGTGTCTTATCCTACTATTATCTTACTATTATCCAACAATAGAATATAAGAGGGAGAAGAAGCCCCACGGAACAATAGGGTCGTCGTTATTCTCATCACTAAACTTGTTGAAGAGATAAAATATAACTGAGATATATCTTTTTTAGATTGAATCGATCATCTAAAGAAGAATTAGGCAGAAAACTAGGATACATTATGGAGAAATAAAACTTCCATCAAAGAGAAGCAAATGAAAGACTTTCACAAAAAAAATTGTATAATTGAGAATAAAATTTTCACTTTGTACATGTCAAATCATGAATTAGTAATAGGATCTAATCTACAAAAAGATCTGACAACAAAGTTTCGAACTTTCATTTTTTGAAATGAAATATTTATGGACATAAGACTAATCTAGCAGGCTATTAAAAAAAAGTATGGATATGTGCAAAAAAGGGGGATTTAATAATTTTAAATGAAATTAAAGTCATCTATATGTTAAGCTTTTGAGTATTATATATATGTATAAATGGTAGAAAGTTTGGAGTTACAAGTCATAATAAAGAAAAGTATTAGATACCGTAATGACCAAAGTAATTAGGTTCGTTGGCGATTCTTCTAAATCCATTGATAAGCATTATTTATCATGTACTGGCCGATGAAAATACGTGGGTGACAATGGTTGTCCAAGTGTGTTTTAGATGTTATTCTGTTTTAATCACTTTTAGTCCTTATACTTTTATAGCAAACTTTAAATTTATTCATCGACCTTGCTTTTTATTGAAATTGAAATTAATTAAATAATTTTAAGAATTTTTTTATGCAAATAAACATTTGTGAATATATTTTTAAAATTGTTAGTAAAACGATCATTAAAAAAAACAATTATGAAAACCCACAATTAAACTAATAATAGAAACTAAAATTTAAGATTTATTGAGAGGTGATATTAAAATTGAAAAATATCTAAAGTAAAACATAGTTAAATCAAACCTATCTTAATTTGACATATGATTATGTTAGTAATAAAGAGATCTATAATTTGAATCTCTTTCCCTAATCTAAAATTATCATTTAAATGCAATAGTGAAATAATACAACTATTAAATATTATTTACTCCTCACTCAATATTGATTTTTAATATTGATCTTCTACCTGTTTCAAGTAAAAGTGTAATTCAGGTCGTGTACAATTTTTATATTGGATGAATTGTTCGCTTTTTCTAGAAAATATATATTCTTGTAATTTAGAATCTGCAATATGAATAGTTTTAATCTTAATTCTTTTTTCAATATAAACACAATTCAACCAATACAGATTCTACACTCAATTGTGCCAGATTCGTATATTTATATATGTATATCTTAATTTTTAAAAAATATACACTTTCTTTTATGTATATAAAACCCTGTTTTATTCTTTTGAAAAAAATTGTAAATATAGTGCTCTATAATAATAAAATGTTGAAAAGAAAAAAAGGAAAAAGATGTTCCCATATGGATCTTTCATGTAACACGTAGTACAAACAACATGGGATTCTGTACCCATTTTTATGAAATTATATTGCAAATATATAAAAAAAAAAAATTGTTTTTAATTTTTATTATTAAAAAAGGAAAAAAAAAAGCTTGCAATAATAATGATTGAATCAAACTATTGATTGATTCCCCCATTAACTTTGGAAGGCATCTTTCTATTTATTATATTATATTACTAAATTTTAATCTATACTACGGACTATATACTAAAGTTTTAACCCTATCTCTCAATAATATAATCTTGAGTTAACAAATATTAAAAACTTAGGTTATATTTTTATTATAAGTTACTTATGCTAAAAGTTTTTATATAATTTGCACTATTATTACAAATAATATATGTTAGAGCTAGCACTCCATGTGTTTTTTTCTCTATTATTAAACGTTCTTTAAAAGAAAAAAGAAAAAGCTAAATTTTCACTTTATTTTCCTATGTGTCTCAATTTCTTTAATGAGATTATTGTTATTGTTTTCTAAATCAGAAGAATTTTTCTAAAGTAAAAAAGGATATCTTATATTTGCCCTTTTGATAAAGGAAAAGTCATCATAATTATTGAATGTAAGGTTTATAAAGGAATGATTGTGTCAACAAGAGAGCACTTTTAAACGGTTTCTATTCAATTAAAAGGTGCTTTTTAAAAAAAAAAAACATTTGTAAAGATATAGAGACCACCAAAGCATATAGAAATTAAAAGTTTGAGAAAATACACTAAATTCTATATAGTAGATGAAAGCATATCAAATGTTGCACTAGATCTAGGTTTCCACTCAACTATAAAAACTAAAATTGAAAGGTATCTTAATGGCCATTAGCTAGTCTTTTTTAGTTTCAATTAATATTACGTAGAAGTGAGAGATTTGAATCTTACTTCTTGGTTAAATGACACACGTATTAAGTGGTCGGTAGATAAGTGTCATTATAACATATTTATATTTATTTAAATTTTAGTTAAGAACCATTTGAATTTTGTCTCTTTTTTTATAATTAAAATTAAGAGTATTCTTGTTTTAGCTTGAAAGAATTTGAGTGGACTATAATAGCTCTTCCAACACTTATGACGTGTAAATAAGGGAGGTACGAGTTATTTTAACTTACGTTTTATTATGGAAAAACTATTTAAATTTTAATGGCTAAAATTACCAACTTTATCTCTCCAATGTTTTGGACAACACCACTTATCAAAAACACAAACTATCATAGCTCATAGACTATAATAACCATCAATTTTAATTTTTATGTTTTGTTATTTGCCTGGTAGAAGCATTTTCAAACTCAAAATCAATTTTTTTAAAGCAAACAAAAAGAACACTGCGTCCAAAAATATTGGTTTATTTTGTTTGATTTTTTTTTTAAAAAAAGAAATTGACTAAAAATTAAGTATTTTTAATTACCTAAAAAATTTGAAATCAATTAATAAAAAATGGAAAGAAAACAAATCTAATTTTCAAAAACTAAAAATAGAAAATGAATAGTTAGCCATTCTTCAATAATTGATTTGAGGAATGTTTATTGAAATGAAAATTTTCTAATTCGAGAAGTGGATGCATCACATATTTTTAGTCATGTTACATTTGTAAACAAATAAAAATTATTGCAATGACACATGTCCATGTTTGAGTGTGTATAAATATGCTAACTATATATATCAATCACTCCCTACAAATGTGTGAATATATATCAAACTTCATAATACATATGTCAAGTATAATGTTTGAATATAATGTGTAACAACCACCTATACAAGAATTGATAATCCAATTTGATGCGAGTAATTTTACCCTCTGTAAATGAACTTTACTAATTGAAGTACTGTACAATTACAACACAATTAAATATATTTCTACTAATTATATTTCTTCTAATTAAGCTTTCCTTATGTATAAGATCCCCTCACTTTCATTCATGCTCTACTTTTAGCACACTTTGAGATACCTACAAACAAGTTCACTTAGACTCTCTTAATTATATATATATATATATATATATGTTATACCTAATTAATTTCTCATATGCATTTTTTTTCAACTAACGAGATCAATCTTAAATGATTGTCTACATCAAACTCTCAGTACATGAGTAAAGATTGCATCAGATTTAAAATTGCGCACAAGCAAGACATAAATAACTAGAAAACATCACACATTTGCACTTTGAGAGAGCTGTTATTAAAACCTTCAAATGTGCATTCCAAAGAATATTATACGAGGAACATTTTAGAAAAGCTTTTAAAAGAAAATAGATCTTAGAAAATAAATGATTCAAAATATTTACAAAATATAACAAAAATTCATATTCTATAAATGAAAAACATGACATTTTGCTTTTTAACCGTCTATAAATAGATGTAGTTATTTGTAATAAATTAAGCAACTTACCCAACTCAACATTGCTGGACATCACACAGAAACAGTTTACTTAAAAAAAGTATAAAGCAAAACTGCCATAACTCTAAATATAAATCATTGTAATTTATTTATATATTACAAGACAACTAAATCATTGTAACTATTTCTCTTCTCTTTTCTCTTTTCTTTTCTTCTTTCTTAATAAAACGACAATCCATTTGGAGATGAAATCATTGAAAAGTTTAGAAAATGATGTATAGTTAATACTCATTAAAATATTTTGTTTAGTTTAATTAAAAGAAATGGTAGATTTAGTTTTAAATTAAATGTAACAACAATGATAACTAAAAAAATCAGTTACAAAAGATAATTTAAAAAAACTATCTAACAAAAGAAACTATAGTTTTCTCCAAATAATTCCTTAGATTAGTATAGATATGTCATCTTTTTTATTAATCAACTATTTATTCTTTGATATAATGGTTAACATTGTTAAATAATTTCATTTAGAAAAACTTTAAGAAAATTTTCGTTGTATGTCCTCAACTTTAGTGTTTCTATCCTTTTAAACATTAAACTAATAATTGTATCCATTTGAACTATAAACTTTGAGAGTTGTATTAATTTAGACTACTCCAAACCTTAAACTAATAATAGCATGTTTGTGGAGGAATAGATTGCCATTGTTCCTAAGTAATCTAAGTTTGAAGCTTTTATGTGTTTGTGGAGGAGTGGGTTGAAAATATTCCTAAATGATGTTAGTGTATAGTTTGTGTGTGTTTTTGGAGGGATGGGTTATTGAAGGTTTTGAGTGAATTCAAGTTTATCGAACTTTTTCATCATTGTCCCATTACATAATGTCTTATATAAGATTTCAAATTTGTAATCTGATTAGTACCATGTTCTTTTGTTAAAATTAGGCGTATACATTTATATAATGTTATTAGAAAAAAATATCTTTTATATAGATGTTTCTCTTTAGGTTTTGTTTTTGGAGTTTGTTGATATTGGTTTATTTTGAATAACTAAGGATTGTATGAGTATAAAGATCTAGCATTGTTGTTTTTGCTCGAAAAGTTTAGACTAGATTATGTTTGGGAAGAATGATACATACAAAATAGTGATTAGTTGTGTGTTTTTGTGACTTTAATTTCTAAGATATTTTTATATTAATTTTAATTGAACAATGATATATAACTCAAATTGTGTTTGATCTTTTTTGTTGGCGTATTTTTATAGATGGATAGAATGAGGTATTGCATATGGATGGAGTTGGTTGACGACTCACTAGGTCTTTGAAATTTACTTATTACATTAATCTTCAAAGTTTGGTGAATCTTGTGTTTTGTTTACCACTTTGGAATAATTGTTTTGTCACTTTCTTTCATATATTAGACATAACCAAGCACAGTAAATATGAGTTCATTTGGACTGAACCACTTTAAAAACTCTTGTGTGGTCGTTTTTTTTCTCTCTTTACCATCGTCTTCTTCATCATACCTTCTTCTCATAACAAAACACCTTTAATCAAGAGCTTGAAAGAAAACTTCTATGAAAGTGTAAATGAAAAGGAGTTATTTCATTTTTCATAACTTTTGAGTGTGTAAAGACCAATTCATTAACGTTGCTGAAGGAGCTTCATTCATCTTATCAGTTGTCTTGTATTTCCATATGCATTATTCTTGTAACTGGGCCTTGGTGCAGTAATCCCAAAGCCCAACATTTATGAAAATTGAGGGTTTAAATTGCTACATGTAAGAAAGTTCAGGTTTTAAATCGATACACATTTATGAAAAGTTGAAGGTTTAAATTGATACAACTATTAGTTTAGAGTTTAAATTGATATAACTTTTAAATTATACAACGACCTCAAAGTTTAGAGGTATAAATTGATATTTACTTTTTGTTTTCTTGAGGTTATAAATACCCAAATATATTAACAAATAATTAATTTGTCTGATGAGAATTGTGTTCATTTCACCAAGGTAAAGTTGTGAGTTACATTAATTTAGTTATTTAATTATATCACAATAGTTACACAAATATACAATAAAGTTTAGATATATATATATTAATAATCCATTAAGAGAAGTGACTAAAGAGAATCACTATATTATTTTGTAGCTCACTTTTATTTATTTGTTCCCTTAGTGTTATTCCATTGATCCAACAAATCGATATACACAATACAAAATATAGCTTTTAAGCGACAAACCAAAAAAACATCATAGTGATAGAATATGAATAATTTCCTTACACAATTTATTCTTTCAACTTTTTAAATATGGGTTTCTTTGGTTTTTCCATCATAATTTACCTATTCATTCTATTTTAATTAATGCATAAATCTTCAAGGCACAAAATTAAAACTTTAAGATTTATACATAATTCATTAGTTAATCTTTTTCTTTTAAAAAAAAATAAATTTTAAATGTTTTTGGTATTTATTTGATACCATAATTGAATATTGTGAACCTATTAGATGCTTATAAGAGTTCAAAAACCAAATAAACACAAAGTTTAAACTTTTTTTAATGTACTGTATGTAGCTTTTTCACTTACTAAAATATAAAATAATTTAAGTTATTTTTAGTAGAAAATAGTGGTAAAAATGAGAAATCAAACATCATATGTCTGTGTATATATATATATATATATATATATATATATATATAATGATGGTGGAAGTAGATGGATGTTTAAAGATGATTGAGATGTTAGAAAGAGAGGATGATTTGCACATAAAGTAGTCCACTTTGCGTGGCTAAAAGTAAGGCAATTGGCAGCTCGTCGGCAGTAGTGGACACTTTTTGGTGTTCTTGGACAATTATGCCACGACAACCCTCTCCACACTTTTACCCCTTTTTTTCTTCTCTTTCCTACCAATCATTATTTCCTCTTTTTATGATTTCCTTTTCTTCCCCTACTTTTTTTCACGTTTCAATAAAGAATTTGATGTTTTGGTTATGGGTTCACTAAATATGACCACTCAAGTAGGCTTAAGTATTAAGGACTCAAATGTAGACCAAGTCTGTGGAACAAATAAATGAGAAGTTTGTTGCTCAATCCTCAAATCAAATGTGCCATTAATTTCAACGGAATAACTAAGGAACTTTGGTGATGAGAGTCTGAGACATCACATTTATTTCATTAACATACACATCCTATTCCTATCTATTATCATTTATGAATTATCTTATTCTTTGCACATTTCTGGGATGAATCATCCTTTTTATTTTTATCTTTATTTTTCTTTTCATTCCATGCATTTTCTAGTTTCATATCACACAACCATTTTATTTTAACTATTATTATACTTCTATTTATTCTTTCTCACATCAATATTGACTTTTTTTAAAAAAATAATTTATAGTGATTATTGGTGTTAAAAAATATATAACTAAATTACATAAAATACTCTACCATTTTTTACTTTCTGTCAAAAATCCCTTAAATTTTAAAAATACTCTCAAAGTTTTGAAAACAAATTTAAAAGAACCCTTACCATTAATTTTAGATTAATATTTTCAAGTTTTGGATTTCAAACCTACACATAAAAACACTTCCTCTGGTGTTAAAAGATACTCTAAACTTTCAAATTTTCAAAAAGATACCTTTATATATATAAATTAAGTTTAAAGCTATCCTTTTAAAATTTTGAAAGTTTAGAGCATCTTTTAAAATTTTCCCTCAGTGTCCTGCCTTTTTTTTCTTCAATAGTTTCTTACTCATATTTTTGTTAAATATTGACAATATTCACTCATGTTTCACTTAAGATTTATGTACTATAGTAAGAATAAAAAGAGTAATGGAAGCACTAAAAAAAATTTAAGATTTAAATGCATGTTTTAACAAAGTTTAATCGTTAAATACATCATTTTATGTGATTATTTATAGTTTTGACATGTGTTAGAGGAAGATTAAGAGATTTTATGTTTTTTTTTATTACTGTGAAAATTATTCTAAAAATGGGGAGGGGGAGGGGATGGGGATGTGGATATCTATATGGAAAAGAAAAGTTAGTATTTCTATTTAATATATCTTAAAATTCGTCCTTTCCAACTCAAGAAAATGTCAAAACAAATTTTGAGGGTTTTTAAAACTTTTTAATTTAAAATTATTTTTCAAATTTGTTCTCTTTTTATTTTTACTAAAAGAAATTTAATTAGTAAAATAGAGAAGTTTTGAGGAATCGCATAATTTCCTTCTCAATTAAAACTTCATAGAATTTATACTTCAGAGTTAAAAAGATAGATTAGGTAGGTGATGATGGATGATAACAATGATGATATTGACTAATAATAATGCCAAAAGCTTAACAAAACGAGAGTAATGAAACACTTGATTACCTATTATCTTTTACGCTTCGAACATTTAAGTACTAAGAAGTCTAGCTGACAAGCTGGATTTAGGGTTGTGCGTTTTGGTCGGATTCAAAAGCAACGACTCTAAAACCTATTTAGAATCTATTTCAACATATATATTTAATTATATAATACAAGTATTTCATCGCTTCAATGATGTTAGTTTCTTTTCAAGACTCATTTAGAATTGTGTGAAAATGTTGAGTGCAACAAAAAATCTAAGTTTTTTTTTGTTCCTTGTTTTATTGGTTATTTGTTCAATCATCTCATCATTTCTTAGATCCTATATATATTTGGTGGATGGGGGACACTCGTACAATAAATAAAAACACACACACATATATATATATATATAATTTTATAATTTAAACATTATTTAAAAAAATAGTTAAGCAAACATATATAATTTTTCTTTTTCTTTTTATTCTTTTATTAAAAAGAGAGGAAGCAAATTAACACCAAGTGAGAAATGGGTTACCCCAAGAATTTTATGCACCTAAAAATTTTGATGTTTGTGTCAAATTTTTAACATATCTTTTGATATATATTGGTTGGTACAAAGTTGAATTTCATATCTAATACTACATTTCAGGTTTAAAACGTTTGTAAAAGTTTAAAAATGTTAAAATATATCAATTAATTATATGGTAATCAACAATTTATTAGATCATACGAAACAAATCATTTAGGAGATGTTTGGACTGCAAAGTAGATTATTATAGTTTGTGGATTATAATAAATTATGTGCTATTATAATATGTGATTGGCGTATAAACGATTGCAATTGGATATATAATAATCTGTTGGAGTATCGATTATTTAATATATGTTATAATAGTTTGTATTTGGAATATAAATTATTATAATTTAAATTATAAAAATATGTAAATAAAATGTAGATTATTTAGACCGTGTATAATTTTTTATACTACTATTCTTTATCATACAAATAATCAATTTTTTTTTCTAGATCGTTTTTATTTATAGTTACTATTATTCTGAAAAATAATCAATTTTTACTATACACTTCTCTAGTTAAGTTGTTTAATAATTTGACACTTTAATTTTACTAACTAGGTTTTGAAATAAATTTTATAGACTTTTGTCATTTTAGCTAATTTTGAATAAAATTTTGGTCATATTATGCGAACTTCAAATCAGAATAAACTGGTATTTTAATTTTAAATTTAATTATTGAAAAATTATAATTTTTTTTCAAATTATATTTGAGAAATAAAAAAAACACAAAATTTTAAATTAAAATTTTTATTTGCCTGCTAATTTTTTTTCAAGGTAATTTTAAATGTAAAAGATATTTCTAAGTTTCATTGTCAATTAAATTGACCAAGGAAAAAAATTAAAAAGTTATTAAACTAAATTAATAGTTTCTATATATAGCCTAATAAATATATTTAATTACACAATTGCAGTCTAATGAACCATTATTTTACACAAAAATGTTGCATAATTTACTTTTTCAGCATTCTTTATATATATTAGCACTATCCTCTAAAATAACAAAATTGCTAATTTCGAACAAAGAAGAGAATAGACATAATTGTATCTACCCAACTCTATCTAGACAAACTCCTCTTCTTGAGCACACCGCGAATTTGATACATTGTTTACGTTGGACACACCCTCATGACTTTACTTTTGGTACCACTCCAATAAATTAGTTGTTCTCATTTATATATTTGTTGATCATCGTCTCATCTAACCGATGTAAGACTTTTGGTCATATTTCTAATATTACTCTCGGGTTGTGATTGACACATTTGCATATGTCCACATGTATAAAAGTAAAAGAAAAAAAAAGGAAACTTTATTATTGAAATTAAAAGGAAGTTTTATTTGGTTAGGTTGTTTTATTGTCATTCCCAATTTCAGCTTTTGTAAGTTTTCAATAATTATTTTCACTTTGGGGTCAGGCACGAAAAGAGTAATTTTACAAAGGTGTTGAACGTAAAAGCGAAGAAAGAAAGGGAAAGAGACAATGAAACGGTGACGTTTCTGGATTTTGTGAGTTGTCAAATGTCCAACAGAATATTCGTTTCGTTTATTTGCAAGAAAACTTTGTACTTTGGCCGTCGGACCCTTTCTTTCTTCAAATGTCGTGGCCTCGTGCGTGAACCAATGGATCACAGCCAATCAAATTCTATAGACTCCTCTGTAGATGTTATTTATTTATATTACTGTAGAGTTAAAATTTGTGATATATATTTTGAATTTGATTATTATATTTGACAACTACGTTGAAATTATACAAAATGTTATTTCAGCTTTACAATTTATTTTAAAAAATGATTCTAAGCTTTTAAAAGTAGTCATGATATCCTTGAATTTTCTTAAAACATAGAAAAATTCACCCTACTGTATCGTTTTGAGTAATTACTATTTTTTTTATTAAAAAATCTAAATATTATTATATCAATGACAGTTTTGTAAAGTTAAGAAAGTGAATAATAATTGCGTGAAAGTATAATGATATTTGAAATATAGAGTAAAATTGAAGGGTAATTGTTATGATTTAGCGTTAAATGAATAAAAAAGTAAACTAAAATTAGGAAAATATCACTTTTATTTTTATATTTTTAAGAATTTAAGGAGGTTAGGTTTGATAACCCTTTTTAAGCTTTCAAAATATTGGTTTGTTTTTTAAATTATTAATAAAAAGTAGGATGTTTTTTAGATGGATCCTACCTATATGCCGATGGATTTTTTTTGTTTTTTTTTTTCAAATTTTGAATCCTATATATATACACAAAAGTTTGTATAAAATTATAAATGACCCTAATTTTGAAGCTAAACATATATAATATAATGAGTTTAAGGCATAATAAAGAAAAGGTAGAGGTGATGTATTCAAATATTGGTGGTTTGGTTATAAAGCAGAGAGAGACAAAGGATATCTTTCACTAATGCTTTAACTTTTGATTTATGGCGATTGGGGTCCCAAATCAAATTCCACTTTCCCTCTCCTTTTCTATTTTCTAATCTCTTCTTCTTCTTTTATATAAATGAATAAATGTTTGGTGGGTTGATCCTTGTCGCCAACTTTAATCTTTTTTTATTTTACCCATATGTTGATTTCCAAAAGTGTATGGTATTTTCAGTTCTTTTTCTTTTTAGTTTTGTTTCAACTTAGTGGGTGCTGTCTTTGTAAAGCTATGATAATATTGTCAAGTGTATACCTAATTGTCTCCATCAATTATTATCTTCTTTCACAGAAGAAAATATATATGTGTGTGTACATGTATAATATGACACAAGAGAAAGATGGGTTAATACCCTTTTTGTTTTTAGTTTTGTTGGTTATAGTAGAGTTAATATCATGCTAATTAGTAAACACTATGTCTTTTTATATTGGATGTACGATTTTAATTTCTATCTACACAACTATATATTAAACATCAATCTTTTTGTTTGTTGTTGGAAGTCATTGTTGGGTTTGAGAATGCTCAAAAGAGTAGGATTGGTTGGATTTTTTGTGATTGGTGTAGTAGCTCTATTTAGGATGGGTGCATTCCAATATCTATTGGTTGGTCAGTCAAAGTCTTAGAAACTAAAGTCATATTGTCGATGGCATAATGTGCTTTCTTGAGATGAGTGGAATTTCTTAGTGGAAGTGAAATCAGATTCAATTCAAGTCATCAAGCTTTTGAATCTTGAAAATTCTAATTTATCTTTTTTTTTTTTGTTGAAAAGAATCTCTTTCTTGCTCATTCCGCAAATGTTTTTAGTTAGTCCAATAGATCATAAAAAGAACATAGTTACTCATAATCTAACCGTTTTAATTTCTTGTTCGTGGTCTTCCTCCTTTTAGAGAGAGTTTTTTCCTCTCTCTATTGTATTTCTCATCCCCTTGATGTGGTTCGTTGGCTTGTTCTTTTAGTTTAATAATTTTTGTTTTCTTTTTTTAAAAAAATTATGTTGTACTCCAAAACAATATCTTTCTTATTTTATTCAAAACAATATTGGAATTAGTTGATTTATTCGAACGTCTAAATTTTAAATCCATGATATAAATTAGTTGAATTGTATTTAGATTAGTTTTTTTTTTTTTTTTTTTATATATATGGAGTTCTAATAAATGTTTTAAATGGGTTTTTTGTTTTCAAAATATTTGCATATAAAATGTTTATGAAGTTACAAATATACATAAATAAACAAGCGTGTATGAAATAGACCTCATGTGTGATGTTAGGGTTTGATTTTCTCTAATTTGTGTCTAATTGTCACAACTAAAATCAAACACAATCAATTTTATAAATATAAGAAATCAAATCAATTATGAGTTTTATACACCAATACCCTACTTTTAGTACTTTAGTAGCCCCAATTACAGAAATACCCTAACTCTCCTACTATTTTCATGAATTACCTAATGTGATAGGAATTTTGGTGTTTAAAGTAAAAGGAATGTGGAATGTGATATATACGGATTCAACTTTTACCTAAAGTTATGGCTTGCTATTTTAATTTTTTAACTATGTTTTGCATGTTTACTCATAAGTAAGAAAAAGATGAAATATATATAAAAACAACAATATAATATTGAATGATAAGATAGAGTGGCCCTCGACCACTTTGACTATGCAAATGGCTATCCCCCAAGCCTCAAACAAGCCCAAAACTGCTTAGCAGGGACGAAGGTAAATGGAGAAAGGCCCACGTTCCTTTTTCGTTTATTGGCAAGTAAGAGTTAGAGGGATTTTTTATGGTCTATTGTCATTATTGTTTTTAATACTCTCGTTAAAATAAATTTTCAAAAATTGTAATTTAATTTGAATCACTCTCACGTTATTCCATAATAAGCTTGCTTGGTTGCCTTAGGTTAGGGTTCCTTTGATGATGTTTTTGTTTTTTATTTTCGATTTTTTATTTCTTATTTTTTAAATAAAAAATTAGACGATGATTGACAACTATTTAGGTTTCATGTTTCTTAAAAAAAAGAACAAAATAAAAACTTTTTTGCTAATTATTTATTGTTTTTCGTTTATTGGGTTATTTTTCCTAACATTTCCTCATATTTTTATTATTCAAATATAATTTAATTATGTAAAATAAAAAAAATATATAATATATTAAAATATTAAAAAAATAGTTATAAAACATTGACATTATCAAATATTTACATACGTTTTAATGACAAATTAATAACTATAATAAAATATTTTTTATTAATCATGTGCGGTTAAATTTTGATTAACTGTGGTTCTAAAATATTAAAAATACCCTAAATAATTGTCTTAGTAAAAACAATTATATAAGGTAAAATTTTAGGGAAATTTTTAAAAATAGTAGATTTTACAAAATATTTACAACTTATAACAAATTCTAACACTATTTAGTGATAGAATCCAAAATTTTGCTATAACTCGTAAATATTTTAATTTATTTTACTATTTTTAATAATGCCCCAAAATTTTAAGTACTAAAAATAATAATTTAAAATAACACATCAACACAAATATGTATATTCCAGAATTTGAAAATTGAAATTAAAAAAATTAAATAAACTTATTAAAAATTTAACTTGGAAGATCAAAATCATATATAAATTTAAATACGGAATAGTTTTATAATTTAAAATTAAATTAAACAAATAAATAAAAAATAAAAAATAAATATTGCGAAATAAAGAATAAATTTTAGAATTAGATTTAAAATTTGAAAATCAAATAATACACTAATCTAGATATATTGAAAATTTTATAAATTAATCAAAATGAAATTAAACGTGTAATTATGAAAAATTAATAAAGAAAGGAGGAAAAAAAAAAATTAAACATTCATATGAAAGATTAATAAAAAGAACCTTTTTAAGTTAACCGTGGTTAAAGACATAGCTCCAGCCAACTAGAGATTTTAAAACGCAAAAGAAATAATAGAATCAAATAAAATGAAAACAATATTGGTAAAAATTATTTCCAAACTATTTTTCATAGTTTCTTGATTTTTGTCCAATTTTTTTAAATGTTCATCGGGAACGAGAAACGACAATGATTATCCTATACTTTTGTTTTTTAAAAAATGAAAAACAATAATAGTAAACAATAATGTTATCAAATGAGCCCTAGATTACCATCTTTTGTTTTTCATATGAAAGATGATTCAACATCTAGTGATCAAATCTCTTAAAATTTTGTTTTTATTTTACGATTAAAATAAATATCGTTGATCATATTTCATTTTATTTTATTGATAGACATTGATAAGCAAACTGAGAGGCGATAAAAGATTTTATCAATATATATCATTGATAGGTATTTTGCTAGTTAATATTGTTTTTATTCATTTTGTTATATTTGAAAACCCAATTTTAATTCAATTAATATTTATTTTATAGAACTCTTAAATTACTAATTTTATTTTTCTTGAGAAAACTAAACAATAAAACTATATTAATTTTTTTTAAAAAAATCAATATAAACAATAGGTTATATAAGTTAAACTTATATTAGATTAATTATAGATCAATGAATAATTGTATATTATCTTATCGAATTTTAGTCACTTTTCTTTTGTACTCTTAAGTTTAACTCTCTTGGAACATTTCTCTTTCCGTATCAAAGAGTTAATCATCCATAGTAATAGTTTTAAAATTTTGTGAGTACCATTTTGCCGTCACATGTACTCGATTCACAAACAATAAATTTAGTAATTTGTTAAAACTAGTTTGACTCCATCTCTTTTTTTTTTTTTTGAAAAAAAGAAGAAAATGGAGAGTCAATAGCTATTTTGAGAGCAAAGGTATTTTAGGGCAACTTCTAGAATATAAAAAATCTGCCAAAATAATTGTAACAAAAATGAAGATTAAAGAAATGGGTTCAACAAAAAAAAGGAAAAAGAAAAATTATGATAAGGGAAAGAGAGTTTACCGGTAATGATTGGAGAAGAAGGGAAAAACTCAACTACAAGTGGGAACTTCAACCGGGAACAATGAAAGCTTCAACGGAAAATGAACGACAAAGCAAGGAAGTTATTCTTTAAAGATGGGATAGAATGAAGATGAAATTGTTCTTTAGTTTAAATTTTTAACTCTAACCTAATATTGGACGAATCAGAAACGAAACCGAACTAAGTCAAGCTTGTTCGGTTAAATAATATTCTATTTACAAATCAAACAAACCGAACTGAATCGATCTAGTGGTTCGGTTCGATTTTTTACACCCCTATAACCAAACTATTCAACTTGGTTCAAAATGAGTGTTTTTCAAAACTAACCCATGAAAAGTTAAACTATGTATACTCTTAGTTTTTTTTTTTTATTATATAGTTGTTTCATTTTTTGTTATAACCATTGCAAAAGAAAAAAAAAAGGCACGAGTCTTCACTTCCTCTCCCAACACATACCATCAATTCTGTCTCCTCAAGAACCCAAAAGTTGCAAATTTCAATTCTCCTTGAGAACCTCAAATCCTAGATGGTGTCTTCTTGATTTGTCCTCAAGACTATCCTCAAATTGCAAATCGAACCCAAACTTTCGATTCATCATCCATCTTTTTGATTTCCCCTTTAGAACAACGTTATGTGAAATCTTTAGTTGTAGGTGAAGTGTTCAAGGTAGGCAAACCCACAAAGTTTGCCTTTTTCTTTTCTATATTTTCTCTTATGGGTCTTGTCGATTTCTTTTCAGTGTATTTCATTTATTTTGTTTTATCGCCTACCATTTTAAATTATTCAACTTCAATCATCTTTTTGCTCTGAGTTTGAAAACTAGTTGTTTTTCTTTTCAGTTTTGTACCTCAAAGTTCACTTTAAGGTAGGTTGTATTATACTTTTTTGCTCTACAACCTTTATACTTTTGTTTAACAAAAGCAAAGGCTCTGAAGTCTTCATCCACGAGCCAATGTCAGCCCTTTTCCAGAATACATGATGACTCATTTGTGTTCTACTAATTTTATGGTAACATGCAAGCATATGTTTATGAGCTGAGAAGGACGTTGAAGTCAACCTTTAAAAATTGTAAGTGAATTTTAGTGAAAGTTTTGTCTTTTGGGCATGTTAATGTTAATAATCAATTAAGTGGATATCAACATTTGCAAAAATTTGAAATTATACCAAAATCTATTTGTAAACTATATCACTAAATCATATAAAAGTTCAAGATTTTATTTATAAAAGTTCAAGATTTTATTAAAGTTGAATACTAACAGTGGCGTATTCAGAAAATTGATTGACATGATGTTTTATAGTTTAGTTAATATATATATATATATATATAGTACCTCTCATATAACTATTATTATATAATAGATCTGTCAATTCTCATTTAAAATATTTCTCTATTTAGATTTCAAATTAAATCTACAATAACATAATATTGTGCTTTGAGAAATGTCGAAAAAGAAGCAAAAACTAAAAAATAAAAAATAAAATAAAAGGTCAAAGTTTTGTAAAAATAATAAAATAATAAAATAATAAAATAAAGTTTTATAAAAAATAAAATGAATAAAGTTGAATAGCTTTAATTTAGATGAGAAAGATTGTATAATTATTATTTATTGAGTGTAAATCGAAGAATTGTAATTTGAAGAAAAAAGAAAAATGTGGAAATATAATAATCACTACACTACTTACAAGTATTAAAAATTAAAAAGTTTTTTTTATATATATTATATAAAGACGATAAAATTGAGGGAACATAAGAGTATACTAAATCCATCGGGGGCTATAAGCGTTAGACAATTAACTAAGTTTCACTTGGGCAATGACCATTCTAGATTATAAAATACTCATAATAATAGCTAAAATTGGATGGACATACCAATATTTTCATATATTTTAATGAGTTTTACTATAACATAAGAAAAGGAAAAATATTGTAGAAAAAATACCAAAGAAAAAAGAAATTTCCAAAATAAATATACTATAAATAACAAAACACAAAAAGACTACTTATTAATTTAAATATACATTTTTATATAGAAGATGATAAAAAATAGTAAAATAAATAAAATAGTTACCATTAGTAGAAATTGACAAAAATTCGTTACAAATTTCAGCCTTCCATTTTTTAAACATGGAGCGAAATATATATATATATATATATATATCGATCCCGCCATTTGGTCACCCGGACGGGACAATTTTTTGGCGCGAAATTTATCTTCCTTTTTCGCTTACGTCTCTCCTTTCTCCCATTTGTTCTTCACTCTTCAGCAATGGTGGATATCTCAAACCGTCTCCAAGAAATCAATACCCTAATTTGTTCTGGACTCAAAGCACACAAATCACTTGCCTACTCCTCTCTTCTACAAATCCAACAGGCTTCTATTCCAAACCACACTTCAATTGATGCCCTAGCCGAGTTTTCTCGGGATTCCATATACCATATCGTCTCCGATACTCAAGATGAAGACGAAGAAATGTAAGACTTACTTAAACTCACGCTTTTCATTACTTCCTGCTTTCTTCAACATACCTAGTTCCAGTTCCTTTTCCTCTTATTTGAACACGATTCGGTTGTTTATTGTAATTGAGAGCATCGTATAATTGATTTAACTAAACTATAGGGTTGAAGTGAAGTATATGTTACTGAATGTAGATTTTAAGACCGAGGATGTTAAGTTGGTGATTCGGATTTATTTTCATTTGTTTTCTTCTTTCAGCGCCGCACAAGCATTGAAGTGCTTAGGATTCATAATTGACTCATCGATTGTTGCTGCCATTCCGGGTATGTGCTTACGGTATGAGGGTGGTTTCTTTCAATTCTAACTGTCAATTGGTTACCTTCTTCACTTTTTAGCTATAAAAGAGCCAGTCTAGAAGCACTGGTCACCATTCATCAGCAAAACGTGTTGGTGCTTGAGTAGAAATATCTGAATGCTTGTATTAGTGAGAAATGCCCATGGTTATTGCTTTTCTTTTACCTTTTGTAGACTCGAATTATTTTAATATCTTATTGCGTGCTCACTGGCATACCTGCATACATGCATACCTCGTACAGATGTAATTAGCTATCTCACTAGCAGAAAAGCGACAACCAGATATGCTGATCTCAAACATCTATGATCATTTTGGATATTTTACTCGAATCTGCCTGGCTTTTGAATCCTTTAGTGGCAATATTGTTGAGAATGAATATTTTCTGCTATTCACTATTATAGAAAAAAATTTCATATCTTTTTCTTTCTTATCCATGTTCCAGCTAAAGAAGCCAACTATATCTTTAAGTCATTGGCAGAACTAATCAGTAGAACGAGACTGAAGGTTTGTTCTACTTCTAGCTCCGGAATGAATTTTTTATCAATCACGCTTTTAATGCCCTCTTTTTAAATTCAACTTATCATACACCTATTTCATTGCAGTCAGTATGTAACTTAGGAGTCTGGTGCATATCTATTCAACAGCTTGATTCAGACATTCTTGCTGTGCACTTCCAGTCTTTATTGCTGGCACTTACTCATGCCCTCGACAATCCCTATGGGTCTTTGTCGACCACTTTTGAGGCTATCCAGGTACAAGTTTTGTTTAATTACTTATATTGGAGCTTTCATACCTTTTACTACCCTACCGCGATACGGGATAGCCTTGGTTACAGGCTGTTTTGTCAAGTGTCAAGTCCAGAATTGAAACTTTCCTCTCCCATTCTCTGTGTGTACTGCAAGTTCGTCTCAACAGTACTGACATGTTAGGAATACTCCATATCTTTCATTTGATATATGTGCAAGAGTTTGTTTTCCTCCCATGTAAAAATCAGGATGGATGTTACATATGTTTGCTGGAAACTAAGATACTGCTGGTTGCTGCCTGGGTACTTTTTTAGATTGACTTCTTCAATGCCACTTACAATAGGATATAGAAAATTAAAAATTCTTTCCCTGACTTTCGTTACTGTTTGTATTTGTCACTGCCAAAAATTGGCTTAGATAAACTCACTTCTAGCTGTATTTTTGGATTTTCCTTGGGCAAATCATTATATTTTACTCGGCTAAGTATCCATTATGGTTGTAGAGCACAAATCTGATACTTACCAGTAGTCATTTGAAGGAAATGCAATATTATTTCATTACTATAGAAAGACGTCAAACCACACTAGCTCTTAGAGATCTATCCCTCCTATCAGCAGTGATCTTCCTGTCTTTACTCTACTCCTATCAACTCATACCCCTCTCTCAGTGGCTCTAGTTGCTTTTCAGTGTTCTATCCTCTACAACCAGGGACAAACTCGTGCTCAGTGAACCATACTGCCCCCAACTGCTCTATGCTACTACTATTTCCTACACTTCTATTCTGTCTTCTTCATGTGCTAAAACCCTCTTTTCGGGCCAATTACCTTCTGACTTTCATTAGGCTCACTCCTCTGGAACATTTCTCTGTCATGGCATAGGCGAATTGAATGGGTAGTTTAAGCTTACACCTATGATTCTCATTATGAGCAAACAAGTACCCATATACACATTACATGGTTGGTGCTCTGTTTTGTTCAGTATGTTGTATTATCCAAATCAGTAAGAGTCTTTCATGACATCTATTGTTCTGGACTACTAGTAAATTCACAATTATGGTTACTTCTCTCCAATCTGACGTCAAAAAGCAATGAGATTCAATAAATTAATTAAACAAATGGCTATAGTTAAACTAGTTATTCAAAAAGTTAATCAGGGAAAAATGGGATGGTATGGATATGTACTCTTAAACTTATGTACTTATAAAAAGTAAGTTCAGGATGATGTAGTCTAACATATTTTTGAATATGACAATATTTTTAAATTTTAATATAAAGTTGCTTCCTTGTTTACAATGTTTATAAAAACTTATTTCTAGTCATGAAGCAAATGGGCTTTAATTGTCTTATTCTCTTACTAATTTGTTGATCTACCTTTGAATGCTATACATTAGGCTATTACAAAGCTGGCAGCCAAATTAAGTGATAAAATGAGAGAGTCGTCTAATATATGGGCTCCTCCAATATATAGAAGACTTCTTAGCTCTGATAAAAGAGAGAGGGATATGTCAGAGAGATGTTTGTTGAAGATCAGGTCCACAATATTACCTCCTCCGCTAGTCTTGTCCAAGGTACTCATTTATCTGTTTTATTGCCTTAAATGTCTTTAATTTTTTTTTGTCAGAAACAATTTTTCATCAACCAGATAGACTATACAACAGAGACAAAGGCCTCTGTACTCCAGTGGAGTAACATAAACTCTCTACTTGGAGATAATGTAAGAATGGTAATTAGAGGGCATTTACTGATATACTATTTGATAATCAAGAAAAATTTTCATTTCTAGTCTCCATCATGCAATGTATTAGTGATTCTAAAGGCAATAATTATTATCTCGTTTATCTTTATGGTAGAAAGTGAAGAATGTCTACATTTGTGTGTATATATCATCTCCCTAGACACTTTGTGCTCACTCAACTTATTATATGTTCCCTTTTGTTGTCAAGGTACAAATATCGCTAATCTAGATAGGACTGTCGGAAGATTTGGCCTGAAACAAATTGTAGTTTTTTTCATGGTGTTAGTTTGAGACATAGTTTTTCTGTTAAGTTGTTCCCACCTGGAGTTGTCTGGCTATAGAATTTTGAACTTAACCTTCTTTTTTGATGAATGCCAATTGAATGAATTTTTAAATCTCCTTTGCTAGAGTGAGTGGGAGAATATCTGTTGGGTCTCAATATTCCATATGCGTTTATCTGATGCAATGTTTCTTATTTGAAAACTAAAGCTACTTTTTTACTTCTCTTCAATTATAAAAAACTGAAGAATATGCCATAACTCTGATCTTTCTAAAAATGCACTCATAATTCACTTTAATTTTCAGAACTGGGATTGACTCCTTTCTTTCTATGTGGAGTCTTTTACTAGAAAGATGCAGTTTATCTGTGTTATTACATATTCACATTTGACTTTCACAAACAAGATATCATAAACGATCTTTTTAGAATTTAGAAAGAAAATCTGTCATGGTTGGTCCGACAGTAGGTTCAGATGGAAGTCTGTATCTTGGCCATACCTTGCCGTATAAGCAAACAGTTGACCTCAGTCTTAAAGGTCTGAAAATGGCTATGAAACAATCTGGAGACCTATGTTTGCTCACTATCTGAAGCATCTACAAGAGATACTAGATATTTTGATAATTCATTTCTTCAATAAAAAGTTTCATATCTTGTAACTTGATACAATGGAACCAACAACCATTATCAGTTGATGGTTGACACCATAAGGGGAAATTAGAAGACTTAACTCTTGGGGGAAAATGAAGGTGGAAGAAAGAACCATGAGATGCTCGCTTATCTTCCTCTGAGTAAAAGAAAAGTTGGGCAAGGCCTATCACCTGGGTATGGCTTTAGACAGATAAGGTCACAAGAATAAGAAACACTTAATACGTAAACATGTCTTACATACTAACTTTTGTACTTCAACAGGCACTCGTGAAAGATATGAAGGAATCGTTGCTTATTGAAATGGATAAGTTATTAAGTCTTGGAATGAAGGTTCAGGCTATTGCAGCTTGGGGATGGTTCATCCGGATACTAGGATCTCATTCCATGAAGAACAGAAGTTTAGTAAATTATATGCTTAAAATTCCTGAGCGGACATTTTCAGATCATGACCCTCAAGTTCAGATTGCTTCTCAGGTACATGGTCTGAATTGCATATTTATGGCATGCTGTCGAAAGTAAAAAATAAGGTTAACGACATGGAAATATAATCTGCAAGCCTTCCAGTTCAAAGTAGAACTTGGGAGATTGTTCAGGACTTAGTTAAACAGAATAGTCATCTTTGTCTCAATTGGGGTTCTTTGAAAGACTTGAGCATACAAGCTTAGGTGACCCAGAAAATCTGAGATTCAAAATTATAATAGTTGCTCTTATAACAAGGCTTATATTTCACTCATGCTTGATGAAAGTTCTGTTATATATATATTTATGAATTTTGTTCTTTTAAAGGTTTTGAGACCTTGACCTTGCAGGTTGCATGGGAAGGTGTAATTGATGCTCTTGTTCACACTCCAAATCTCCCGTGTGAGATTAATTTGGTCAAGGAAAATGACAGCAATCAAACGGTGCAACTATTAAATGGGAATAATTGTGAAATCAAAGCGAATGCGTTTTCAAAAAGCTTAAAGCTGATCATGGTGCCTTTGGTCGGTGTCATGCTGAGTAAATGTGACATATCTGTTCACCTTTCATGTTTGAACACATGGCATTATCTTCTCTATAAACTTGACTCATTTGTAAACAGTCCTTCCGTGATAAAATTAGTTGTAGAGCCTGTTCTCGAAGCAATTTTTCAGCTTGTTCCAGATAATGAAAATCTCAGATTGTGGACTATGTGTTTAAGTTTTCTGGATGATTTTCTATTGGCGAAGTGTTCACACATGGATAATGATGTAACTGACCAGTTATGCTACAAATCAGAAACGGTGGCGTCCAATATTGAATATTCAGAAACTGGTAAAAGGTCTTGGAAGCAGTGTCCTATAAGGTGGTTGCCATGGAATCTAAATCATTTGGACTTTCATTTAAAAATGATTTGTGTTATCACCAGTTCAGCATCAATGGAGACCTTCAACAATGAGAATAGGACTTTTGCATATGATGCTTGTCAAAGGTTATTTAAATCTGTCTTAAAAGGACTCCAACTAGAGTTAAAAATGCCCTCTGCTAATTATGATGATGTTATGTTTGCTTTGAGGGAAATTTTAAAATTATTAAGACATTTGTCTGACGATATTAGTGCCAGTGGTGATGTCAATATTCACCATCATTTACATTATACTGTCCTTCACTTTATTTGGGCTGTCACCAAGGAGTTAGAACCTTCTATACTGGGATCCCCACTCTATGAGGTTGAATTAGACCTCAAGGCAATGGATGCAGTCCAATCAGTCAATCACACCAGCTATGCACAAGTTCTTGGTGTCCCTTCTATATCTTACATGGATAAGGTATCACCTATAACTTATTTAGTTGTAATGTACAGTTTAGTTGCCGTTTGGTCTACTTCGACAATGCACCGTATCGATTGCATCCTAAAGGAAATGCACAGATATTTTGAACTTGTATTTTCTTCATTTATACCTCCAGATAATCTACTTGCAGCAGCTACATTAGTTCTGTATAAAAATATTGTACCCTGTAACCTGAAGATATGGATAGAAATAGCAAAAGGTTTGATGGAGAGCAGTACTTTGGGGAATCATCTCGCTTTGAAAACCAAGTCAGAAACTGAAGGAGTGGATACCATATGCCATATTCTTTCTTACCCTTTTGTTGTATGCTATTCAAAAGAATTGTGTGGCTCTCCCCTGGAGGGTCTTGAGCTTGAATCTGTTGTCCAAGTCTGGAAGTCGCTTTATGATTCTGTGAACACATTGCAGCTTGACAGTTTCGTGAGTATCAGTTTTACTGAGGGTTTGGCTTCAATGTTAAACGGATGCCTTGATGATCAAAGGATGCCTGGGTGTGGCAGTGAATCTTGTTCTAGCTGTGAAGATTTTATTGCCGATTACTTCTCAATATTTGTCAACATTGTCACAAACCTTTTGAATGGGCTTCAAATTTCCAAGAGAAGATCAGATAGAATAATGAGAAAAGATAGTAACCATGAAAAATCCAGCCTCAATAATTCTAGCTTGAGATTGGCTGCCAGGTAATTGAAAACATTAGCCGTTTGATTTTAGTAAAAAACCAATAACAAGACGTCATGTACTGGTTTGCTATTATTTTGTTAAACTACTATAAGTGAATATATGATTATTTCTTAGATATTGCATAATTGTGCCCTTTGCATGCTAGTTCCTTGATACATATGTACAATGTTATCATAGACTAAATCAACTGGTTAACTTTGCCTTTCCCATCCCTTATAATTTTGAAACAGATTCTGAGTTGGACTTCATTTATTCAGCTGAAAGCTGTATTTTTAAGAATTATGAAAGATGAAAGGAGAACTATAGTTCAAAAGAAATCTTTGCACATGGATGCTTGCAAAACTAATGGTCTGGAATATATGTATCTATTTTTGTGAGGTTAATGAGGCTCCTATAGAAAACGCCATATAAATCACAATTAATGTTTCAAGTGATATTAATTGCATAAACTTTACTGTCTCTGCATAGTGCCTATCCTTAACTCTCTAACTCTTCGATTTCTTGTTCCTGGTACAGATTTATTGAACTACTATGGATAAAACAAGGAAAGAATCCATCAAATTGGCTTTCCAGGTATTTTGGAACGATTATTGTAATAATCTGCACGCAACTTATTCCGCTCAGTCTTTGCATTGTGCTTATATTAATAAGCTCACCCTAGTAAGGATGTTGCAGAGTATTTTCCGCATTGGCTCAATTTGTCAACTGCCTTCACTTGAAACAAGATATATTTGAGTTCATTGAGGTACTTAAATCTGTTTTCATTCATCTGATCCAATCATCATGCAAAACATCCAGTCGATTGGGATCATGCATTTTTCTTTTTGACATTTTTGGGATCATGCATTTAGTTGAGGCACATTAGGACAATTTGTTTTTGTTCTCTTTTGATTCTGGTGGTGATTATGGTCTTGAAATGTTCATTTTTTCACTTCAAAACTACGTAATTGCAATCAAGTTCACCGCTGACATTATCATAGATTTGATATGGCTGAACTATGCTCAAGAATACTCGACTTGAATAACTAGTTTTCCTCATTTTTTTTTTCTTGTGATTCGATTGGTGATCATTTTCATGATATTTTCTTCATTTAACACTTGTCTTTCATTACCAGATTATATCCTCTCCATTGCTCTTGTGGCTGACCAAAATGGAGACATTGAATGAAAGCATTAACAGTGAGCTTCAAATCCTTTGGTCTAAAATCACTAGTCATTTGCAAAACGGTTGCCCTTCATTAGTCTCTGACTCTGCCTTTCTGAAGCTTTTGGGACCTCTACTCGAAAAAACTCTCGACCACCCGAATCCCTCCATTTCAGAGCGGACCATTACTTTCTGGAGTTCCTCATTCGGTGAACATTTATTTGCAAGTTACCCTCAAAATTTGCTTCCTATACTACACAAGCTATCAAGAAATGGAAGAATAAAACTCCAGAAGAGATGCTTGTGGGTAATTGAACAATGCCCTGCAAGACAAGAAGAAAATGCCGACCCTCCCTCTAGCCATAGAGTAAGTGCCACATCCATCAAGAGCTCAAAAAGAATACAAATAATGACAACTACAAATCATGACAAGCACAAGGAGGATACCCCTATGTCCAATCCGAAAAGGAAGAAGATCGAATTAACTCAACATCAAAAGGAAGTAAGACGAGCTCAACAAGGACGGTCACGAGATTGCGGTGGACATGGCCCCGGCATTCGAACTTACACAAGCCTTGATTTTTCACAAGTAGTCGATGATTCAGAGGAAAGCCAAGACACCCAAAATCTAGATTCCATTTTGGAGATGGCAAGAGCTGATAATTAACTACTTTCTTGAAGGCCAAATCTAATAGTAAATCAAACACAACTGAACCATGTTGCATATAAATTGCCATTTATTTATTTCTCATTCACCTTGTAAAATAGCTGCCATAATTATCTTTGCTTTTCTAGCATGCTTGGTTATTATTTTACATTTTTTGTATTGTATTTGACCCACTTTTTTGGCAGATAAATGTACAGTAATTTATTTTTATTTTTATTTATATCATCCTCTCTCTCTCTAATTAATTGGTTTTGTAACGAATCCTACTTAATTAATCTATCAATTGGTGGACTGAACCCAATTTCTTACATTAAGATGACAAAATCTCCAACGAACTTACTAACTTACATGAAAATTAAATTTAATTGGGGATGTATTAATTTACAAAATCTAGTAATAATTAGACATTTAAATACAGTGACTGCATTAAAAAAAGAAAAAAAAGAAAAAAAAAGAAAAAAAAAAAGAAAAAGAAAAGAAAAAAAAGAAGTTTAGAGAAATTGAAGAGTGGCATTTTGCACTTGAATTGCGTCAACTTGCTTTTCCAATTTAGTTGACCATTGGAGTATAGTTTTTATTTAAGCTTACTTCATTCTCTTCGTAAAAACAACAAAAAAGACGCATTTCAGCAAAACACAAGAAACCAGGTGTCCTCCTTTCCAATTAATCCACACTTTAGGGTTTCAAAAATCTTCAACTTCCATTGCTATCGAGCTTCTTCTTCTTCTTCTTCTCTTCGATTTCCTAGTTCAAAATCCCTCCCTTTACTACTTCTAATCTCACTGAGAATTTTGAACTTCGAAATTTTAGGGCTTCCTTCTTCTCCCCTTATCCGTCCACTCATTTCCTTCTTTTTGCAACCTGGCCCTTGGTTTTGTTTCTTTTATTTGGATCCGTTCATGGACGCTCGGGATTCATCTTCGTCCTCCGCCCCGAATCGGGATGGGCCCTCGTCGGCCGTTGAGGATGACGGTGCTTTATCCATCACCGCCGCTCTTGCTAAGGAGGCTGCCTCGCTTTTTCAATCGGGGAAGTATGCTGGGTGTGTAGAGGTCTTGAACCAGCTGTTGCAGAAGAAAGAAGACGATCCTAAGGTTTGATTTTTCTTCCACCGTAATCTAATTTTGTTTCTTTGTTTACCTTTCTTTTCCCCTTTTTGTTGAGTTTTATAGCTTGATGTAGGAATGATTTAATCCATTCTACAATTTCGTTAATCCTTCGTGTGTATGTGTGCAGATGCGGGTTAGTTTTTTGAATTCAGTGATGCGAAATGTTGAGCTCAGAAATAATTTTGGGCACTTTTTTTTTGTCCCATTTTCCACTTTAGCGAATGTTCAGATTTGAATTATTAGAGGACAACATGCTAGAACTAAGTGCAATTTCGTTGAATAGTTTGACTACGCCTAGGTTTTTCTGAGAGGAAATGCAAATGGGTGGTGATTTTCATTGAATTAATTTTATCTTTTACGATTATCTACTGGAATTTAGGCTGGGGTGGTGGTATTTCTGTTCGTACATTATTTCATTTTTTGTTTATTACTGGTTAATTTGAATGTTAAACCTTCTAGTCACAGAATTGTCACCTAAACCTTTGATGTGAAAGCGAAACCAATAGAATTCCCCTAGCAACTGATGGCCTGGAAAATATTTGGGGTTTCAGCCGCTTAACTAACAAGCATGGGCGATCAACTCCACTAAAGGCCTCATTATCATTTACGGAAGATGGGTTTTACATAATACCACGTCTTTATCTTACTGTACTTGTTCCCACTGCCTGATTCAATACTTTCAATCCCAAGCTCTTCACTTATGAAGTATGAAAAATCTAGAGTGGTGAAAAAAATTAATGTAATATTGACCCTGCCAAGTGCTAATGACAACGAGAAATTTGTTGTTTTTGTTAGTCTGTCCAGTCTACATTCAGTATAACTGTGTTCAGATTTCACATTGTTGGCACAAAAAGTGTTGAGTGGCTTTGAATCTGGTTGGCGTTAATTATATTCCTCATGTATGTGACTAACTCCAAATCTTTGCTCTAAAGCACATGTCAACTGGTAACTGATGATTGATATAAAAAAAAAAATATTGTCATGAAGTTAAATCAGCTTCATGAGCAGATAATATTATGTGGAAGTGTTACATGCATTCTCCAACTATATTGCTATCCTCGGCTCCATAGCAGTTTATGTGGTGATTCTATTTTACTTCTCTAGTAGAAGACCAAATCCCGTTTATTAATTTTAGTAATAGCTCACTCTACAACCTTGGCCCTTTTCTTACTTATAAGTAATCAATGATTGCATATTTAAAGAGTGGCTTCAGATTCCAGCATGAATTATGATAAGTGTTATGGCAATTCTGTTATTATTGTTTTTGTTGGGCTGTGAGGAAGGTTAAGGAGATTCTACCTTACCTTTTTGTTTTTTTTGGAAAAGATTTTACCTTACTTATTTTTGAGTTATACTACCACATTAATTTTAGGGAACAATATCTTTGGTTTTTGATATTTAGTCAATTGGCACTATTACAACTATTTTGTTTTAAGTTTTTAACTTGACATATTCGGATTGGGTGCCTTTTGATATACATTGACGTTGGATTCTCGATAAATTGTGATTTTTTATGTTGATTTTGACTTCGATCCAATCTTTAGGACTGCATCTTTTATAAGGAGCTTAATGGTATTTTGGTGTCATTGTTTTGTTGTTACTAAACTAGTTAGTTGCCATGGGTTTGGCTTATGTGCTTTAATTTTGATGCCTCATTTGACACTTCCTTAAAGAAAGAAAATATATCGGCCAGCACTTCATTTATAGGTGCCTTTCGCAGGTGCTTCATAATATTGCCATTGCCGAATACTTGAGGGATGGTTGTTCCAATCCAAAGAAGTTACTTGAAGTATTAAACAATGTGAAGGTATGCCATTAGCCCTTGAGTAATTCACGCCTGTTAACTGCCACAATAGATTTATGTTCTTGATAATATTTTGTTATTTTCCTTCCTTTTGGAAGATCTGTTTGTTTATCACCTCAATCCATTGCCTTGTTTTAAATCATAGATAGATAGATTTGGCATAAGCCTTATTATACATCATTCATATTCTTGGATGCAAGTCTTAACATTAACATAATCTTTTCATGTTTTTTCATGCAACTAAAGTTCGAGGATTTGAACTTACACAATTAATAATTAATAAATGAAAAACCCAGCTTTGAGTGAAACTTTATGATTTTTGTTTAATAATAGATTTGAAGGGCAACATGTAGTTTTCTAGGATTTATTTGATCATTTTTTAAGAAGTAACTTGGATACTTGATGTGAGGAGGAAGTGGGTAACAATATAAGATTGTATGCTAACATGACACCTTTGTATGGTATAGTAGTTGGGATGCATGCATTCAATTTTTAATTGCTGAGATTAAAGAAGTCAATTGAGGACAATGGTTTTGGAGGTTTTGTGATAAAGGATGGATTTTGTGGTATGCTAGTCCCTTGTTGGCCATCATTTGTGTTCTTTGTTTATTGCTTCTATTTTTCTACAAGAAATATTCCTCTTCATTAAGATATCGATATGAGACTAATGCTCAAAGTACAATGGGAAGAACAAGCATTAAGGTATGGATCAAGAGGTGCACTTAGGCATCTCAACTAGGGTGACACCCTCGAACCATTATCACCTCCAAAAAGAAACTTACAAATGACATAATAGAGACTTAAACAATTACAATCTTAGCCAAGAATATTCGAAAATAACAAACAAGACTATGAAGTGTAGTAGAGGTAGATAGCCATCTTTTCCACAGTTGCTGTCAACAATTTTATTCATGGAGATGAGAGCACTCCAGTTTAAACTAGTATCTTGCCTCGAATAATTAGCAAAAGCCTTGGAGAAAGAGGACCAAAGAGATGTGTTCAATCAAGCTGCTTTAAATCTAGTAACCAAGGGGTTTCCTTATCATGGAGGACTCTTTGGTTTCTTTCAAACCACAAATCAGCCTGCACAACTTTCACTCCATAGGATTTGTTGATTCTTTTTAAGCTTTGGCCTTGCCAAAATCTGAAGAACATTGCTTTCTGCTGTTTTTCCAAAAACGCAGCTGATGCCAAAAAACTTAAATAATGCAAACCAACAATTTTGAGCATAACTACACTCGAAGAGGATGTGTTGAATGTCTTCCTCTTCTCAAAATCTTCCTCCGACTTGTTAGAAACCAAAAATCTGTCAACAAGAGATTGAGAGATTGCTTCCCCTTCACTTGACCAAGTGAATCGACCATTTGAAAGAAAAATTTCCATGAAGTTATTTTCCTCAATGAATATATTGAAATTTTTCATGTTCCTTGAGGCTCTTCCCATTGGGAATCTTTCACTTCTTCGTCGAATACTATTGAAATCTCCGCTGATACTCCAAGGTTCATTACACAAATCAGCAATAGAAGTCAGTTCATTGCTGTAACTACTCCACTTGTTTATTGCTTCTATTTGGGTTTTGGTTGCCAACAGTTTCTGTAACTACCCATTAGGTTGTATCAGTTTGGATTGGAGCCTCCTTTTTGTAGTGGGGCTTCTTTTGGTGGATAATAGATTGTAGTTTTATATACTCCTTTGTTTGCCCTTTCCTACTTTTCCAAAAGAAATACTTTTAGAGAGTTCTTTGCTCAAAGAAGGGAATGAGTGTATTTCTTTTCCATTTTTTTGTTTTAATCAAAAGAGCAACTTGCATTGAGAAAGAAGGGAAGAATACAAGGGCATAAAAAAACAAGCCCACCAAAAAACCCTACTAGAAGAAGGGGTTCCAGCTAAGTAAAATGTTACTAATAGAATAGTTACAAAAGGTCTTTGGAATCAAAACCGAAAGGGACACATGAAATCTAACCAGAGACTGAACCTCGCTGTGGTCCCTTTCCCTACCTCAAAATACCCTGTCATTTCTTTGCCCCCAAATATTCCAAATTATAGCACACACTCCAGCAAGCCACAAAAAACAACCTTTCTCTCTAAGAGGCGGATGGAGGAGGAACTCCTCAATCGTCGTGCGACCGCTCCTATGTCTGGCATAGATCATACCAAACTCTTGCAGAAAAGAGCACCACACCGCCCACACATATTGACAGTTCAAAAAGAGATGATCAATGTCTTGCTCTACCTTCCGACAAAGTAAACAACAAAAAGACCCAACAAGCGAAGTCCTCCTAACAAGCCTATTGACAATGTTCACCTGTCCAAGCAAGCTTTGCCAAATAAAGAACCTGACTTTCTTAGGAGCCATAATCCTCTAGACCGTATCGAAAACATATTTCCTAATGTGGAGGGATTGAGCAACAAAACGAACAAGAAATTTACTCGAAAAATCTTGACTTGGGTTAGGACTCCAAACACAAACATATTTTTCTTTTAATCTATATCATATCTGAAAGGAGCGAAGTGGGCAAATCTATATGTTCCCATTTTGCCCCTCATATTTAGATATATATCTATTATACCCTTGGTTAGTTATTTGTATGTGAACATTTGCACCTTTTCTAAGCATCATTTCATTTTGCCCCTACACGTATCAAAACCCTCACATAGCTCTCTAATAAAGCACGATTCATTCAATATTTATTTAACCTGTGTGATGGGATTAGAGATTTTAAAGGAAATCGATCTCTTAAAATCAAAGGTAACCCACCATGTGTGTTTTTTGTTTCTTTTTTCATTCTTGTAAATAGAAAAGGAAAAAGGCTCCCCTAAGCTTATTGAATTGTGGTGGAATATAATACAGGGCTTTAATATGTATTTCTGCCGTTATGTTTTTACTCTTCAGCCTTGCTTTTGTCTACTGTAGGTAGCTTCTATTGTTATTTGGTTGTTACTTTGGTCTTTTCATGCGTTACTATTGTTTTTGTTCTTTGTATTTTGGATATGATGAGGGTGCTATGGGGTGTCAACCTAGTTGAGATGTTCGGGTGCACCTACTGATCCTCTCTCTCTCCCCCATTTCTTGGCTTCCCTATTATTCTCATTGTATAGCTCTCTTGTACTTTGAGTTTATTAATAATAAAGAAGCTTGTCTCATTTTCAAAAAAAAAAATATAATACATATTTAGTTTATTTTTTGCAATTAGTTGGAAATGATTTTAAATGTTTTTAAAATTTTTTTTAGGGGATAGAAACAATTGATTTCATTGAGAAAGAAAATGAAAGACTACGAAGGTAACAACACTCTAAAGAATAACTTTCTGACCAAGTAAGATACTACCTAGAGGATCATTACAAGATGTCTTTGAAACTGAAGTTCAAAGAGAAACATGAAACCTCACCAAGGACCAATCATTACCATGGTCTCTCACCACACCTCTAAACACTTGTTGTTCCTCTCTCTCAACTATCAACACACCCTAACAAACCATTAAAATTGACATTTCTCTTTGAAAGGTGGATGGAGAAGGAACTCCTTGAGTGTCTTCTGGACCTCATTGGCAAGCTAACTCAAGACCAAACTATTGAATGAAACAGTTCCACATGGATCTTGCAAATTGACAACTCTTGAGAAGGTGATCGAGGTCTTCCTTTGACTTTAAAAAACATACAACAAAATGGCCCTAAAAGTGTAGACTTCGTCCTCAGAAGTCGATTCATAGTGTTCACATGGCCAAGTGAAACTTTCTAGGTAAAAAACTTAATCCTCCAAAGCACATTAAAGGCTGTCTTGGTAGTGGGGGAGGGATTCAACAAGAAGAGTATAGAAAAGAGTCAAAATACTTGTCCTTTTCATTTGGATAATGGCCGGTAGATACTAAGATAGAGAGAAGATGTATAATCATTGTAGGAGGATAAGGTGTAAGCCATTGGATGAAATCTCTGGGAGTAAAGGTGGTTTTTGCAATGGAATAAAGAGGTGAGAGACCTATTTACCAATCATTTTTTCTCCAATCTCCCAAAATTAGGTATTCATCTCATCCCTCAAATGATTTTAATCAACGTAGAGATGTAGAAGAAAGGGTTTTATTTTGATACTATGTAATTAAGAAAAGAGGGACGATACAACGTTATTTTGCTCTGGATTGAGGAGTCCCTTTTGATTCTTAATCATATTGTGGGCTTTTTTGAAGACATTTTTGGCCTTTAAAACAATAGGAACAAATGTCAAATATTGGGCTTTCTCTGGGTGAAGGTGGTAGGTGAAGGTGTTTGGTTGTAAGGTTGGCTCCTTTCCTACTTCTTACCTTGGGCTTCCCCTGGGTGGTAATTTGAGAGCTGCATCGTCTTGGGATCCTATTTTCGAGAATATCTGGAAGAGCTTGGCTGTATTGATGAAAGGGTTTTTCTCTATAGTAGGTAGATTAACCGTTACTAGATCTGTTCTTAGCAGCATTCTTGTTTACTACTTATCCCTGTTTTGGGTCCCAAGTGCAGTGTGCTAGAGCCTTGAGAAGTGTAGGAGAGACTTCCTCTGGGATGGGGTGGATGGAGGGGCGGGATCTCTCTTATGCAATGTCAATCTTATTGTTGCTTTTGTATGTGTGGATAATCGGGGACCTAACATCCTCCTCCATCCGTCCTTCAGAGGGAAAGGTCGTTTTCTGTGGCTGCTGGGGTTTGTGCTTTCATTTGGGATTTTGGGGGTGAGAGGAATGAGCGTGTGTTTGGATGTAAGGAAAGGGACCCTAGTGAGGTTTGGTCCTTAGCTAGATATCATGTGTCCCTTTGGGCTTTGGTTTCGAAGACCTTTTGTACTTATTTTCTTGGTAACATTTTACATAGTTGGAACCCCTTCTTTTAGTTGAGATGTTTTGGTGGGTTTTAAAGACCTTTCTTTCATTTTCTTTCATAGTTTTTTTTCAATGAAACTGGTTGTCTTTATATAAAAAAAAAACACAGAGATGTAGAAATAGCTTTCCACAAAGTGTGTAGCAGTGTCTTTCAAATCTCCATTTTAAATCCACTCCAAAGGGCGGACTGCATTTACTCACAATAAACTCGTGCCAAAGGGTGAGGTTCTGGAGGGAAAACAGTATAGCCCCTGAGCCAGAAATGATTTATTACAAATTCTAAGGTTAACAATCCTCTAAGTTCCTTTGACTTGGACACCGCACTACAAGGAAGTCTGAGGAGCATAAGAAATAGTCCCATTCACTCACCCTTAGGTTTGCCACTAACAAGGATCAAATATCTCACTCCTAAAATATCTAGTAAAACTATATGGCACACAAAAAAGTGATCACTGTACATCTATTAAAACTGGAAATGGTAATAGAATTCAGTTGGAAGTAATTTTCCAGACCTTTTGTAATATCACAAAATAAAGAAGCATGTGCCAAGGAAATTTTGGAGGGAAACAAAAACGAGTGTATAATTTTCTTAAGCAGACTCTTAATCAAGGTGGAAATGGAATGGAGTGAGAAGAAATCTAAAGCTCTGAATTGAGTTTTATCTTCATTCATCTTTAGGAAAAGGAACATAAAAGAATCTGGTTATAGCATTCTAAAGAGAATTTGCTATCCTGTGAAGCCTAGGCAAAATTAAAAAGAAAAAAAATTTCAATCAACACATGCAATATTTTTTTGATACTATTAATCACATCATTCTATAGTTCTTTGACTGAAATTTTGAATGTAGAGAATGCCGTAATGCTCCCCCCACTCCCATATTCACTTTTTTGGTATTTTTGAACATTTGCATGATGATGTATACATACTCATCTTTCTGTCAATTCTTTTTGGATGTGCTTGTTCAGAAGAGAAGTGAAAACCTTGCAGTTTCGTCTGGAGAACAAACAGATGCTCTCAATACTGAAAATAAGAGTACTTTGGTTAAAGGAAATAACGTGTCTGCTCACCAGGCTCCTGCAAATAATGCCAATCTTGTTTACATGGAAGAGTTTGACGCGTCCATTGCTATCCTAAACATTGTAAGTTCAATGCATCTTTTAGGAAGAAACCAGTTATTTGAAAAATATTTTATTATTGATCTGATTCTGATAATTTAAAAAAACATCTGTCTACAGGCTATCGTGTGGTTCAATCTTCATGAATATACAAAGGCGTTGGCAGTTCTTGAACCTTTATATCAAAATATTGAACCCATTGATGAGGTACTGGAGTTAATTGCTTATACTAGTGATGGGAATTCTCTTTTGATTATTCAATTGATATGCAGACAACAGCGCTTCATATTTGCTTTTTGCTGCTGGATGTTGGACTAGCCTGCCGTGATGCATCATTATCTGCAGTAAGTAGTCTTGTCAGAGACCTGTATATCATTTGCTAGTATAAACTAATTTCCTTGAGACAAATCATGGAGAATTATTTGTAATAATCTGAAAATAATCCCTTCTACAAGTTACAACCTATAGACCCCTATTTAAAGGCTACAAACCCGTCTTTTCTTCCTTAACTAACGGTAACGTAGCCTTCAACCAAGATAAAAACCATAAGAAACAGAGCAATGTTAAAACAGAAAATAAAAACCATAAAACAGAAAACCCAAAGTCAAAGGGAACATACAACCTAGGGACCTCTATTTAAAGGCTACAAACTAACATAATATGGTTGATTGGGAATTTGTAGACAATATTACGATTGTTAAGGACTTTGGCAACACTTGGAGAAGATGGCTCATGGGTTGTTTATCAATGGCAAAATTTTCTATTATCATTAATGGAAAAGCCTAGAGGCAAGATCAAAGCCACCTGTGGCCCCAGATAGTGGAACCTCTTTTCCCCCTTCCTTTTCACCTTGATGGTTGATTGCCTTAGTAGAATGCTTATGATGGGGCTCGACACTGATCATATTAAAGGCTTTGTTGTTTGAAATTTCGGGCTTAGAATTCATCATTTATAATTTTTGGATGATGCCATCCTTTTCTTCTCTCCTGATTAAGAAAAGTTGACCAACTTGTTTGAGATCATTCAATCATGTGAACAGTACGTCATCGGGCCTTTGCATAAACCACTAAAAGTCAGAATTTATGGGCATTCACATAGACTGTTATTTGATTGCATCTTTGATTATTTCGATTGGTTGTAGGCTGGGCTTCTGACCCACTATCTTGGCTTGCCCTTAAATAGCAGGCCCTACTCTTATACTTTCTAGGAGCCCATCATCGAGAAGATTAAGGGATATCTTAATGGTTGAGGGTAATCATATTTCCCATGGGATTGACTCACCTTGACTCAAGCCACCTTAAGTAATCTCCCTACATACTCTCTTTGTTTAAGATATCATCTAAGGCTGTTGACCAGATCGAGAAGCTATGCAGGAACTTCCTTTGGAATGGGCATCAGGACAAAAAATGGCAGGAACTTCCTTTGGAATGGGCATTAGGACAAAAAATGTCTCCACTCAATTAATTGGCAGAAAGTACAACTCCCTACATCTGAAGGTGATCTTGGACTGACAGACTTAAAAAAGAGCAGAAGTCTTTTGGCAAAATGGATTTGATGATATCATTTGAGGAAGATGACCTATAGAGGAATTTTATCGATGCCAATATGGCTCCCCCTTACAACAACCTCGGCTGATCCTTGAAGCAATCAAAAGGCCCTTGGACATACACTGCAAATTAGTGTTATCTCATTCTTGATAATATTGTTCATATGATGGCTGATGGTGCTAACACTTCCTTTTGGAATGACAATTGGGTTGGAGCCTCTCCCCTCAAGTTGGCTTGTCCTAGATCGTCCACACTTCACCCTAACAGGACAAAAGGAGGCTTCCATTAGTGTTGGAACATTGACTTTGAAGCTTGGGACCTTGGATTGAGATGCAAACTTAATGAAACTGAGATCATTGAGTGGCTTGGAATGTCTACATTGATTTTGCCTGCAAATATTCCTATGGGTGATGACTCTTGGAATTGGAATCTAGATAAATCTTGCCAATTTACATCCGAATCTCTTACATACCATCTTGCCTGATGTGGCAACGAGCAAAATTCTTCCCTCTATAAGAACATTTGGTGAAAGCCAATTCCCCCCAAAAAAAGTATGGTTTTTCTTATCAACAAGGCCCCTTGGATAGTTTCTGTTCTTTGCCATCATTCCACCGAGTCCATTATGCTCATATTAGTCTATTGCGACTTTGGACGATTGCTCGGGAGAAAGTCTTCCAAAATGATCCCAAGACACTTTCAAATTCGTTTCTCATTGGTCACCCCTTCAAGAATGAAGTGGTTTTGTGGACCTTCATCATCAAAACTTTCTTTGACTTGTTTAGAGCAAAATGAATCATCCTATCTTTGATGATAGAGAGATGACATTCTCTTTTATCATCTCTTGTATAAGTCATTTACTTGGTGTAAATTCACCATTTTTTTTTGTGATTGAAACCTTACATCTCTTATTTCGCATTGGAATAGGAACGGTGATCTCATGGCAATTTTTGCCCCTTTGTAATTGCATACTATCAATGATATTATAGTTGAATGTTTCTCATCCCGCCAAAAAACGTCTAGCCTAAGTAACCTCAAGAAGAAGTCCTCTAAGAACCAAGATTGTGGATTTTTTTATTAGAATGATTAATGTGTTTTATACCCGAGGAGAAGACTCCTATTTATAGAGTTCTATTACAAGTGGGGGTAAAAAGGGAATTAACCTAGAATATTACCTAATTACCTAATCACCCAATTAACCCTTATTCTTCTTACATCACATACTAACTGATTTTATTTCAGTTGCAGGCTTTTAAATTTCGGTAGTCTTGTAGTGTCAACGTTTTATCATGTTGCTTGGACTTGTTAACTTGTCCATTAAGGTAGAAGAACTACATGTTTTTATGCTGGTTTAAGATTTATCAATTCTTGTATTAAATCTTAATTTACTAAGCGCGTGCGGGAAGTTATGAGTATAAGATTCAGATGTTAAATTCATGGATGAGATCTTTCAAGTAATATGGTTACAAGATTAGTGTTATCCCTCTGTCAGGACAGTTGTGTTACCGTCATTTCTGTGTATATTATTTAATGTGCGACTCCTCTGTCCTTTTAGGAATTTGTACTATCTGTTCTTGTTGTATATGTTCTCGTATGGTTTCTACAGTCTTAGTGGAACTGAGTTCTGCTGACAAATCCGTGATGATATATTGAAAATGGCTTTCTCATATATTTTTTTGTCAGGATGTTCTACTTTATCTGGAAAAAGCTTTTGGGGTCACCAGCACAAATCAAAGCGAAAATGGAAGTACAGGAGTACAACAATCAACTAACGTGGTTGCAAAATCTTCATCTGTTCCCACCAATGCTTCTGCCTTTGACTCTTCCAATTCAGATTTAGCTGCAAGTGTCAATGCCTCGGAAAACCCTCTTTCAAGAACCTTGTCCGAAGAGACATTTGAGTATGAGTCCATGTTATCAACATTGGATATTGGTGGACAGAATCCCGCAACACAGACTGGTTTTCCATCTTCAAATGTTCTTTTAAGGATCCCAGTTGACCGGTCTTTATCTACAGTTGATCTGAAGCTTAAGTTGCAACTGTATAAGGTTCGATTTCTTCTTCTCACTAGAAATTTAAAGCAAGCTAAGCGTGAAGCAAAGCATGCCATGAACATTGCTCGTGGGATAGATTCGTCCATGGCTCTTCTCTTGAAGGCTGAACTTGAATATGCCCGTGGCAACCACCGTAAGGCCATGAAGCTACTACTGGCCTCAAGTAACCGAACAGACTTGGGGATTTCAAGCATGTTAAACAACAACCTTGGCTGCATATATAACCAACTTGGGAAGTATCATTCATCAACAGTATTCTTTTCCAAAGCTGTGTCTAATAGTACAGCTCTCTGGAAGGATAGAAAACCTACGACTGTTTCACAAGACAACTCTCTTCTTATCGTCTATAATTGTGGTGTTCAGTACTTGGCTTGTGGAAAACCACTTCTTGCTGCTCGATGCTTTCAAAAAGCCAGTTTAATTTTCTATAACCGACCTTTGTTGTGGCTCCGGCTTGCTGAATGCTGCTTAATGGCTTTAGAGAAGGGGCTTCTAAAGGACAACCTTGCAGATTCTGATAGATCAGATATCAAGGTTCATGTCGTTGGAATGGGAAAATGGAGGGAGCTTGTATTGGAAGATGGAGCTTCAAAAAATGGACGTGCAAATTCCTCTGGAAGAGAAGATGGGCATTTCAGCAGTGAAGGACAACCAAAGCTTTCAATTTCTCTTGCTCGGCAATGCCTTTCTAATGCCCTGTACTTGTTAAACCATTCTGAGACGAGATTTTTGCATTCTGTCTTGTACCCTAATTCTTCTTTGGAGGATAGAGATTCGAATGAAGTAGCAGCGTCAAGGAGAAATTATAAGAACTTACATTGTATTGATTCGAAGGCCTCCTCAACTTTAGGCTCAAGTCAGATAACTGCGAATGGTGATGCAAAAGAACAAAAAGGTGCTACAATTCAGGAACTTGTGCAAAACTCCCTCTCCTATTATGATGAAATTTCTAGGAGGGAAAACCTGTTGATTAAGCAAGCACTTCTTGCTAACCTGGCTTATGTGGAGTTGAAACTTGGAAACCCCTTGAGAGCCCTGACAATAGCAAGGTCTCTTGTGGAGCTTCAAGAAAGTTCCAAAGTTTATACATTCTTAGGCCACGTTTATGCTGCTGAGGCCCTTTGCTTGCTAAATAGACCAAAAGAAGCTGCCGACCATTTATTATACTATTTATTTGGAGGAGTCGATTTCAAATTGCCATTCAGTCAGGAGGACTGTGAGCTATGGCGAATGGATGGGACTGGTGATCTTGAAGGGGCAAATGGCGGATCGACAACTGCTAACAATTCATCTCAGGAAGAACCTCATCATATCAACTTCCTAAGACCAGAGGAAGCACGGGCGGTCCTCCTCGCAAATTTTGCCACTGTTTCGGCTTTACAAGGAAATTTTGAAGAGGCGAAACAGTTTGTATCGGAAGCATTATCGATTATGCCGAACAGTCCAGAAGCCACTTTGACTGCAGTTTATGTTGATCTAGCTCTTGGTAAGTCACAGGAAGCTGTTGCGAAATTAAAACAGTGTAGTTGTGTAAGGTTCCTCCCCAGTGGATTGACAATGAAAAGATCTTCATGATTGTTATAAGTATAACCGGTGGCTTTGTATTAATGTCCTGCCCTCATGTTAGTACTAGTCAATGGGCTAGTCGGCTAGATAGTAATCTTTAGGAGGAACATATAATATAGCTCACGTCAGAAAATAAAATTGATGTTCAATTTTTTTTTCTTTTTAATTTTGATCCCTAGGGTTCATTTGTAGTTGTGTATCTGTTTTTTTGGTTAGTGGAGATGCTATCCTATTGTTACCATGAACGTTAATAGAGCTTTTTTTGAGAAAGAAATTGAAAAAAAAGTAATTTTCTCTTCACTTGCCTTTATGCCCCTCCCACCCCCCCACCAGAAAAAAAAGAAAAAAAAAAGAAAAACCAAAGAGGAATAAAAATTGTGAAGAAATTATTTCACTCTGATATTTATTGAGCTAGTGTTGCTTAACTTCTCTTGATGTGTTTCAAGGTCTGGGGGATTGATGTTCATAATGTTAGGAAAAAATCTTGTAACTATGGATGATATTTCGGTGATGTTAAATAACCTTAGACAATTTTTGGACATGCACCTTACTAAAAAATTCCATAGACATTCAAGCTCAATCACTAACTTCGGAATTTGTCTTTTAAACTCCACTGGCTTAATTTGGAGTAAATATTATTAATGCTCGGGATGTCTTGAGAGACTGGTTTAGGGACCTCATGTACACCAGCAGGGAAGAACTTTGTCTATCAAGCTTTGAAGGTTCTCCAAATTGAACTTTGTCCTTTACCCTTTTGAACAGTATGTTGTTGTTTCTGCATGTTTAGGAATGCAAATTAAGATACTGACCTAGGGACTCTGTTATCGCCACACCAACTATTTTGCTGAAAGATGATGTCTAGACCACTCTTGATATTATAGCTCACCATGAAGGGAGACTTATGATAATTGATTGGTTGATTAGTTGTTTTCTCATTATGTTCAACACCTCTCTAATCTACTACAGCTTTCTTATAGAGCTTGAACCAAGAGAGAAGGTTGTCATTTGCAAAGAAAATATGAGTAATGGTTGGATACGGTTCATGCAAGGGATAAACATCACTATTAGTCTTTGAATTTTCACAAAAAAGTAGCATTTTGGTATAAGAGTTTTTAAAAGTAACGATTTAGTCTATAAATTTTAAAAATGTTAACAATTAGTCTTTCGGTTAAAAATTCATCTCCCTCTCAACACTTGCGTTATCTCTCTCTTCTCTTTCAATATCCGCTTGTACATATTCTTTTTGATTTTCCTATCAAGTTAATTTGTTATCTAAAACTTTGAAAAACATAAGAGAATTTCAAATCTCTCTACACGAGATTAAATTTTTTTAAGATAGCTACTAATTAAACTATGAAGGCTCAAAATTCACAACATAATCACTATAAAAAGTGTCTTGTTCAAATGATCAAGTGCATATATTTCTGTTGAACTTGAAGTTCAGAGAAGTATATTGTATAAACTCTTTAACCCTAAAGGTGTCATAATTTTGTATTATGTAACATTATCTTTTATAAAATTGTTCTCCCTCTACTTCGTGAACATAGCCAATACACTATTAGTGGACCACATATATTAGTGTTAATTCTATTCTATTTTATGTTTTATATATTCTTTATTTGTTAAGTTCATTACAATCACCGTACCCATTTCATGTGCCAAGGAGGAAATTATAAAATTGTATCACAACTCACCACTTTCAAGTTGTTTGCTTTGCAAGACTGTCACGTATGAACAATAATTAGGTGCATCCTTCTATGTGCTTCCTATTTCTCTATCATACAAATCAAGATTACTAGAAATTTGAGAAGAGAGGTATTAATTGAAATGCGTGAAGAATCAATGACATAATAAAAAAGGGGATTGTGAAGCAAGAAAACAATGAAAAAAAGGGTTGAGTTGAAAACTGTAAGAACGAAATGAGATTGGTATTAAAAGTTAGGTTCAAAGTGCTTAATCAAAACATAAGTAGTTTTGAATTATATTACGTTATAGATCAATTACATCATAGTTGTCCATACGTCTCAAAAGTGACTCCCATTAATTAAGATTAGACATAATAAGAGAAAGGAGTCACCTTGTTTAGACCTTTATTTGCTGCAACTTATAATTAGCAACCTTTAATGAAATTAATAAAAAATTTGGCATTGTTTAACAACTATAATATAACACACACGTATATATGTATGTGTATGTATATACGTATATTTTTGGTGGGTTAGTTGTATAAAATAATTATGTTGGCCTTTCTTATTTTTCGACATTTTCAATTATATTTGAATTCTGAGCTATTCAAAAAAATAATATCTTGTAAGAGGTAGAAATAATATTTATAAACCTAAATTTATAAATCAAAAACTAAAAACAAAATAGATATGAAATGAAATCATAACTATGAAACACGTTAGGTTCATTTAACTATTTGGTATGAGAGAGTATAGAAGTGTTAATGAGAGGGGACCAACACCATATGTTAGATTGATTTAGGCTTAGTTATGATATTGTCTTTCGACTTTTAATTTCTAAACATTTAATCATCATATCCAGCCTATTTTCATGTGCCCATTGTTGAACACTACTCATATACACTTCTATCTTTTCAAATATTTGTTTGTCTTTAAAATATTTTTAATTCTATTCTATTTTAGGCTCAATTTTAAAAGTAATTTTGTCCTTCTTAACATTTCTATTTTTTCTTTTTAAACAATTGTTTTTCTCCTTTAAAGATGTGTTTAGAATACGTTCTTAAGTGTTCAATTTAGAAAAATATAAGTCATTTAGAAAAAAGTTAGAATATTTGATGACCAGCTAAAATAGTTATTATTCTTATCGTTAATTAACTCCATATTTATCTATATTACACGTATTTGAAGCTACATCGTTAACTTTTTAAGAAATGAAAAATAAAAGTAATGACCAAATTAGTTATTTATTTATTAAAATAGAAAGCTCAAATACTAAATACATACAAGTTTAGGAAACCGAAATATAACAAACTCATCAATTAGTTTCATTTCCTATTTAAGTATTATATTTACAAGATTTACTACTTCTCTTTCCACTTCTAAACTTAACATTCATTCTTTTCACTCTTCTAAACTTTTTAAGCTTATTCTAAGAAATTTTACTTGATGAGAGAATGATATATATATATATATATATTTATTGAATCTCATAAGTCTTAGAAAAAAATGAGATTACGTGAATTATGATCGAGTTAAGATAATGTTTTGTGTAAACAAAATAGGAGAAGAGGCCCCCTCGTTATATGTGTGTGTGTGTGATGGGTGAGAGAAGGGGTTTCGAAAATAATTTAAAGCATATATGTATATATCTGTAATGAAAATGTTGAGAAAGATAATGGACAAAAAACCATACATTATTTCTATTAAACTAACTGACAAATTACTTCCCATGTGCTCTCTTTCTTATTGGTTTCTCTTCCTCCTTCCCTTATCACTAATACTTTCCATCTTCTTCTTCTTCTCTGATTTTTTCATCACCTTTGTGGAGATTATTAATTATGTACAATTCTTTTATTTTCTTTTCTTTTTAATAAAATCAATATATATATATATATATATATGATAAATATTATTATGGTCTAGAGATGGATCCATACCATGCTATTCAGATATCTCTCTATATCAGTGTTTGAGGATCTCATGTTGGAAAAACTAAAGAGATTAACACTTCTTATAAGATAGATGAATTACTCATCTTCTGATCAATGATTGATTTTGAAATAAAATCTCATACTATCAAATACATACTATAATATTCTTTAAATATAAGTTTTCATGACTTTACTTTTTATTTTGTGTAAAAGACCTTACTGATAAAGATAACTGTCATCACTTATATTATATGAATATCTCTTATCTAATATGTTGGAAAAACATCGTACTGTTGCAAGAATAAACAAAATAATAATAATAATAATAATTAAAAAATGAAAAAAAAATTGCAAGGAAACAAGATTTTACATAGAAAACTTTGAATCTAGAAAAAAAAAAATACTAACTCAAACATATAAAAAAAATCTACTATATGAAAAATTGTTACAATCACATAAAATAATCATCTTCATATTCTCAATTAAAAGAGTTTTCTCTTTCAAAGCTTTTATATCACTCGCTGTCCTTTAATATAATCCCACACTATCAAACTAAAGAATACAAAGTGAAATTTAAGTAGAAATAGAACAATTAAATTTAAATGTGTTTCTAACTAAGACGATTTGAAACCAACTAGATTCTCTATAACTTCCTTAAATTCAATATTATCAAGACCTTTGTTTAATTTTGGGCACACATAACCCTTGAATTATTCTTTGGTTACTCCTCTTCTTCTTTTACTTCTTAGTTACTTGTTATTTTTAACTGATCTGCAAACTAATTATTCACATTTGAATAAGTTTTTCCTAATGATCAACTTTATCTCAATAATTAGTAGTACTTTGCTTTCATTCTTACGTATATTGTCATTGAGAGTTAAAAGATGTTGCTTTGCTCAAATTTAGAAAGGAAAAGAAAAATGGTCATTCCCAGTAAAAAAAGAAGAAAACAAAACAGTTAGTATTTTAAGAAAAATTGGTCAAAAAAAAGATCTAAAGATTAGTTAAATCATAAAGGAAATAGAGTGTCCAAACAGTGTATAACCTAATGTTTTCTAGTTCCTAAATTTATAGCCTCTTTAGGAAGGCAGGACTTCGGATTTTGTACACCAAAATAAAGATAAGATGAAATAGTATAGGCAGGTTTGATAATATTTAGTTTTTTATTTTAAAAAAATTAAACTTATAAACCTCACTTCTACGTACTGATATTTTAATAAACGTAAAAGAAGACGTACGAATATGAGAAACGAAATGGTTATTAAACAGAAAGGGTGTTTAAGATTTTGAGTAAAGAAGGCTGAAAACGTGTTAAAAGGCATGAAGACAAATGGATTTAAAGGACAATGGGTCCTTCAATATTCTGAGGTCTCAATCAGTACTTTTGGAATAGCATCATCAGTGTGTAGCTATGAACTACTGAGATTCCACAAGTAGTATTGTTTCATAGCCCACAGGAAACATAAAACTCAAAACCTCTCTTCTTCTCAATTAATCTTTCCCTTTTCCATCGTCCCCAAAAATTAGAATCCATCTTCTAAAATTAGACCATCAACCTTACAAATTGTATAAAGTATGATTAATTAATAGATTAAATTACTACTTTCATAAAAGAAACCAAAAGTGTTTAATTAACCTCGAAGTTGTTAAAAAAAAATCAAATTCGTTAAAATAAATATGAAAATTGATATGAAAGAAGATACGTAAAAACTGAAAGGTGGAATGATATTATCATTAGATGTATAATTCTTTTATTAAAAAAATACTTAAAAATTGAAGTTTTGATATATTTCATAAAAGTTTCAAAGAGATATATTATTGACATAAATAATTGTGAGATTGATTTAGGTGAATGTTATAAAAGGAAGGACAATAGTTTCCAATAATGAGAGTGGTTCTAAAGTGAAAAGAAGAAATGGAAATGTTAAACTACACACGAAGTCAAGTCTCGTCTCGTCTTGTAGTCTCTCTCTATTAAATTTATGAAAGGCTGAAAGGCACCATTTTCTCCGACAACGTGTGTGCTTCTTTAAATCAAGACATTATGTATTTAATTTAACCTATAGTTTAATGTGCAAACATTTTGTTAGGTCATCTTATTCTTAGGATCATAAACAGAAATTCTTTAATTATTTAAAATAGAATAAGAGTTTCCATTTATTATGTTCAGCTCCTATATTATTCTTCGCATATGTATCTATCTTAATATGCTGAAATTATATTTAATGTGTATAGTATAGTCATATTATTGAAAATCTCACTCTTCAATTTAGAATTACTTTTAAAAAGATTAAAAAAAAAGTCAATTAAAAATTTCTTCGTCTAAATACCAAATCGATAAATAATATTCATTGTGTCTCTTTGGATAATTATTTGATTTTTTGTTTTTTAAAAGAAAATTTATAAAAAGACTAATTATATCTATTGACTTATTTCTTTTCTACTTTTTTTTTCTAGTACTTTTAAAATTACTTAATAGTTTTTTAAAAACTTGTTTTGGTTACAAAATATAATTTAGCTAAAATAAACTGTTTATTCATGTAAAAACTGGAAACTAGACCATGAATACGAAATGGTTGAAAAACAAAAATTGATAGCAAATTTCCAATAATTTTTGGTAAATTTAGGGAAACCACCGGACCCTTTATTTTGTTTTTGTTTTCTTGTTTGTTTTTTTTTTAAAGAAAAAGAAAGGAAAACCCCCATACTCATACTCTACACCTTATCTTATTGTAGTAAGGAAAGAAAATTAATACTTAGGGGAAAAAATAAATTGAAATATTATAAGATCTTATAGTTCTTAATTAGTGCTAAGATTAAAATGAGTAAGGTGAAGGAGAGAGACATATAAATAAGGAAACACAAAGGCAACTGAGATTTTGCTTTTCTTGCCTAATAATCCACAACACAACATTAAACAACAATAACTATCACAATTTTAAAAATAAATTGGTTTACAACATCAGCAATTCCATACAATAAAAATAAAATAAATCGAAAAATAAAAAGAGAGACAAAGATTTGACTCGACATCCTCTCATGTCGACTTCATTTCCATACCACATCAATCAACCCTGTAAAAGATTAAAAAAAAAAAAAAAGAAGAAGAAAAAAATGCCCTTCAAGTCAATAATTATTTCCAAAATTATTTCAAATCCATTAACATAACAACCAAATACTTTGGTGAGATGTACCCCTTGAAGTTTCATTTATAAATGTCTTAAAATCTTAGCTACAAGAATGTGTCACAGTGTTGAGTACGGTTAATTAGTAGTATCAAGTTCGAGGGTAATGAGATGTTGAATCCCCCACTATATATCACATATTATAAAATGATGATAATAATAAGAGAGATTAAGAATAAGATTTAAGAGAAAGATGAGATGATTAACCTTTTTGTTGTTGTTGTTGTTTTTTCTTTGTTGTTGTCTAAAGGGAGCAAGTGTAGCCAGGAGGAGGGGTTTTTCCACAAGTGATAAGGAGCTGAAGAGCAATAGGAACATAAATATTAAGGTCAAGAGCCTTAATCTTAAGTGTTGTACAAAGACAAACAGCTGCTTCCAATTCAGCCAACCCTGATATTATAGGGCAACATGCATTTGCTGCAGGGTCCCCTATTCCAATGTGCACCAACCCTCCCAATAGATTCACACACCCTCCCAACTTCAACGTGTCAATCGGACAAGTCTCTTTCCCCGAGGGTGGGCACGGTTTGTTCGTCCCTGGCGACGGGTTTCCAAGAATCGGAGGGACTGGGAGTACCGGTGGAATGGGAACAGCTGGGATAGGAACCACCGGAGGAATGGGGACCGAGGGGATTGGAACCACCGGAGGAATGGGGACGGAAGGGATTGGAACCACGGGAGGGAGCTTGATGGGGATGGGGGGAAGGGTGATGGGTCCTTTGGGGGACTTTGAACCGGAACCGGGCTTGGTTTTTCTAGGGGGTTTGCCGCTGCATGAACCGCAGCCGAGGATGGGAGAGGCTGAGGAAATGAAAAGCATGCAAATGAGGAAGAGGGAATAAATTTTGGAAGGCTCCATTTTTAATGGTTATGGAGAAAATGAGAGTGTGGGAATGGGAGTGAGGAAAGTGAAGGAATTATATAGGAATAGTGAGGAAAAGAAGAAAACAAAAGAAAGTTAAAAGAAAAGAAAAAACAAATCACGTGAACATGGGGCTAAGGCCAACCATGATCTAAAGGACATCTTCCTAGTTGGCATTTCTAATCTCTTCATTATTTTTGTTTATTTTTTTATTCAAATTCTTCATCATGTATTGTATATTTTCGTATGAAGGTTTTGAATGTTGTGTGAGTCATATGGAGAAAGTGTGGTCACAAAATTTCATATATATACCAAGTCACAAACTTCATTTTAACTTTGAGGTGGAGAAAATTTTAATCTTTTAATCTTTTAAATTTTAAATTGTATTTGTTTTCTATTGTTTTCCATCATAGTAAAATAAACAAATAAAATAAAATTATAAATATAACATGATAGTAGTGACGCTCATAAAATTTTATCATTCCGTATTTATCACTAATAAATTTTGAAATTTTATTATATTTGTAGATATTTTTCATCATTTGTGCTCTTTGAAATAATTTCTATTTTTATTAAATTGTATCGATTATTTTCCTTAAGGAGTCATTTGGATTTTCTTAGCTAAATTTAGATAATAAAACTATTTCTTTTAATCTTGTTATTACTATTTAGTTTCCTATTTAAGTTTCTAAAAGTTGAGCTTTTTCTTACATACCCTAGTTTTCAGATTTTTTGGCAAACATTTGAATTTGTAATTAGTTTTTCAAATTCTTTTCTTTTTATTTTCAAAAACTTATCCTAAAACACCGAAAAGGTAGATAATGAAATAATTAAACCTACATAAATAAATAGAAACTAGAGTTTAAATGTTTAATTTTAACAAACCAAATATATATATATTTTGAGTGCTTTACATAGTTGATATGGATTAACTATACAAAGACGTTTCTCAATTTGTTTTGGAAGTCTTTATCATAGCCTTGCTTTCTAGAAAAAAAAAATCGAATCACCTCTTAAACTTTCTAATAATTATATCTCTTGACCTAATTAAAATGAGCCAAAGAGATACAATTGTTCCCTTTCTCATTCTGCCAGTTCTCAGTTAAAACAACTGGATCAAAATTTTATTACCCAACCTAAGGAAAAAAAAATGTCTTCATGAATTTTGTTAGGAATTAGTTTTAACTACAATTTGGAAGGAATTACGAAACTTAAGGTGCGTTTGGAATACATTTTTAAATGTACAACTTAAAAAATAAGTCATTTAGAATAAATTGAAGTGTTTGACAATTACTCAAAATAGTTTTTTAGGAGTATTTTAAATTGTTTTTCTTTTTATGAAAAGAGTTTAAACAATTTTTTTTTTTTTTTTTTATAAAAATAATACTTTTCTATAGTCAATCCAAAGTTACTGTTAGATGTAACCTAAGTCATGCATAAGTGTTGCTCAATTATCAAAGTTCTTTAGTTAATAAACTTCTCATGGATGGGAGGATGTTAAACATCTTTAACTTCTTCTTTTAAAAAGATATGAGAATGTAGGCCTAGTGATGCATTAGAATATCCTGACTAAATTCTTTAATTCTTAACACCCTTATAGCATCTCAGTTCATTAATCAAACGATAAATGAACCAAAGAGTTAGCAAAAACATTAAAATGGGCTAGAGAGAAGTCTATTAATAGAAAAAGAGGATGATAAATAATACATGAAGCTACAAGATTAAGGAAAATAGTGGATGCTTTGTCATTTTTCAAATGCTTAGACAGTTGCTGCCAAGGAGAAAACGTTTTTCCATAATTTTCGTTGAAATGTTGAAAATTTTATATTGGAAAAACCAGATGAACTTCTTCTTCTATTATCAATTGATTTTGAGATGAAAGCTCATATTATCAAACGATATAAAAGCTCATAAAACTCAAATGATATTCGATCCAATAATAAGAAATTAAAATCCAGTTAAGATTGGTGAACTCAACAGATCGAAGCTCCATTTTGAGGAGGAGAAGACATATTGAAATGTTGAAAATCTTTATAAGATAGATGAGCTAACTCTATATTACAATTGATTTTGAAATATGAAACCTCGTTACTAATTATTGAAATGTGTGATTGTTTATTTATTCTCTGATTAAACGGTCCAACAAATGGCAACTTCAAAATGATAATCTTCTACTTTGGTAGATAAATTCAATCAACTCAGGCTTTTTGCAGATTGTTATTAAAGCAATTAATCCATTGATGATATCAATCCCCGACTGATTTTGGATCATGCTCCAAAAGAAATTGGTTGTGTTACTGATGAATTACCCCAAGTTGTTAAAGTCTTTGATCCAATTAAGAGACCGTTGTAAATATAATAATTAGATTTAAAATATTAATTACAAATATAATAAAATATGTCAAAATCTGTCAATAATAAAATTTTATCACCAATAGATCGTAGTGTGAATATTAGTCTGACACTGATAATCTATAAGAGTCTATTAGTGAAAGTATCAGCGAAAGAAGTCTATCAACAATAGACTTTATTATGTTTGCAATTTTTTTAAAATGTTGCTATACATTTGATTATTATTTCTAAATTTGTTACACATTATAATCACTCAATCAAATAATGTTTTTGTTCCTTACTCGAAGTTTTGTAGTAATGACATAGTACGTAGCTGGTTAGTCCATAGAGAGTCAATTAACCAAAAGGTTGGTTGATTTGTGAATGTTTTAATCATAAAGAAAAGTGTTAAAAAAAAGTGCACGAAATTTAAAATTGAACAGTTTAATTAAAAAATCAAACCGTTCAAATTTTCAATCAGAGAAAATATTTGACCCAAAGTCAGATTGAGGTTATTTCGAATTTTTTTACTCAATCATCAATTAATCACAAAAAAATGTAATCTTGTACGTATAAGCTTAGTCTATCACATCTAGAAAAGCTAATTAAATAGACGTCCTCTTTATCAAATTGATATTTTTGTCTAAATGAAAAACATTCTAAACATACAAATCAATTAGCGTACTAAGATCTAAAGTGAGCGCTAGGACAAAGAAAATAATTGAAAGTTGCGCAATTAAGTGTTATTAAATGCGTTCCTCACCTAGGTTAGTTAGGTAAACCCTAATGGCTTGAAAATTTTAAACAATTTACAATCCCAATTCAATTCTTTGATACTTAGCGATCTAGGGAACCTAACAATTGCATATTGAGTGTAATTCTATCGTGATGAACTAGACATGCTTGACTAATTTAATAGATAATTCCATACATATAAGTTAAGAATAAAAACTAAAGAAGAATTCGTAAAATTAAAACTACAAAATGAAAATTGTTCATAACCTAGTGATTAGTTTACAAATAAGAATTAAACCTTGAAACTTGAGCTAGATGAACAAGGATCTCAACTATCGGGTTTGAGTGTAGTGTTGTGGAGCTATAGTGTGTTACGTGTGCATGTCACTTCTGTCAAACATCGTAGCGTCATGACACTCCTTGATCAAAATCAGGAAACCTTGCTCTCGGGTTTTGGCACTAAGACAAGCACCGAGGTGTCATCCTTCGTTTCATCCTTCTTCCTCTGATTGCTGCATTAAGTCTCCATTTAGGCGCATTTTAATCAGGGATTGGCGTCAAAGGCTGATTTTTTTTAGATTATGTTTGATACCAATAAAATCAAAAAATAAACATATAAAATACAAGAATGAATTCGAATTAAGTAGAACAAGTTAACATATTTTTGGTATAATCAATTATTGTGAATAAAATAGATAGCTATACATTTTCTTTGTTTTGTTGATGTAGAGGACACCCGTTATTTTAATTTAGAGCAATACTAAGACAATCTTTTTACAACACCTCCAAAGTGCTAAAACTTTTTGTGAAGAATGGTCAAAATGAAGAATTTATATTTCATGGGAGTTGTGGATTTGTAAAGCAAAAGAGAATGTCACTTTCCAAATTTGGAGAAACTCTTTGATTAGGTTGATACAGTGCAATGCCTCTTTAATGGTGAAGAGACGTGGAAAGTACGATTTGTATTAACTTCCACATCTTGATTGATCATCTTCTCTATTCCAGTTAGGTAGCGAGAAATTGGATTTTGCTTTATTCCACTAACCCAGATTTCTCTCTATTAAGTAGCGCCATTTTTTATTTATTAAAAAAGATTTTTTTCATCGTTTGTTTATCCACTAAGAAGTACATATACTTCAAAATATACATAGAATCGGTATCTTATATGTATCTAATACAAATACGTTTAGATACGTAAAATAAAGTATTTGACTCTTTTATTTATTTTAAATTTTAGATACATATCCGAATATCAACCTCCACATATATCCACAATGATTTGTTGTCCATTTTGGGTATACACCTTCATAGGTTTGTGTTTAATTTCACCCAAAAGGTTTCATAAATGGAGATAGTTGTCCACACACATATACCTATGATCACACTCTTTTTCGGGTAGGATTTTGTTTGCACTCCTCACACCCTAACAATTTGTAAAATTTTTCATTTCTAATCCTTGGCCTATAAATTGTTAAAATGAAAATGAAAATAGTGGGTGGTTACTTGAAATGTATTAATCACGTTTTAAATATATTATTTTTTATTTAGAGACAAACAAATTCAGGAGAAAGAGTTTAATTTAGTTGAAACGGTGGAGGGTATCACATAGGATAAGAAAATCATGGACCGTTAAAAATCAAGAACCCTATCTAGTATTGCCACTGAAGTTGCTACAATGCTGGTAAAGAACTCTTTGAATTACTCCAATCCTACAAAGAAGAAAGAGCGCCATGTTTGCACAAATTGTAACATCCTAGATTGTACAATTGACAAGTGCTATTGGATCCTGATGAAAACGGTAGACATGCACAACAGAATAAAGATTGTATTTTACTCTAATTGCAACTAAACAAGTTTAGTGATTAACATGCATAAAAAACCCTAAAATAACATAAATAGGGTTAAAAGAAAAACTTACCTTTGAAGTTTTTCTTCTCTTGTTTTAATTAGTGCTAAAACTAACCTTTAGGTTTTTTTTGTTTTTTTTTGTTTTTAATGTTGAGGTTCTCAAATGAAAAGAGTTCTTGGTTTTATTTTGTAATTCTCAATTACAAAATTAATTTTTAATTTCAAATTCAAAAGTCATTTCACCTTTGCATAAAACTTGTTTACAAGCAAACTATATGCAAGAGCTTCCCTATCTCACCACTTAGAATTCTTAGTGGGGTAGGTGTCTTGCATGCAATAAGCCACTTGCATATCACATGCAAGTGATAAGCTTGCCAAATCTCAACAAGTGTTATTATTTAAATTAGTCTAAGGACAATATGGTAATTCAACATTTAAATCATATTCAAAGTTTGACTTTTTCAAGTCCAAAGACAACATTTTGACTTTTAACCATTTTGTCCGTCTTGACTAATTTCAACCTCCCAAGCATGAATCCGTATTCATTTCTCCAAAATTCAAATCACATTTGAATATAAAGTTGGTCAAAGTTTGATTTTTCAAAATCAAAAGTCAATATTTTGACTTTTTACATCTTTGACATTTTTCATCAATTCCGAGCTTCCAAATATGAATCCATATTCATATTTAAATCACATTTAAACATGAAACTCTATCTTAAGTTATAACCAACGGTTATATCAAATATATTCGTCAGTTTCTCACTCTTTACCTAATTTGAACAATTCAAATTTCAAAAATTCTATTTTGGTGGTAGTTATATCTATTTCAAAAAACAAACAAAAAATATATATTAAATGTATATGCAACATATGTTTATTATTTTAAAACTTATTATTTTACAATGTATGTCATTTATATCTATCTTTAAATTCTATTTCGAAAATACATATTTTTTTTATAATATTTTCAAATATCAATATTCATGTTATTTGCTTTTATTACTCTAAATGCTGTTTTTTAGAGATATCAAACATCAATTTCACTAAACATCAAGAACTCAAGCAACCGAAAGAAGAATGAAAAAAACAAACCTTTTTTCTATAGACGACGAAGAAGCTGAAATTGTTTTGATGAAGAAGCTCCTCAAAAAGAAAAAATTGAATACTTCACTACCTTGCACCGAATGTATGAAGAATTTGAGAGGACAAATTAGTTGGAATCGTTTCGGGTTTGAAAAGTTTGAATGGTTTAAAGAATCTTTTTTGGTGAACCTCTTTTCGTTGAACGTTTGAATGCTTGAAGGGATTGAAAGGTGTGATGGATTTGAAGGGTTTGATAATGTATGATAACCTTCTTTCACGCACGAGTTGAAGAAAATGTGACACGGCTGCCCAAATTCTGTTTTGAATTTGGAATTTTGATGGAGATGAATTTCGGCTTTTAGGGGAAAATTAGGATTTTGATAGGTTTTAATTGATTTGATTGTGTTGACAAGGAAAAATTAGGAGATAGATGTTTTTTTGGAGTTTGAGTCAATTATGAGGTATTTGTGGTTTGTGGAATAATTGTATTTGGGATGTTAGTTTTTTTTTTTTTTTTTTTTTTACTAAATTAGGGGCATTTAAGAAATTGTTGCAGCTGTTTTTTTTCTTCATATTTTTTAATTTTGATATTTTATCAATTTAAATTAAATTTTGCTATTTATCCAAAGTAAATCTTCGATTTTGCTATTCTTCTGGTCAGCCCAATACACTAAACATACGGCGATAAAATATTTAAAAAATAGCGAATGTTAATTAGTCAAGTCTACTCGTTAGCGGCTACTATTGATAAAACTATATGGTAGCAACTAATAGCACATTTCTCAAATTGAAAGCTATCATTGGTAGCATCTATCAGTGATAAAAACTTATAGCAGCTATCATGATAGCTGCAACTATAATAACTTTCAATTTGAGTAAATAGGAAAGAAACACTCATAACAGTCTCAAATTAAAAGTTATCAATAATACAACTATCAATGATAACAATTTATGACAATAGTTCCTAGCAGCTGATAACAACTATTAGTGATAGCTTTAAATTTGAGAAATTTTGGAAAGAAGCGCCTAAAATGGTGGTTGCATGTGGATTTTTTAGTCTCTTACTAATTTTTGTGCTATATATGTATACTACAAGAATAAACGTTTCAGCTGAAGCATAAAACCATTAGCAAAGTCCCAAAAAAGTGTCTGCAGTTTATACGGAGTAGACAATTATGCTATTTGTCAACGATTTGTATACAACATGTCGACAATTTCTTTATTTTTTTGTTTAATTGAAATTACACGCTGATAAGTGAACATCGGGCATTGACAAAAAAGGGATATTTCTCGACACTGCAAATACATTATTGGAAGTTCACAATTTCTTTCGATGGTGTCGTAATCCGTCGGCAAAGATGCTAATGGCTGACAATACTTATGCCGAGGACTTACTTATGTGTCGACATATATATATATATATTGTAGTGGTAACTATTTTATCCTTGTGCTATATATTCTATTATTTTTTGTTTAAATGTCATTTTTGAAAATGGTTTGAGAGTTATTATCATGGTTAGCAATCTTAGGGATAATAATCAACTGTATAGCAACATGTTAAAAATTTGAAAATATAGCAAAGTCTATCAATGATGTAAATATTGATCTATCAATTTATCAATGATAGACTTCCATCATTGGTAGGTTTTGATAGAGTTTGCTATGTTTACAATTTGTTTTAAATGTTGAGATATGCTAATACTTTGAGTCTAATTGCTATAACTGCAATTATTCCCTATATATGTGCATATTTTATGGGTAAGAGTTAGTTGCACAATGACTTTTTGTTGCAAAAGCAAAATTCTAATGTTTTGAAGAAGCATCTTCTTATTCTTTTTGTGCCATCTATTGCAGCGGCAGGAAACAAGAGTATTTTTCTTGGATTCTTAGTGTTTTTTCGTAATTGTTAATTCTAATATACTAGGAATCAAATTGTTTATATTATGCTATTAGTAAGAGATTTGTAGTGCAAGTTTTAAAGACCTTTATCAATCTCCTTTATTGTAGAGAACATGATATTTAAAAGATTGGACATAATTAATCTTCAACGTATATGCAACCAATTTGTGAAATATCAATATTTTCCATTAACAGATTTACAAAGAGAGATTAATTAATCCACGTTCAGATATTGTACAAACTATTTCTATGTCATATCTACACACACATGTTTGCACATGGACAGTTTGGATCAAACTGTTTATAATTAATAATTACAAAGTGGGTCATATTCATAGTGTCACTAGGATAAGACACCTTGTCACGCCCCCACCTACAACGTCAATCGCCACCTTCTTGCATTACGGATGCGGACACAATTGGGACATGCCTACACTACAAGAAATCAGAATAATTATGACGCCAAAAACAACGTCGGCGAAAGGTGCGTTGGTGTTAACCACCTTTTACCGAAGCAACATCGCTTGCGTCTGCGAAAAGACATTCTGCAACGTACAAGAACCAGACATCGCGGAAAATTCAAAATTAAATTTAATATCTTCACTTTCTGCGACGCACAAAAACCATACGTCGCGGACAGTTTAAAATTAAATTTAATATCTTCACTTTTCGGGACGCACAAGAACCAGATGTCACGAAAACTTTAAAATTAAATTTAATATCTTCACTTTCTGCGACGCACAAGAACTAGAGGTTGCGAAAAGTTTAAAATTAAATTTAATCTCTTCACTTTTTGCGACGTGTGACAAGGTGCACGTCGGAGAAAGTTTAAATGAAAAATCAATATTTAAACTTTCCTTGGCATCTATCTGTCACAAGTCGAGAAAAGTGGAAGTTCTAAGTGTACGTATTGAAGTGACAATGGTCACCTTTCCGCGACGTATGGTAGGTGCACATCGGGGAATGTTTAAATAATGAATTTATTATTTAAACTTTCTGCGACGTTAGTCTGCCCTGCGTGGGGGAAAGGGCCCTTCCCCAACGTTTTCGAAGACATCGGAGAAAGTCCACTCTATTTCTTTTCTCGTCAACACAGAACCGATTGCAAAATGAAAGGAAGAGAAAATCAACCAAGAGAGAGGGAGAGGAGGAGATTCGTGCTACCATTCGTCCGTCTTCACCGTCGCCGCAGTCGAAAGTGTCCTCGTCCCCCTCTTTCTCCTCTATCACTATTCCTCACTCCCCCTCTCTCCTTCCATCTACTTTCTCCATGTTTTCCTTCTTCGAATTGCTCATCTCCCTCTCTCATTCCTTGTAATTTCTTTCTTTCCTTTTCTGAATCGCTCATCTCTGTCCCTTCTTCTGTCCAATTTAATTTTCCAAAAATGATTAATCGCTTGGAAATAGACTAATTTATCATCAACATCAACCATATCTGACAAGGACATAAATAAATGGAAGAATTTAGTGGGTTTCTTTTGATTCATCTCTTTCTTGACTCTTTAATTAGAGATTGATCAAACTTCCAATTTTAGTGTCACACCCCACCCTAAGCACCTACTTGCTTGACACGAGACGTGACATGAAGTCAACCAATGTCATTAATCTTCTGCATAACATCAATTGACCCTTACTACTACTTTTTTTTTACAATGCTATACAACTTCGGTAAATTAAAACTAATGCAGCGGAACTATGAGAAACAAATTGAACAACTTCTTATACTATAAACAGGTAATCGAGGCTACATGCCATTAATTACAAACTTTACTCTACAGACCAAACATAAATTTAAAACAACACTTAACCTTATGCAAAACCATGTACACAATAAAATTAAAACTAAAACTGACCCTTAAAAACTAACTATCAACAACTTTCGCACAGTAGTCTGAAGAAAACGGTTAGGCTCTCGAATCACGACCTCTACCTGAAAAGTGAAAAACATTTTGAAAGGGTGAGCTAAAATAACCCAGTGAGTGATGGTTTTATTAAAACATACTTTTCAAAACCATTTAATTTTAAACTTCGCATTTAGCATAATTAAATCAGTTTACTTGTTATACCATATGTAACACAAGGTGGACCCTCTGATTGCCCTCATCTTGTTATGTGATACTTACGAGGCAGAATCTAGGCATCAGTAGTGCCACATCTCGTTATAGCTACCATTAGGTGGATAACCTACAAATATCATAACTACAGAACCCTCGTCTCATAAATTTGTCCCAGTGATAGCATACATAGGTATCTACTGAATACCTCTATTAAAGAAAACCTCTGTGCACAGGCCATATCCCTGAAGGGTTGCTATATACACACATCAGACAGTAAAGTCTAAAACGTTCTAAAATCATTCTTTAACAATCATTTCAATCTCATACTTTGGAAACAGTAAACTCAAGTAAATCATACATCAAAGCATGTTTATTAAATACTTTTAGAAATCAATTAATCATTCACAAATCATAAATTGAAATAACTTTAATAAATTCATTTTACAAATTGTAGATCAAACCCTTGGTCGATAAGCTTACCCGATTTCCTTTTGTTCTGAAATGATGGAAAACAACTCCAATTAATTTTCTTTTATTCTAAAACATCAAACACTGCCCCAAAACGCTTAGAAAAACCTTTCTAAAACTAAAACGCATGCCCAACATGCCATGCTAATTTCTTAAATTCGGCCACTGCCCAAAATTTCATTCACGGCCAAAACTCTACTTCTTCTTTAGAGCTTTATAACTTAACATTCATAACTCAAATAAAAATATTTCCTTCTACAAAGTTGTTTCAAAATGTCTTAATAATATTATCTCAAACTTTCAGCCAAATATTCAACCGAATGCGTCCTGTAACCTCCTTGGAGTAAAGACTGTTCAGTTTTTACACGAGAATGACCTTTCTCTCTTCTTTTAACTCAAACTCAGTCTTACCTTTCCCAAATTAAACTAGCAGCCATAATATAGAAAATAAACTCAAAATGGAAACTTTTGAGAGTAAAATCACTCAAAACGCTCAAGTGGATTGTGAGAAACTCAATATTGAAGTTGGCCTATTTATAGAGTTCCTTGCATGAGTACAAATTGACACCTCATCCTTGCTTAAATCCACCTTAAACCTTCTTAAGGCACCTCCTGCTTACTTTACACCTTAAAATTCATGCTAACAAGGTTTTTACACGTAACTAAAACCTTAAACCGCTTGCTCTTATCATGCCAGATAGTTGTCCAAAATGCATAGCTAACCTCCAAGGTCATCTCGCCTAGTTTCTCGTCTAGACTACATAACCCAACTTAGAAAAGTTATAACTTAAAATTTGTAACTTTGTTCATAAACCTTCCTTCTACAAAGTTTCTCTAAAATTCGTTATCTTTCTTCCCTCAAAATTTCAGATCAAAAATCCAAACTATGCGTTCTGTAGCCTTCTAGGAGTTCATCTTGCTCATATTCACTTGCAAATTGACCTTCTCGCCTTCTTTTATCCAAAACGCCAACTTTATCATATCTAAAACGTCCAGCATCCTTCCTCAATAAACTAGACTCGATTTATGAACTTCCAAGACTAATTTGAATAAAAATTTCCAAGTGAGTTGTGAGAAACTCCTTTCTGATGTTAGCTAAAACACTCAATCTCTATTTCCTTCCTTCTCGCCAGCCTTAAACACTCAAAACGCCTAAAGTATTATTCCTTGATACTTAAGCAAAAATTTTCCTTCTTTCAAACATCTTAAACTCTTTGGAATAATCTACACTACCTAAAGTTCGAGTCTTACATTTAGTCTCTCGATGGATTAATATAAATCATCTCTAAATTGAATTTATTTTTTGAAATATTGAAAAGTAGAAAGAATAGAAATAGGATCAATCGTCATAAATCACGTCGGGGAAGCCCTCTCATGACTTGCTGACAATGTGCGCCAGCAGACACTTCCCCGTCGTCGACATTATCTGCATCAGGGAAAGTATCTCCGACGTGCTTTCTCTAACGTACCTACCCTGATGTGGATAACCTTTTCGACGTTGTTTAGGATTTTTGCCGACATGGGGCTACATCAGGGAACACCCTATTTCTTGTAGTACTGGCGCCTCTAGATGAAACGTCAGAACGCCTGGGTCTTAAAATTTAAATTTAACTTGGACTTCAACAAATTAAGAGTATGCAAGGCGATAAAGTTCAATAACACTTAAACTTGAGAAAACTTAATACCTTTTATTTAATCCTTAAAAGAAATTAATACAAATACAAGCTTAAACTTAAACAAATACTAAATATAAAACTTGGGCTCTCAACGCCTAGCACAGCTGATCTTAATGCCTACTTTAACACCTCACCTCATCACCTAGCACTTGCCTTATTCTTCACAATACGGCCTCAACACCTCACTTACCTGGGGAAAGGAAAACTTAAAACATAAATTGAATGCTTAGTGAGTGACAATTTTAGGAAAATCTTTCGGGAATACCAGATTATGAGTAAACTCATTTTACAAGAACGTTGCACAGTGCCTCAGCTCGTGCCAAACATTAAACGCACATTAGCCTCTACTTATTCCTCTTTTCCTGGACATTGAACTTCCAAAGGTAGACTACTACTGTGATGACTCATTTCACAATTAATATCACCACAGACACTCATTCAACTTTAGTTGCTTAGGCGATAGATTTGAACACGAACCACTCAACGCATTTAGTCACCCTTCTGCCAAGCGGACCTCTCAACGCAAGGCAACAATCAACATGAGATAGTATCTTAGCTTCCTTCTCTTCAACCCTTCTATCAGAACACGGGCTTAACACACCCAATCTTATCCATGTACTATATGCTTTTAGGTTAGTACATAAACATGATCCAACTATATATTGTTCATGATTACCTCTAATAACCTTCAACTTTTACTGTAATGGATAATTTAATATTACGAGGCTTTAGGGTACAAATCCCAACACAAAGATTGTTGAGGTTGAGAGTATTAATTTGAGGTGAAAGTGTGTTGAAAACCAGTACTAGACAATGTCAGATTTGTGCTTAGGATGAAAATAAATCTCATCTCTATGAGAAAGTTAGATGATGACCTAGTTTACCGTTGTGAGTTTAACAATCGTTAGTGTAAAATCGTGTTAGAATCCTAGGTAGTGGCAGTCGACCACAAGATTCTACATTGTATAAATTTTGATTTAATATATATTAAAAAAAAGTAGATGATGGATGCTAATTAAAGCTGCCAATAGTAAGTATAGAGGTAAATTAAACTAGCAGTTAATAGCCAATTTCAGTCAGCTAGATCAAGATTAATTAACAGAGAAACACTTGGAAAGTTTGAGAAGAAAGTTCATGCTTATCACAAACCTCCATTTTCCAAGCATCGTGATGGATTGAAGAACTCACCTTGGTGAGTAAGACCAAAATACAAGGCCAAAGCAATTGCTAAGGTAAAAGATAGTGTCTCTAGCTTGGCAACATGCTTGAAGGAAAAAGTCAAGTCATTTTGAGAATGTATCTTCTTCAAGAACATATATTCAAGATCGAAATTGTCAGTTCGTACCACTTTAATTTCTTATATGTGTGGTAAGTATGATTTTTTTGTGTATTAATGTATAGAAAAGACACTTCTCTGTCTTTTTTTGTGGATTGAAGAAAAAGGAGCTTAACTTTAGGCCTAATGGATCTTAGAAACGAAGGATTTTCTGCTTTGAGATAATTTGGTGATATTTTTTAGTTTTATGCACCTTTGCTTAATCAAAAGAAAATGATCTATATCTTTGATTGATCACTTCTTCTATTTGTCATTTTGCTTTCATGATCAGGGCAACAAGCATTCACCTGAACTGATCCCGAGATGAGTTACAGTTATTTTCAAATGAACTACTTCTACATCGTTATTACTTTATTAATTTTATAAAACTTGAAGTTTGTCAAGTTGATAAGGTTTTTTTTTTTTTTTAACAAGAGATAAAGGGAAAAGGGTAATAGATCTCCATATATGTCCACAATGGTGAGCTATTATACTGTCACTTTTAGTATAAACGACCATCATGACTTGCTTTTAATATTTACCACCCAAAAGACCGGCTTCATGTCAATGGAGTTACTTGTCCTCACTTATATACTCATTATTACTTCTTTTTTCCTAACCAATGTAAGACTTTCAATCATTTTCCTTACTTCTACAATTGAACTTGGATACTTTTTTTTGACACGATCCAACGTTAAATGCTAAAATCTATCCATTATATATAACCTTAAAATTTAATAATATTGTTTTAAATGTCTAAATACTTCTTAGGCATCCACTCAATTTTCTCACACTATTTTAAGTTCTACACTCTATAAACAAGTACTAACTACCATTACCATAGGTTCTCTATCTGCACTCTCTCCCAACAAGTGAAGTACCATCGCCTCTCAAATCCAGCACATTTGATTCCGAAAATAAGTGTAGTTCATCCATTCCATCTATTGCTCCCATCTTTCCCCCATAAAGTTCTTTGTTCATATTTGACAATATACTAGTTCAAAACACCACCTATCATTTTCTCTATAATAGTTGAACCTGTAGTCACAATTGTTACCATTTTGTAGTAAACTTTATTGAATGTTAAAAAAAGTTATACATTTAAAGTTATGGTTTATTTTTTTAAGTATAAAATGAACCAAACAAAACAGAAAGTGGTAAAAGAAAGCTACGGTTGTATTATTAGTATGGAATTTGAGAATATAAATTTTGTTCTCTTAAACAAAATAATTGTAAAATGCATAAATAAGGAAAATTTGATATTTTTCCAGCGTTGCTTGATAAGAATTTGGTTTTAATTTGATAATTTTTAAATTTATGTTTTATTTGTTTTCATAATATTTTTAAAATAACACTTAAATTTTTAGTTAAGTTATAAAAAGAAAAACTAATTTTTAAAAGTTAATTTTTTGTTTTCGATTTTAACTGTCTTTTCAAAACATATTGAGATAGTAGATAATAGAATATATGTAAAAGTTGGGTATATAAACTTCATTTTAAAAAATAAAAAAGTAAATAGATGGGAGTTTAGGTCATATTTTTATCAACCATTTCATTTGCTACTTTTTTTTTTTAATTTAATTTATTTTCTTTCTATTTTTTTTCAATAATTTGCATGTTTTTAAAAAAATTAAATTTTTAGTCAAAGTTTCAAAAACAAAAAAAAAATTAATTTTTGTTCAAAATTTAGTTTAGTTTTTAAAACACTGTTAAAAATAAATAACAAAGGAATAGATAACAAAAGAAATAAATTTAAAGGTGAAATAAGTGTTTATAAGTTTAATTTCTAAAATCTAGAAGGTTAAAAACTTAATTTCAAAAATCTAAAAACCATATACCAAATTATTAGAATTATTTTAAATGATAAAATTGTTTTAAATATTTTTAAATATAGTAAAATATCAAAATATAAACTTTTTTGTAATTTTACTATTTTATAAATAAATTGATCATTTTAACTATGAAGCGATTATTAGATATAACCTAGGTTGCACCTAGTTCTTGTGTATCTATTTCCCTTCAAAACAAAAAAGAATTAAAAATACTTTTTTTTTTAAGAAATAAAAATGCTTAAACAACATTTTATTAAAAGATACTTGAGACACACCAAAAATAGCAAAATGGTATCCAAGTTTTGTAAAACACCTCTATATTATTTATCTTCACAATATTTAGGAACTGTTTGAATCACAAATATTGTTTTATGAATATAAATATTAAATATTTGAGATTTGAATGTCTAAATTTTAAAAATCTGACATAATTAATGTATGTGTTTTTGACGTAGGTATGATAATTAATTCTTAGAAGTTAAAATTTTTGTTCCATTTAATAATTTTGAATACAGAAAGTAAAAGGTAAATAATTAATTTATAGTAAGGTTTAGTTAGATAGTTAATAAATAAATAGTTTTGAATTAAACATAATTGAATTAGTTAATAAATCAATCAATCAATTAAAAGGTTGATAAATAACGATAGTAATTTATATTAAATCGTGAAGATAGCATAAGTAGTAACAATAGAAATAGTAGAAATATATTAGGTAAAATAATATATTTATATCTAATAATGAATTAAAACCATATAATATAATTTTTGTATCTCGTAAACATAAATATATATAGAGAGAGTTAAAAAGGAAAATGGTGGAGGGGTCCATAGAAAATATGTGGAAGAAAAGAAGAGATGTAGTTTATCCAAGTGAGAGTTGGAAAAGGAAGGGGAGCCACTGGATCATAACCCAAGTAGATCTCCATGGTGCATCCACAGCCATCAGTTTGGATTAAGAAATCTCAGCCATTGGATTCTACGTGTGTTCGGTAAAATGTTAGTCTGTCTACACACACTCCATCACACACGACAAAAACCCCATTAATTACTCTGCCATCCTTTCCCATGCAAAGTCGAAACGAACCTCTCTTTTTTTTCTGTCCTCTCTTTTTTTAGCTAATATACATATACCTCTTTTTTATTTACCATTCTCTCTCTTTCCTTTTTTTTTTCTTTGGCTTTCTATAACGCAAATTCAGATGCTATACCAATTGTTATTTTAATTGGTGAAAACTAATTGATATTATAGAATATGTTAAATGGGTTCAGTTTGAACCCCATTGATATCATAATAAATCATCTAAACAATCTAAAACTTAAAACTAATGAGTTGCGGTAGATTAATAAAAGTAACAAGTATATGACATTCCTTCTCTTGTTCCATATGTGATGGATACTGAAGTCTATATCATCGTTGTAAATTAAAATATCTTATTAGATTATTTTTTTCTCGTTTGCTATAAAACTAGAGGTTGAAATTGTTTACAACTAGTAGCAATGCAAATTGACGAGAAAGAGACAAAGTGATTATATTACATATTTATGCCATCATTGCTTATAATATTTTATTTGATTCTTAGTAGTCACGTTCTTTCATGGTTTATGGGTTTTTTTAAAATTTATTGATCCTGTTCTTCAATTTAGAGTTGTTTCATAAAACTTTTATTTCTTATTTTTACACTTTTTAACACAATGTTTTTTCATTTCTCCTTCTAACCAAAACTTGAATATAAATTTTGAAAAAAAATAATAATTCTTTTCGTCCTCGTTTTTATTTATCTTTTTAAGTTATGTTTGAATACCTAAATAAGTGTCCAATCATAAAATTTTCTTTAAAAATACAAAACAAATAAAAAATATTAAAAATGATCTAATCATTCTAGAAAGTTTATTTTAATTTAATAAAGAACAAAACAATAAATACTGTCAAACATGTTTCTTTTCTTTTAAAAACAAAAAATACTATCAAACACATTTTATTTTCTTCTCTTTAAAAAACTCCAGAGAAAATAAGGTAAGAATGGTATTCTACATTTCATTTTCTTAAACAAAACATATGTATTAAAGATAATTTATACTTTCGACTTAAATATCAATAGTCTAAATTTTCACTTTCACATCATGATCAAAAAATAATAATAAATCAAAGTTATGATAAAGAGAGTTGAGACAACAGAAAAAGTAGAAATACATTTTGTCCACAATTCAAATCACTACCATATCACTATACCTACCAAAGCCAAAAGATGAAAAACAAACACACAAAAAGAAAGAGTTTTAGCCCAAAGATAAGATTGAAAGAAGGGGAATATGTTGTGAATGTGAATGGCTCTAGGGAAGCAAATCCAAATGAGAAAAAAAAAGTAGAAAAGAAAGAAAAGAAAGTTCACTGATAAACAGAAAGTGTAGGGATTAAAACAATCATTTTGATCTAAAATTTTTTTAAATACTTTTTTAATTGCATTGACTTTTATACAATTTATTAAATTATTCAATCATAATTTAACAAGTAGAGAATTCTTTTCATATCTTTTAAAAACATTTCAATTATTATCTTTTTCTTTGACCTGATGAAAGTAAGATATATATAAAGATAAGTACATCTTGAAATGCATGTGTAAGTATACTGTCATTGATAGAAACGAAAGAATGGAGAAGATATTGGAGATAAAAAGAGAAAAATAAGGGGCAATCACATCAAGTATGAGTAAAGCAAAATCACGGATCCCACAACATTACAAAAAACAATACAGCTTCATCTCTTTTAACTTCATTCACCCATAGACACACACCTTTCTTTCACCATCCACCCACATGCCCCTCCTCTCTCCCTCTCTCCTTTTCTCTCTCCTCTCTTCCTTCACACAACATTTTTCACTGTTTGACAGAAGGTAAATATAGTCTCACATCAGATTAAAAATAAAAGCGATCCATAAGATTTAGTCTTAAGTTCGTAATTTGTTAATTTAGTTTAGTTTTTATAATTATAAATATAGTTAGGTTAGTGATTTACCTCAACCACAAGTTGGATTTTCTATCTTTTATATGTTTTTTGAGCTTAATATTAGTTTTGTGTTATGATTGGTTAAATCTTAACTTATACCTTATGTTATTTTTTTATTTAGTTCTAAAATTGGCAATATGAACATATAGATCATTTGCAATGAACATCTATTATTTTCTATATGTTCCTACCTTTGTTGTATAAAAAATTTAGTTATATAAGTTTAATACAATCAACTAGCATAATTAACAAGAGGGAAATATAAAATAACAACTCATTGCTAAGATGAAATGAATAATAATGCGAGGTTCGACCAACCCATAGAAATAGAATTGAAACTTTTATAACCGGACAAGGCAAAATTGAAGCTAAGCCAGAGGTTGTGGAGGTAATTCAAGTGATACTTTCAATGTTGAGAAGTGTTTGGAAGGAGGAGTTGGCTGGAATGGACTGAAGTTTCAGTGTTTATCTTCAAAGAGTTTTAAAACTTTTCTTGTGAGCTCCAACTAAACAACTATGTTCCTAATCCTAAACAAAGACATCCCTTGTGTGTTAAATTGAGATTTGAATTACACAATACTATGAGAATCGAACTAGTGCAATAATTGAACTACATTTATATGAATTTTTTTCAGGTTGTAGATTTGTTATGAAAATGCAAAATTATTATAAAAAGAGCAATAACGATGAGTTGTATTCTAAGTTACACCGATAATAAATTCATACTAACTCTTTATTATTACTCCCTAAAAAAAATAATTCAATTTTTAAAAAAGAAAAACTAAAATTACTTGTCATGACATTTTAGTACAATTAAGATTGCATACATGTCCATGCAACCCTTTAATAATAAAGTAAAAAAGATTTTTTTTTTTAAAATAAAAAATTTATCATATGACAATTTGTGACTTGAGTGAACCAGTTCGAAATGCATTTAAATATTTTTCAATTTTAAACTGCTGATATTATAAAAATGTGGAAACGTTAGTTGTTGTAATATACATCTTTTGTGTATGTCTTGTTGTAGCTACCATGCAATATTGGCACCCCACAAGGGCTTTGCTAGCTGTATTGTATCTCTCTCACACACAACCCCATAATCGTTTCAAATCTCTCTCTCTTCTCTTTGTTTTTGTGTTCTTATAAGGTAAATTGAACTAACAGATTGAAAAAAACAAAAGCTAGCTAGATCTACAATAACATCACAATGAAGGTGAATTTTTTGGAAACTGAGAGAATGAAAGTGCAGTTTGTTGTTTTGAACGTAGCGATTTATGGTTTGTGCAAAAAGAGCTAAGAGTATATTGATGAGTCAACTTTTTCCTCAATAATTTTGGTGCAATTTTCGATGTTGGGATGAGAGGTGTATTGCTAAACACTTTGAATAAGTTTTTTGCTTTTAAGTAATGTAAATGGTAATAACACTCTTCTGCATCTATTTTTTTCTTTGTTTTTTTTTTTTAATCAAATTTTTATCAATCTTTTTACAAAAAAAAAACAGTAAAATTTTTACCACTGAAGAAAAAGTTGTTTCTCTGTTTTTGAAATTTTGCTAGAATTGAATTTTTTTTTTTTTTTACTTTGAGAATGGTAGAAATCACTTTAAGAGGTAATAAGCTTGATTTTAATTTTTAAAAATCAAATAGTTATTTAAAGGGTATTAATTTTAGAAAATTTAAAGGTCAAAATTAGCTTATATTTCTATTTGTTTTTGTTTTTAGTTTTCGATAAATAACAAAGTTTTCAAAACTTGTCTTTTTTAGTTTCCAAGAGTTTAACTTAATTAATCGTTTAAAACACCACTAAAAATATATATAGATGAAGTTTTTATGAAGATGTTAATTTTAAAAAATGAAAAATCAAATAGTAATATTAAACTTTACACAAGTATTTTTAAAAAACATATGTTTATTTTTAAAACTTGAGTATGATTGGAATGCTTAGAGTTATAAAAAAAAAACATAATTAAGGAAATGTGAGAAAAAAATCACAAAAACCAAAAACTAAAATCAATGTTAATATATATATCCTAATTTCTAGATTATGATTTCTAAGTACCTTAAAACACTTGAATTAGTAATTAGTTAAATTTTTTCTTTTTTTTTTTGAAATTTTACCTCACTTTTAAAATATTTAGAAAAAAAATAAAAAACAAAACAAATAAATCAATAGATGAAAAATTAGTATTTTAGGCTTTAATTACTTTATGTAAGAGAATGAACTAAAACCTAAAATTACTCGTTGATTATAAAAGAGAACTTAAATTTTCTTGTTAAATACTAACAAAAACTGAGACCTTTTGTCTACAGGTACATACAGGTGCCAGTTGAGCTAAACTTATGTTAGCGTTTTTTCATATATATATTATATATATATATATATATATATTTTTGAGAAATGAAGAAATTCCCATGCAAAATTATGAAGGAATCAGCCTGGATGAGCTGGTTGACATTAATTGCAACTTTATTTTTATTATTTGGAAAAAATCCATAATGTATTTATTATTCGGTCTGGATTGTTCAACTTTCCATATCATTTTGTTTCATTTTCCATATATATATATATAAAGAAATATCGTGTAGTGTACATTTTATCGACAGATATACACAGGACCCCATAGCTTAATCATTGGAGCGATATAGAACATTATGTGCCCAAGGATTTACATACAAAATTCAGCCCTAATTTCCTTAATTTTCTTTATCAAATATTCTAACAAAAATTAAATAAAAAACATTGTTTTTAGTATATAGAATTATTTTTTATTTTATACTAATTTACACAACTCACTTTAAAAAACTTACATTAAAAAAGAATGACTTTACATTTTTATATCAATAAGATATATACGGAATTTGTTTCTCTGGTCGATTGAGTTTGATACACAATATAAATTAGTTGAAATAGTCGCAAATTTAACAATTAAATTCAAAATAATTAAGTATATAACAATATTTTAAAAAATTTACAAATATAGTAAAATTTCTCAAATTCTATCAATGATAAAAGTCTATCATCGATAGATCATATTGTAAATATTGGTCTATCACTGATAGTTCATACGAATCTATCAACGATACAAGTCTATCGGTGATAGTTTTGCTATATTTGCAATTTTTTTTAAATGTTGTTATATCCTTAATTATTATTTCTTAAATGGTCATCCATTACCATTACCCAAATTAGTTTATCAATAAATGGTTCGCTTCCACCCTTCTTACTAACTTTTTCTGTATACACACTTTTCTAGCTAATTTTACTATTAGGGTTTTAAAGTATAATAATAATAACAACAACGATAATAATTATTTATACTTCTCGACCAAAAACTATTAAAGGACAAAAATTTACTAACTACACTTGATTTTATCGTAAAATATAAGTATTTTGTTCACAGCTTTGTCATTTTTACCATTTGATCGAATCTAATTCTCTCAAATATACCTATTTTACAATTAAGTCAAAATTTCTTTAAAACTATAGTAATCGTGAGAATTGATTATTAAGTACAGTATAATAAAACCTCTAAATTTTTTAACAAAAGAAATAAACTTTACTTTTCCTAAATTAAATGTTAATTAGGAAGCGCATGGCTCGGCCATTAGAAAACATATTTTGTGAAGAGAAAAATGAAGTAATAATAAAATTAGTTTAAATTGTATATAAAGCACTAACGTACGGACAAAATGAAAAAAGAAATCTAAGAGTCGCAGTTAACATGAAGTAATACAATTTGAAATTTTGGATAATAAAATAAGTATGTTGTTTTTAAATATAGCAAAATGAGTTAAAATATTTACAAATATAACAAAATAGTTTATCGTGGTCTATTTGTGATAGGCTACTATTAGTGTCTAACATAATCTATCATATATAGACTATAATATTGTTATATTTATTAATATTTTCATAGTTTTGTGATTTGAAATAATTTTTCTAAATGTTTATTTAATTTGTTAATTACGAAAACAAATTTTTTGAAGGGTAAAAAACAAAAACTACATATAATAGAAATTAGTTTTTTTAGATGAAACGAATATTAGTGTTAAGGAATGAATAGAGAAACAAAGAATATGTATATCTCAGACATCACTCATTTTTTTGCATCTCTTATCATCACACATAAAAAATAATACAATAATATTTTACTAGTTAAATTATGATTGAACAACTTAGTTGAATGAATAGAGATCGCACCTAAAGATTTTTCGAGAAATGAAAGAGAGACTATTTGACCATGAAATCAAATTACTTTTACATTTTTCTTTGTTATTTTCATTTTCTAGTTTCAATAAATCAAAGTTTTTAGTGCATATTTGATCTCATTCTTGTACAAGTTTCTCTTTGTTACTTTTCCTGAATTTTAACTCTTCTCAGCTGTTTGATTTTTCATAGTATTGAGACAATTAGATAAATAAACCCTTCTTATCTTTATTGTTTAAAGGATGGGCATATATATATATATATATATATATATAGCCACCTTATTGCAAAGGAAAGAGGGTGAACGGAATAAATGGAAAGTTAACAGAAAATTAACAAACTAAAACTAACTCTAACACCTCCTTTAAGATGGACTTAATGGATTGATAACTCCCATCTTCGATAGTAAAGGGATGAGAGTAGCAGCAGGTAACAATTACTTCGAATTGAGAGTAGCTTAATATCACCATGGAGCACCTTTTCTCTCATGAAGTGACAATTGATCTCTATAAGGTTTTGTACGCTCATGGAAAATGGGATTAGTGTGTATTACATCGTCATTATCACAAAAAATGGTGGCAGGCATTAGAGAGGTTATGTGCAGGTCAGCCAACAACTGTTTTAACCAAATAAGCTCACTAGTTGTTGTTGCAAGGGCACAATATTCTGCTTTGATTGAATAATGAGATACGGTTGTTTGTTACTTTGCTTTCCATGAAACTAAATTGTCACCCATGACAAAAGCCTATGGTTGACTTTCTTAAGTCTAAGCTCAGGCCCAATCGACATCACTGACGTACACTTTTAGGTGAAAGGATGATGATTTAAGAAGTATAATGTCTTGGTCAGGGCACCCTTTTAGGTATCGAAGGAATATGTGCACTGCAATGAGGTGGGATTGTCGAGATTGAGCAACATATTGGCTCAACTCGTGCACTGCAAATGACATTTGGTCTTGAGACTATAAAGTAGAGGAGCCTACTATAATTAATCTTCTGTAAGCTGAGGGGTCATATAGAAGCTCTCCTTCATATGATTGTATTTTTAGATTCTGGTCCATTGGTAGTAGAGTTGGTTTGGATACAAGGAAACCAGTATCTTCAAGTAACTGAAGAATGTATTGTCGTTGAGAAAGGAACAGACCAATTGAGGATCATGCAAGTTCTAGACCAAGAAAGTACTTCAATGTGTCAAGGTCCTTGAGTTTAAAACAGTTGTGGAGATATGTTTTGGACTTGTTGATCTAACTTGTGGAGGGGATCGATTATTATAATGTCGTCGACATATACTAGTAAGGTCACAAACGAATCTCTTGAACCTTTTTACAAAAAGGGAGTAGTCCAATTTGGACTGAGAGAAGCCATTCTTCAATAAAGCTACTAAAAATTTGTCAAACCATTATCGTTAGGCTTGTTTCAAGGCATAAATTGATTTGTGTAGCTTACATACGAGCTTGGACCCAAATTCCTTTTGTTAAATGGCCGGATATTTTGGAGCCCAAGGGAAGATCCATGTAGACAACCTAAAAAAAATCTCCATTAAAAAAATCATTGTTCACATCTAGTTCGACAAGGGTCCAATCATGCATGGGAGACTGCAAGAGACAAGAGGACTTTTATAGTGACGAGTTTTGCGACTAGTGAGAAGGTCCCCATGTAGTCTAATCTATCTTCACTACAAGAAGCAGTGGTTCTGCCGATGCACACATGCGTAGTAAAAACTCCAAAATGCGTCGGCGAACGCTACGCCGACGCAAAAAGACACATCAGCGCGGGCGTCCTGATTGGCACGTCATAAAAGGTAAGGGCAACGCCTGAACGAGACAAATCGGTGTAGGGGTTTGGCTGACATATGATTTGCCGACAAGGTCAACACTTTGGAAATAAGCTAATGTCGACATCAGGTCAGAGTGTCAACAAAAGTGTTTTGCTGACGTCAGGTCAACGCGTCTATAATAAGGAATTGTCAACGTAATCATGTATGTCGACTTAAAGGGTAAGACCGACTCGACGTCGGCATAACTTGGAACGACACTGCATCGTTAGAAATTGTCATTCACGACTCCTCTTGTGCGTCGGAAAAACCTTTTACCATTTTTTTATTTTTTATTATTTAATTTTTTGTTATTGCTATTAGGATCAAATTCGATTTAAATTTATTGAAATTCTAAAATAGGTAACATAAAATTATTAAAATATTAAATCGAATATATATTAAAATTAATTCAAATATACAAAAATACACATGTATGTAAGTAGAAAAATTACTTGAATAACCTAAACTAAAAACTAAAAAACTAAAAACATAATCTAAGCAATGCGGATGCAGTCCCACATGCCTTTGAACTTACAATGACACGAAATTTTGTTTAAATATATATCACCCCAATAAAAAAAATTAAAGAACATAAAAGTTGAAAATTGTGTACATTAAATGAAGAAATCAAGGTTCTCTAGCTGCCCGAGTGAGTTCTTCAATCATCTTTCTCATTTCTTCCATCTGTTTACAATCTACGAGTTTTAGGACATAAATTCCAACATATACATACATTAATATATTTATTTAGAAACGATAAAAAAATACAACATTTTTACCGATAGAGACGACGAACTAAGTGAACGATGATATGAGGATGGTAAGCGACGAACGACGACGACTGGCAAGCACTCGTAGACGGCGACGAATGGGCGGCACGACAGACGTCTTGGTCTCTCTTTCGTCTATCTATTTTCTATTTACTTTCGGAGAACACAGAACACTAAAATAACGAGGGTTCTCACGATGCACCACAAAAACGCTGTGATAACCAACTTCTCATGACTCCATGAGTGGTTGCGTCGTTAGTTCTATAACAAATACCGACGTAGTCACTGCATCATCATAAAGTTTTCAAAATCAGTCAAATTATCATACATTCGTGTGACGTCGTCAACCCGTACTTTGGCAAAGGTTTGTTATAATTATCTAAATGTTAGACCTTTGCTAACGTGGTCAACGCACGTCGGTGTAGCTAGCCAATACCGACACCATGCATGTAGACGTCCTGGTTGATCCACCTTTTTAATAATATTTTCCACTTTCCGCGACGTTTGCTCTCTCACGTCGTCGTTATTGGGGCAACGGTGTCGCGTTGGCATCGTGAAAAGTTAATATTAATTTTTTAAAATAAAACGCTTCCGCGACATCGTCATGCATGGCGTCGTGGAAGCCTTATGCTATCGTGACGTATTCACATGGACATCGTCATTGATGACCAATGCCGACATCCTCCTCAATGCGTCGTCATAACCCTTTTCTTACAACGTCGTTTATCTCGACGCCTAGTGTTGCGTTCGTAGATTCTCGATTTCTTGTAGTGCTTGTTGTGTGTATCTTTTGGCTACTAGATGTGCATTATATCTTTCCACAGAGCCATCAGCTTTATGTTTAACCTTGTAGACCCATTTTCATCCAATGAAGTGCTGTCTTGGGGAAGAGAAACAATGCTCCAAGTTTTGTTATGTTCCATGACTTGTAATTCATGAAGCATAGCATGTTGCCAGTGTTCATGTGGAATAGCTTGATGATAGTATCATGGCTCATTGAGGACAATCAGATGTTAGCAGACAACTTTCCATATGAGATATATATTTCCAATGGGAATTTGGTTTCTGTGATGTTTAACCGGTTCAACAAAAGGTTGAGTGATACTATTTCTAGTAGGCAGGTGGCTTTTGAGACTCAAGCAGACCCTTGAGATCGATTGTTTTCAGCAATGTGAGTAGTAGGGATTGAATCAATATCAACAACAATTGTGGGAATGGTAGAAGTATGAACTTAATTGTCACTAGTCTCAGTAATGCTCTCGCCGTGTTGGAGTTGTTGTTCTCATGGTGATTGTCATTATTATACTAGGCATCAAGAAGGGAGATGGATGGCTCAGATTGTGCTTGATTAATGTCTGAAGGAGGTTGAGCTTGAGAAGATCTCTAGAAGCTGCCAGCATTTCGATAGAGGACAAGATTTGGAAAAGGATCAAATACTTCTTCAGTATTAGTAATTGAATGAAAAGGAAATGTACATTTGTAAAATGCCACATATCTGGACATAAAAGTCTTCTGCTTCTCAATATCAAAAAGCTTGTATCCTTTTACCCCTGGTGGATAGCCAATGAAAATGGCTGGAGTGAATCTTGGGTGAAACTTTCAGCGATTTGTTTGAAGAGTGGATGCGAAGTACAGGCATCCAAACACTTTGATGAAGTTGTAATCAACTTGTTTGCCATAAAGCTGAAAATATGGGGTTTATCATCAGATAATGGATGAGTGCAACCAGTTAATCAAGAAGGGTGCAGTGTTAACATAATCACCCAAAAATTTCAGAGGAATGCAAGAATAGAAAAGCAGTGTTTGGGAGACATTCAGTAGGTGTCGGTGCTTTCTCTCTACCACTGAATTCCGTTTCGAAGGTTAACACAAGAAAATTGGTGGGTGATGTATTTTATGTGGAAAAGGTCAGTAAAGGACAGTTCTAGGGCATTGTCTGATTTGAACTTCTTGATGGTGGTTCTAAATTGATTCTTAATGTGAATCGAAAAATGAGGAATGACTAAGAGAACATTAGATTTTGGCATAGGAAAAAGATCCAACAAGTGTTAATAAATATTTGTACCCTTATTTAGTAAGAGACTGGTAAGGCCCCTTAATGTCACAATGCAAGAGATAAAAAAATTTATTACAAATATGATTGTTTTACTGAAATGGTAGTCTTCTTTGTTCGATGAAGGGGTGACCTAGTCTAGTATGCCAAGTAGAAAAGAAATTACAATGAGTAGAAATTGTATTAGTATCAGAACTTGTTGCAGTATGTAGGAGATATAAACCATTATAGATTTCAAATTTTCCAGTTGTCCTAAAACAAAAATTTTCATATATGAGACAAGAATTTTCAACAAATTTTACTGTGTGGGAATTTCATAGTTAGTCCACTGGCTAAGATTAAGTTGAATCAAAATTCAGGTATGAACAAGACATCTTTCAAAATCAGTCTAGATAGTAAGTGAATATTTCCAATTTCTTTTTCACGAATATTCGTATGTGATCAAGTAGTGAAACATTGAAACCATTAACAGATTTTAATGAATGGAAACTCTCACGGGAGAAGCATATGTGGCTTGTGGCACCAAAATCTATAATCTAGCAGCTCATTTCGGAAATGGACAATGGCAAAAAATGACAAGTACCTGCAACATGAGTGGAAGGGGAATGTAGCGGAGGGATTAGTTGCAGAGGTGTTAACCTTTACTTTGGCAAGATGAGACTAGAGGTTAGCAAAAAGAACTTGGCATTTTTCAACATTCATGTTAGCAAGGGAGTCTATGGAAGGGGTTGTTGTCTTGTTGCTTGAATAAGATTTTTGATTGTTTCGACTGGTGCAATAACCTGGGGAAAACCATGGATCTGTTGGAATTTATGTCCTAAAACTCGTAGTTTGTAATCATATTCTATTCAATAAAATCGTTATTGATATTATAATCTTAAAGCCAGTAAACAAAGGTCCCAAGACTATTATGGAGTAAACTTGAACTGTATGTAGAGACATAAGCGTGGATCAAGTTCGAGTATATAGCATAAATAGTATATAGTATAGGAATACGGTTGGGCACCTTATTTTGGAGGCACTATGGATGCTGCCCGCTTTGTTGTTAGTACAGACGATGTGATCCTGAATCATTCATGTAGAGATATGGAAGTGGGACATCCTATGTAAAGAGTTTACATAACACTGGAACCATAGAAATAGTCGTTTTTAGGTTATAACACCGTTGACTTTAATAAAAACTGACTATTTTGTTTATAGATATCCAATATAACTTAATCTTAATCCTAAGCTAACTATGAACTTCTATTCACACGAAATTATCCTTAAATCTGCATAAGTGAGGGCAGCTCAATGGCGCTGGCTCAATAAGCCTCCCATTTCAGGGGTAAGACTGGGTGGATAGCTAGGGACATAGGGTGCAAGATGGAATTCGCTCCTACCCGTTTTAGGGTTAGTAGATAGGTTGTTCCCTTAAGGACTGAATTCAGGTCTTGAACAAGGGGCCCCACCCTCTCATTGGCTCGAGAGGGACTCGGTTTAAAGTTGGACCTTAAACCAATTGTTCAATAGTGGATCAGTGGGACTTAAGGAGAAAAGATATAATCTCGAGGGTAAAACAGTACTTTGACCTAGCCGATATTATGAACAACCTGTGAAGGATTAACTTATTTATCATGTTCATATCACATGGACCAAATATATCTATAGTGAGGGGAGTGCAACTACTGGACTTTAGTAGAATGACCCGTTAGTTAACGAAAGTTGATTAATTCGGTCTAAAGAATTTAGCCAGTTAATCTCGGATCGTTGGAGCCCATGATCTATAGGTCCATTAGGTTCCCCCGCTAGCTCATAAGGAATCAACTTAGAACATTACACCTACCACAGTAACCATCTCCATATCCGCTTCTATGGGCACATATTGGACATTTAACTTGGGGTGGAAGGAGTTCATCATTGTCACCTTGGTACATATTCCTAATTTGGTCTACACTACCAATAGGACATGTTCCCTTCTTGTACAAGTTTATCAAATTTGAAATATACTAGAACTTATAAGTGTACATATGTAAATCGATGAAGATTCTCTGCAAACAGTGAAATAAAAAATAAGATATTGTTAAAATTTGACTGGAGTACACCTAAATTATAGTGTCTTTCTATGTACTAACCAATTCTAATTTTTTTTTTTTTAATTTTAGTGTATTTGTGATTAAGTATACCTGGGTTGTTTTGGATCAATGCATTCAAGAATGTGAACAACATGACATATGAGGCTTCCGAAGTACCTCTAATGGAATTCAAACGAGACATGGAAATATTTGAATTGTTGAAACGGAGTTGAGAATGGAATATACCTCAACAACACGATAATAAACGGTCAAATGAGACATCAAAAGATTTGAAGACTGAAAAAGTCTTCCTTGAATACATTCTACAAATCCTTGAAACGGAGTTGAGAATGGAATATACCTCAACAACACGATAATCAGGATATCGGGACAATTCAATCCATCTACCATTGAAAACAGTCTTTACTCGTTGTAAAGCCGTAACAAAAACTTGTTTGTAATAATTCTACTATTGTCTTCGAAAACTAATGCTAAAGGATGTACTATAAAAATTGTAATTAATCGACAAAGTATGTTAAGCACTATTGTCTTCGAAAACTAATGCTAAAAGATGTATTGTGAATATTGTAATTAATCGACAAAAAATGTTAAACAAATAACATAAAGTTTACAAATTTTAAAAATACACATTTTTAAATTTAGAATCTGAAAAGCAAATAATATGAATTCTAATATTTCAAAATAATATAAAAAAATGCACATTTTCGAAATATTTTTCAAAAATAGATATAAATAGGGGGAATTTTTAAAAATAGTAGATTTTACAAAATATTTACAACCTATAGCAAATTCTATCACTGATAGTCATTGATATGCTATAGTGATAGAAGACTATTAGTGATAGAATCCAGAATTTTGCTACAGCTTGTAAATATTTTAATTTATTTTGCTATTTTAAAAATGTCCCTACAAATAGCATACATTTTAAAATTTTAAATTTTAAAATAGAGAATATAGATTTTAATATTTATTGTTTATTTATTAAAAAATATATATAACTATCACCAAAGTAGAAGTTTTTAAAATAAAAAGGAATAGAAAATATTAATAAACGTAAGTTGCGCTGAATTTAAGAAATCTAATATAAAATATAATTCCAAATTGTTATTAAAAATATATATTATGTATTATTTAATTATAATTACTGATATTGTTAATAAATGATTTAAAATATAACAAACCGAGAATCTTATAGATATATTTGTCATTATTATAAGGGAGGTTGTTGCAATCTCTTCCAGCAACAAAATTCCAGATTTAGTTAGGATTTGTCGAAGGTTATTTAATAATTATCTTTGTGAAATATATGATATCCTGCCTCATGTTGGAGCCATTAACTATACTGTACGTTGAATCTATAAATTATTCTATAACGAGGGATAAATTCGAAAATAATATAATTAAATAAATGGACACCTCTAACTTTTGCTATTTTTTTTTATTCCTATCACTATTGTTATTTTCAAGTTGCTATTTCCAAAGGTTATCTCTCTAGTGTATTTCACTAATTGCTATAATTTTCCATATAACTATATATAATGGATATATGTTTGTTACCGCCTAATCACTAATGGGCCAAGCCCATGTACACTTCAAATTTGTTGACTTATGTCTTTACATGTAAGGTCTTTCAACACTAGTAACCTATTTGTATAAGTCCAATTACACTAATAACCTAAAATCGTTGTTTATTTAATGAATAGTCTAATTGGGCTAGTATATCTCATAAAAGTTAAGCTCAAAAGTCATATTTACTTGTATCTTATATTCACGAGCTTTTAAAAATGGAATATGATATTGAAAATGTAACACAATGTTTTAATACTTTGCAAATATAACATAAAATTTTGTTTTATTTTTTCACATTGGTTTTGTTTTAATTTGGTTTTACTTTGTATCAGTTTTGTCTATCAGTGTTTTGATGTACTTATTTAATATGCATTAGTTGGTTGATATACTTACTACACATGATTTTCATTTTTTAAAATTTTATACAGTTCTTTATATTATTGCTATGTATGTGAATGATATAATTCAGTGTATGATTATCAAGTGTATCAACAATAGATTATTAAAACAAATCAGAGTATCAGTAAAATGAATCATTATCAAGTATATGAATTAAGTTTACAAGTGTATATCAATGGTGTATCAAGTGTATATTAATAGTGTATAAGTAGAACTTCAAGTGTATTAAGTGTATCTGCAGTACATCGAATGTATTAAACATATCACGTCATCAAGTGTATTAAATTTATTGAGTGTATCGATGAAGTATAACAAGTTTATTAGTAGTGCGTCTAGTGTGTTAAACTTATCAGTGAAACCTTTAAGTGTATCAAGGCCTAAACGGTATCAAGTGTAGCAAGAAGTATTAGATGTATCGAGTGTTTCAGGTGTATAAAATGATATCGAGTGTATCAAAGAGTATCATGGTGCATCAAGTGTTTCAAGGTCCAAAGGTCATCAAGAAGGATCAAATGTATATCAAGTGTATCAAAGAGTATAATATGTATCAATGGATATTAGGTGTATCAAATGTATCAAATGTATATAGTAACAAAGGCATTTTGGACATTTTACATTTTGTATATGTGAGTTGGGCTTTGTTTTTGCAATTTTTGCAAACAATAAATTTAGAAAAATCACCTACTTTAGACATGATTTTTACTAATGTTCTAAGATTTCATTTATTATCTTAATTAAGGTTTTCGTATTTTTTTAAGACTATTTTAACCTTCACATCAATATTAAATATAATTGATTAAAAAATTATATAATAAACATTACGTTAATTATATCCTACCAAATTTGATACCTATTTTATAACTTCCATAATTATTATAATAAATAATCTACAATTACATTTACATTTATTATTAGGATATAATTTATTGTAGATTTACTTTTAATATGATATGAAGTTGAAGCTAATATGGTAATATTATATTTAATAATTTCTACAAATTCACTTTATTCAATTTTATCCTCAACTCATATATTAAATTTTCACAAACCTACCTTTCGACGCAGTCCACTGTTACAATTTTCTTCAATCAATTTTTTTGATTGGTATTTTGGGTTTGTTCTTCCCTTTTCCATGTTAAGTATATTCGATAAGTTCAAAAAAAATTTCGTTGACATTTCTTTATTCTTCCTATTTGTGTAAAGTTTTCCATATATATCTCATGTTTAATTTCTCCCAGAAGTGTCCATAAACTAAAAGTTTAGTGAGTTCAATATTCCGATCATCTTCTTCATTTTTTTTTGTTTCTTAAATGTTCTGTCAACAATATATAAACTATTATATTCCACTATATAATCTAATTTTCTTCTGTGATATATTAAATAGATACACCTGTATATTCTTTAATAATACATAAATTGTGACATATACAGTTATATTATTGATTGTTAATGCATATTCGTTTCATTAATCTTATTTTTTTTATTATTTTTTTTTAAATTTGCCATCAATAGTATATTATGATGAGTTTTTCAATGATTGTGACAACTACATTAGTTATAGTGTTTCCAAAATATTAGTGAACGAACATATGTCTTTTCAAGACTTGTACAATAGTCTTCTATCCAAGTTAGGTAGTTAGTTATATTGATGTATACTTCTATTCCTTCCGGTGCATATTTGTTTCATTATTATTATATACCACTGCATATATTTAAAACAATTTTGTGTTGTGACCTATATACACACATGTATATTTAAAATAATACGCAAGCAATAACACATATAGTTCTATTATTTCTTGTCTGGTATGACCAAAATTATTGAATATTATGATGGTCATCTCCTTCAATATAGTATACAATATATAATGAACTTATTTTTTATCATGTAATATAGTATACAATATATAATGAACTTATTTTTTAAGTTTTTGGACTCTTAACCATTTATTCTTTTTTAGGATCAATGGTGCACCGTGCGAACATACAACATAAAAAATATCATTATATATCATATATCACTAAGCATTAAGCATTAAGCATTAAGCATCACTCAAATAATATATAATTAAACAGCAGACACATAATATTTCATATATGTTACAGTATATATTAAATATCATTAATCATTAAACATTAAGGATCACACACATAGTATATCTTTAAGCAGCAGGCACAGGATATATAAAATATTATTAGCAATACATTTTCCTAATTGTATTGATATAAATTTGTACTTTCACATAATGTAAAATTTGTTACAAAATTAAAATACAATGTAAAATGTGCACACATGCATTGTTATCTAATATTATGTTAAATATATAAAGGCTTATAATGATCTATTTACACTACTACAAAAATTGAATTAATTGACGCTTTAAAAAGCGTCAAGTAATCAACTGACACGTATAGTCCTATTACTTGACACTAAAAAACTGTCAAGTACTCTATTGCTTGACGTCATTTTCGTGTCAAGTAAGATAGTATATTTGACGTTGTTTACGTGTCAAGTATGAGATTGTGTTTGACGATTTTTGAACGTCAAGTAAGATCATATACTTGACACTATTTACTCGTCGAGTAAGATAATATACTTGACTCTATTTTACCCATAAAGTGAGATAGTATACTTGACACTATCTACACATCAAGTAAAATTCTATAGTTACACTACAAGAAAAAGTACCTACTATGACAGTTGTATACATCCTAAATTGAAAGGAGAAAAAAAAAACTATCACAAAAGGTCAAAATTCACATTTTTGGCAGGAAAAGACTGAATTTTTCGGATTCAAAGAATTTATCACAGTTTTTTATTGTCATATATCTTTGACAATTTTTAAATGTCATTAAATATAAATAATAAAATATAATTTTCATTAAAAATTATTAAAATATAATTTCCCTCCTTAATTTCCCTCCAACTTTTCATTAAAAATTATTAAAATATAAATTTACTTTTATTTCCCCTTTCTTCATTATCATCTTCACGATAGAAACCCAAAAAAAAAAAAAACTCAACTCCAACCCCATTCTTCTCCATTTCCATGATCCCTCATTCTTCTCCATTTCCATGATCTTTTTTCTCAGCGACGGAGACCTATGACGAGGAGACCTAAGGCAAGGAAACCCACGGCGATGGAGACCCATGGCGACGAAGACCAATTGCAATGGAGACCCATGACGACGTTGAATCTAAATGTTTCAAAGATTGTAACTCACTCTCATTTTCTCTTCAACGATGACACGCTCGTTTTAAAGGTTTCGAAGATAGGTTAGTGTTTAATACCTTTCACTTTTGTGTCTTTCCCTTTTCTGAGTTTAATCAGTAGGGTGTAAGAAATGGAACAAAATTCACTATTCCATCTGATGGTAATTGATTTTGTGCAATGTATTTCCCATTTAATTTTTAATAATTGTAAAAACCCATTATTTTGAATTGGTTAAAGCATCCATTAACTCCATAAGATGAATTGATTTAGAGGTATAGAGAAGGAGAAGGGCAAAGTAAGCAGAGTAGTGGTTATTGATTTGAACTACAATTGAGTTTACACTTGATCTCCTTTCTTTACCCTTGCCGATTTGAACTGCAATAGAGTTTACACTTGCTTTTTCCATAATGCCAATTGGTAGTGAGCTTCAGTAATGATAGTAGATTCTTGCTTAATTAACACCTTGTTACTTCACGTTTAATTATCATCATTATTCTGAAATGTCTTTGTAACAGTGAAAGATATAGATACCTTTATGTCTCTTTGTCCTTGCTTTACATTGGTGGTGTACCTAATCATTTTGCTTTTAATTACTTTCACTTGAAGATGTCGGTGACTTGTGGTCTAACGTGAAGAACGAATTTGAGGAGAGATTACCATTTAAAAGAGCTTGTTTGAATAACAAGACACGTAATCCCGTATTAGTTGACAAATTGCCTACTGGGTTCATTTGTTTTAGTGTTGCACTTACAAATGGAAGAATTTAAGCATGGATAAGCTACAGGATTACTTTAAGGTGGTAAAAAGATTGTTTTACTGACAAGCTTGTTGTTTTCTATATATATATATATACATACATATCTACTTTCATGTACGGATTGTTTAAGGCCAAGTTGAGGCTTAGTTTCATCAAGCCACTGCAAAAAATTGTTAGTTTATTAAGTAGACATTGCTAGGTTAGAAAATAACTCAAAATAGAAGCTAACATGGAAAACAACAAAGAGCCGAGCTTGCTGTCAAAATGTACTGCTTTCTTTTTTATGTAGTTGCTGGTTTTTTTTCAAGTTTGTAGCTTGAATTAGACTTCACATTTTTGAAAAGATATGATCACTTATTTAAAGATAAATTCTTTTGTTTTGAGTATTTTTGGATTTTTGTGCAACACAATCATCCTAATTTTTTTTGTAATTGCAATCACTAAATGATTATTTACGGTTGAAAGACTTTTATATAGTTGTTTTGGTGGGGAGAGGTAACCTCTACCCTTGACATTTGAGCTCTTTGTCTCTCTCATTTTTTTTTCTTTGTCAAAATATAAGAATGACTAAAGAGAGTTGTCACCATCATTATTTGACTTCAATTTGGGGGAGATCTCTCAATCTCATCTCTCATTTTTCTTCTTTGCCAATGTATTGAGATTTCTTATACTCAATTCCATATGATGTAATTGTATATGTAATCTCACAATTTAAGCATAATCTTCAATATGGTAATTATATTTTGTAGTTATTGTATTAATATAAGTGACAATATATAGGTGCTTGATTCTACCGTTGTTTATTTGGAGACGTAGATCGATTGTTGCTTGATTCTACTGTTGTCTATCTGTAGGCGTAGATCGATTGTTACTTGATTCTACTGTAGTTATTGCATAATCTCGCCTTGTCCTAGATTGGTACTTCCGATGTTGTTTATTTGAACTCCATTTGAAAAATTAATTTTGCTTCAATAATCCTTTGATTTTGCTAGAATGGATATTTCATTCCAAGTCTCATACTCAGCATGTTATAGGCATCTTGGACTTAGGCATCTTGGACTGTATCATTTCTTAGCTGACATGGTGAAACATTCTTGTTCAAAAATTATAGAATGTAAGGTTTATTTCAAAAATTGAATAATATTATTCAAATTTTGTAGGAATTATAGAGAAAATAGGACATTATGGTCATGTGTAGCGATTATAGAGAAAATATGCTTGATAGGAACCAAACATGTTGGTTTGCTTCAAACACTAAACTTCAGAAGCTCTCTCTTTATTTCTTTAGCATATCAATTTTGATGAAAAGAAGCCTTCTCATTAAGAAAAAAAAATATGAAAGAATGGAATTGTGAAGGTTTTAGAAGAGTTATGGAAATTTGAGACAATACCACCCTCCTTACTTGTATTTATTCTCATCCTTATTAAGTTTTTCTAACTACGTTTCTTTGAAATTATGTACCAACTAGTGTAACTATGTTTTTTCTAGCTTGTGGTCATATGTAGATTTCTCAATGTCAATGATATTTGGTTGTTATCCAAGAAGAGAACTCAAACCTTTTATTTGATAATTTTGTTTGGTTTCTACCATTTAGTTCTTGGAAGGACTTAGCTACTATTTAGTCGAGAAGGAGTAAAACTTTGGCGTTTGGCACGAATTTGGGTAAGGTTTCAAGCCTTGTGGTTTGGGTATTGAGTATCTATTTAATTTTGGTGCTATTTTCGAATGAACCATGTTGGTGGATGCTTGTTTTCGAAGTAGAAAATCTTTAAGGCGTCGTCGGTTAAGATTAAGGCTACCTTTATAAGTGTTAGTAAGAAATTGGGTGATTTTAGTAAGTTTCGTGATTACCCGATTAGTTTCGATATGGAATTTCCATTACCATGTTGTTGATTGGAAGAATTTAGACTCTAAAGAACTATGGAGCATTGTTCACCGCACTTAAGATCGTTAGTACAAGTGTGGGTATGTTCTTAAGTGTTAACTCATTAGTTGTTGATGGGTTTTTTAAATGATCTAAATCTCGTAAGTTATTGGTATTTGAATTTTCAATTTCTTTTTGCCCAAATTTAACTAGGTGATTGAGTATTGTGTCTCGTAGATTGAATTATTGTGTCAATGTCCATTTTTGTTTAAATGTTTATAAACATTAAAGCTGAAATTTAGTTGTTGACATGCTTTTGATGAAGTGAATGATTTCTTCATTTTTCTGTTGTATGTGAAGGATGTATGAGAAAAGATGGGGAGAGTTAGATATATTACATCCGATCTTTTCTAGAGAAGTATTATAACCTCTTTCCGAGCTTTTATGAAAATATGCAACATTGAAAAGGTATCTCATGGGTATTTGTTCAATCTTATTTTGTTGTGATCAATTGAGATACATAATATGCACTATAAATTTGTTAAAGTGTTGGACTTATATGTTTTTTTAATAGGGTTGAAAGAATCTCAAGGTACGTTTTGTTAAAGCTTATTTTTAGTTGATAAATTTGAAGTTGTCAAGTCTATAATAATGATAATGTTAATATGAGTAAATTTATAGTTCTGTATGACTGTGTGCATATTTAAGCTATGATATTATGTATGTAAGACAATTTGCACTAAAATGCTTAGTAAATAGTCACAAGACACCTTTTGAATTCAATAGATAGAAGAAACTATTGTTGAGATAAAATACGAGGAATAAAGAAAAGTTGTATGTACTCAGAATTCAAACTTATTGATCATCATTTGATTATCATGCTATAAATATTTTGGACAGGTGAGAAGAGCTCTAAGTCTCATGCACTAGAGAGGCAAGTTGAATATAAAAGAGAAAGGCGTGTAATTTTTCGCATGCATAATCATGATAAATTAATTTTCTTCCTTACATTGTGCCCTTTTGCTTTAATGTTTATAAACTTGTAAAATCCTAAACTAATACAATCAAATCCATCATGTGAAAAAAAAAATTCATCAGTTTTGCATGATCATAGAAAGCTTATCTTTTGATGCATGTTAATATGATTCTTGTACCAAGATTTTCAATATCTTTCAACTCATTTAGTATTTTTTTTATGTGAGATCTTAAGACCTATATATCCAAATGCAATGGGTCTTAAAATGTGACGACCTGGACCTTTCGACCTTGTCTAAGTCGTTACGTTTACTCAAACCGTTTGTTGACAAAAGACATAGCAAAATTCAATTGAAACTGTAAGAAAACGAAGAAAATTTTAATCGGGCCCTATTTCAAATATGAAATTTCAAAATGCTGTTTATAAAAAAAATAACCGTCTGTAAACCTAGTTCAATCAAAAATATTTTGAAACCGTCAGCGGAAGCAGTTTAAAGGACAATCCTCTATGGCAAATCACGATTCCCTCTTGTCCCTCGTCGGTCTGCCCCTCGTGTTACCTTTGCTTGAAAAGTTAAATATAAAAAGGATGAGTATTATTATACCTAGTAAGATACCCACTACTGGTCCCATTAAGGGAAAATAAATTATTAGCTTCCTATGGGGTACCCTGCACAGTCACAGTCTCGTGATCCCGTAGGATGCACATATCAGTCTAGTGCTCCCGAAGGATGCACATATCAGTCTAGTGCTCCCGAATGATGCACGTATCAGTCTAGTGCTCTCGAAGGATGCACGTATCAGTCTAGTGCTCCCGAAGGAAGCACATATCAGTCTAGTGCTCCCGAAGGATGCACAAAGGGTGATAGTCCCGTGGAGCACCCGCAAGGTAACTACCCATTAGGAACTAATAATTTATCCCTTCAGTCCATTCTAAACATCTTAACAATCATTCTCAATACAGTCAAATTCCCTTATCACATAAGCTCCCCATTTAACCTCAAACAACCATATTATCCTAATTTCACCCAAGGACAGTCAAAACATATCACTACATCAGTCAGCAACATAAATAGCCCAGCAGTCACAACATACGCTAGACAACAAGTCCACGTCAATCCATACATACATATATAAATTTCATTCAGTCAAACACAATATACGTTAAACTTTCAG
>CM046884.1:24523692-24541025 GCA_025688845.1 Cucumis hystrix
TTCTCATTGGAATGTGTGAGTTGGAATAATTCAATCTCCCTTACTTCCTTGCCCTCTTCTTTCTACACATTACAACCAAAATTATATGTATGAAAAGTATTTATAAGTACAATAGAAATGTCATACCATTTTCTGCTTATGGCGTAAAAATGTTGCAGTTCCACCTCGATGAGTGAATGGAAGTTTAGATCGTGCGTTAGTATTTGCTTCAGATCTACTCTTAAAGTCTTCTTGTTCCCATTGGTCACATAAACGAGCCTAATCTGAATCCCGTGCCACTCGTTTGTCACGGTGTTTTCGTGCTTCAGCTGGAGAATCATAATTTTTGTAGCTTTTGTGTAGTGAACAACGAAAATCTCTTTACAATACACTCATCTCATGATCAGGATAATCTTGTACCAACAGTTCATCTAAGTCTAAAATGAAGTAATTCTAGCATTCAGAAATAAAACAAGTTAGTTTATACTCGATCTAAAACAAACATAGTATTTCCTTAAAACTAAACTTAAATAGCTTACCGAAAGTCTGCCTATTATCTCCCTTTAGTGGAAAATATCTTAGCACCTTATGTGGAATTTGTTTGACAGTGGCTGGAGTGTGGAATTGACGGCGGCAGGTGGTAGGAAATTGGAAGGCAAGGGATCTTCACAATGACAAGGTAGCCCAGTTTGTTTGACGGGAATTTTTTTGCGATTTTGGTAGAGTGAGAAAAAAAATTTACTTTAGGGCTTCGTTCAACAACAACGTTTTTGATTGAGAGAAAATTTGGGGGTTTTATTTGGTTATTGCATGAGGAAGGGGAAATTAAAAAAATTTGAAATTTGAAATTTTTTTTAATGATACAAAAGAATTGTCGTTAATTAACGATGCAAAAATTGTGTCAAAACAAGTGAAATTGTGTCAAGAAATAATCTGTATTTTGATTTTCAACAACACAATTTACCTCACCCCACCCCCTTTTTTATTTTCAACGACACAATGTCTTGATTAGTAGTGTCATTAAAACTCATTTTTCTAGTAGTGCGCGTGATGAGGCGTTAAGCCATTTATGAAAATGAAAGTTTATATTGCATGCTTTTTTCCCCCAAAAAAGTTTTCTTAAAATATCACGCACTAAGCATTAGACTTATGTTTTAAGTTTTCCTTCCCCAGGCAAGCACTATAAGAAGTAGGGCTTTCACTCGACGCACACATGCGTTGGCAAAAGTCACAAAATCCATCAAGCATGTCTATCTTGAAGTAAAACGCCACGTTGGGAAGAGCGTCGGCAAATATGCGTCATGATAGGCTAAATCAACAACCAACCCAACGACATCGACAAAAGCTTTTGCCCGACAGGGTCTACGTCGACTAGCGAATAACATCAGAGAAGCATTGTTCGGCATGGTCAAAGCGTCAACAATGAACGTCCATGGCTGACGTGTTTTGTGCATCAGGAAAACTTTTTTATAAAATTATATATATATATATTATTTAATTTTTTTCCTATTGGAATCAGATTCGATTTAAATTCAATCAAATTCTAAAAATAATTAACATAAAATTAATAAAAAAATTATTGAAATACCAAATCGAATTTATATAAAAATTAATTCAAATGTTACAAAAGTACACGTTTGTAAATTCCGAAAGTACATGAATAATAAAAAGTAAAAACATAATTCGAAGCACCGACGCCAGTCTCCCCAACTTCTGGACATTGCCTTAGCATGACTGTAGCTAGTATGATCACAGGGACATGAGCATAATGTGTAAAGAGGAAAGTTGAACATAATTATGAGGTGCATCGAAGGAAATATGAGGTTGCTTCAAATAGAAACAACCCTTGATCCAGTGGTTCCAGAAAATTGATTGGAAAGAGAGGAGCATTAAATGACAAGATCAAGAACTGAAGAGGTAAGCCATAGAAACTTCCCCACTTGCATATTAAGTAAATGTGATTGATAGCCTTTTTGACAATCAATCATCTTTACTTAATATGCAAGTGGGGAACGTTTAATAATAAAATTTACATTTTATGTTTCCCCAACGTGATTTTCGCTTCCGCTGGGGAAGACTTAATGATAAATTAAAAAAATGAAAATTACAGATCAAGTTCGACGTTTTGTATTACCACATCGGGCTTGTGCGACTATATCGACGCTATGTTGCTGCGTCGATATTGGTGATTTGTGCCGATGTTTCTTTTCTCGACGTCCGCCTCGACATCGAGAATCCCCCAATTTCTTGTAGTGAAGCGAGGCAGGAAAGCTACTAAGAGGAGGCGAGTTGTTGCGCTGCTAAGCATTGAAATTCTAGAGCCTAAGTTTTAGTTTCCTTTAAAGTGTTACTTGTATTTGTATTAAGATGTTTAAAGAAATTATTAATAAAGCTGTTGAGTTATTATGAAGATTAAAGTGTTACTATTATTTTTATCGCCAAGCATATTCTTATGATGTTAAGTTATTTAAGTTTAAGTTTCAGTAAAAGCTAAGTTACTGGATGTTCTGGTGCCTCGTTAGAGGCGTTGAAGCTATCCGAGTCGTGTCTGTGCCCGAAGATGTGAAGGAGGAACGCATTTCGAAGGGAGGCGTGCCATAAGCATTTGACTTACCTAGAGAAAAAAGTCTTATTTTAAAAAAAAATATGTATATTTAAAATCTTTTTGATAAAAATAGTTTAGGATGAAAATTTAAAATATTTTAAAAGCTATTTTGACTATCAATAATTTAAAATTTTTCAATAAGCTTTTTCAAAATTAAATGCTTGAAAAATTAATCGAAATTACAGACCTTAATTAAAATTAATTAATGTCCCCACTGGGAAAATATATATGCAATAATCTATTTTTAACACAAGAAATATCACATAAATATGTGTTATATATACACACACAAAAGATTGCACACATTCTAAGAAGAAGAAATAATTATGTAGGGATTCGTAATCTTGGCATATACATATTATCGTAGTCAAACCATTTAGTTTCTAGTCATTATATTTAAAAAATGATAGCCACCTTACTGTCTAGTGATTAAAGAATTACAAAATCTTACCATGAAAACTAAAGCAAGCATTTTTACAAAGTTTTCAAAGAGAGAAACTTGATGACTAAAATAGAACAAAATGAGACAACATCGAACCTTAATTTTTATTCTATTCTCAAACATTTGTGGAAGAAAATTTATTTCGATTTAAAGCCTTCATTCTCAAAGTTCTTTTCTTTTGTTTTGGTCCAAAGCTTGCAGTCTTTGCTTGTGAGATTGAGAGGGTACTTTAACCTCAGTTGCTAATCCAATGACTTGAAGAAACCAAATAATATACCAACAAATATCGATCTGCCACCATTCAAGCCCTTGTCTGGCTGAATACTCGAAAGCATGATGGTTATTATGCCAACCTTCTCCAAATGAAATCAAACACATCCACCTAAAAACAAAACCAATTGTATTAATTAATTTGCAACATACAAAGGCTTTAGCTATAACGTGGAGTTAGCTTTGTTTTACTTTACAAACCAAAATATTCAATAATCGTTCATTTCAATTCACCAATGATATCTAGTGATCTAATATGGATGTAAAGCTTTGTGTTGTGGAAGTTATTGTCTTGAAAATAAATTTGTTGGGAATTGTTTATGTCAATTACTTTCCAAAGTCAACACAACACCCACCTAGAACGTGCATTCGGTAGAGAGGGAGTTGGAATCAAGTGGAAGCTCATCATCATTAAAAAAAAAAGATTAGAAGGAATATAATATGGAAAATCAGTAAACTGCCGGTTGCCTGAACCGGCTTGAACCCTACTCGACTAGATGAACAACAACCCACATAAGAGGGAAGAGCTTTAACTAACTAACTTTTCAGACACCATATTCCATTGAACTAATTATACACACACATTAACTAATATGATTAGTAGCCCTTTATTTTTCTATATTAAGAAACTACTTAAGAAAATGCTTTTCTTAATTTGGTTGACATATAATAACTCCTTAAATTTACCATATTTAAAGAATGTTGCTAGATAACTTTAAGGTCGACACAACTATTTGACAATGGAGATAAAATGAAAAAGAAAATATAAGAAAACACTTATACCAATTATTTGTAGACAAATCTCCAGTATTCCATGGTTGATTTCCAAATGTATGACCTATTGAAGCAACAATAAAGGACATATGTAGGAATGCTAAGGTCCTCACAAACTGCAAAACAAAGAGATTTATTAATAATAATATAAACTATCGTGCCTGCTTCATTTATAAGTTCAAATCAAAATGTATTCAAATATAAAAACAATTGTTTTAAATGACAAAACTATTGTAAATATCTATAAATATAGTAAGCTTATATCATTGTCTATATATAAATAATAAATATTGATAGATATCTAAGTGTCTATTATCAATAATAGATGATTGTAGTCTATCTATGTATATTACTATCCATCACCCATACACAATTGTATTTTTTTATATTTGTAAATATTTTAGTTATAAAAAAGAAATAGAAAAGTAATTTTATTTTACCATTCCCCATATAAGAAAAGGTGTTCCTCCGACTGCGTAAAGAAGGACTGCAAGAGAAAGATGATGAAGAAAATAAGTTTTGCGAAGAAACCTATAGAAGGATTGTTTCTCCAAGTCACCAACATTATGTGGTCTTCCATACTTTAAAACCAATGTGAAGATGGTTTTTTCAGTATCTTTATGATCAATAAAATACTGTGGACAAACTCTTTTAGTCAAAGCATTGGAATCCAAAAGCCAAGTGAAATAACTAAACCAAAATCCTTGAATAGGACTATGTGGATCATTTTTTGTATCAGCAAATTGATGATGACATCTATGTGTACTCACCCAATCAATTGGATCTCCCTAAAATGAAAAAAGAAAAACAATAAGTATAACATGTTTCATTTTCTTTTACAACATAATATTGAAGCTACTTACGAATGTAGGGACAATAGAAACGTCTCTCAACATTTTTCTTAATGTCAAATAATAAGAACCATTCTGGCTAAGTCTTTTAGTAGATTTTTTAAAGTTTAAAATAAGAAAATAAGAAAGTTTTAAAAATATCAAACCTGAAAGGCAAGAGTTCCACAATATGCAAAAAAGTATTCGAGCCATTTGGAAAGTCTGAAACTTCTATGCGAAAGATTTCTATGATACGAAATATTGATTCCAAAACAACCTGTAATAATGTATAATGCAACCGCGATCCAAAATGCATTCCAATTGAAATGGAAGGGTGCAAGAATACAAATGAAGTGCATAATAATAAAAAGAGCTGCCATATATTTGTCTCTGTTTGTCCATTTTCTCTCCCCAAATGAGATTAGATCAGCTTTCACCAATGCATCCATTAGCAAGCTAAGGTACTTTTGCTCTAGCTCAAGCTAATTCTAACCATGATCTTAGTATGACATTTATAGTGCATTTGAAATCTTAATATAAATAATTTCAAGCTGTACTTCCAATTAATTAAACATTCTACCGAACGCGTTTAAATCGTTACTAATATTTTATAGATCAATTATTCCACAAAATCGTTTATATATATATATATATATATATATATATGGATATAGATTAAATTATGATTTTAACATATCTTTCAAATGTGATTTAGACTTGGTTTGTATCCTTGTTTTAATAAACACTTGATGAACCTCAAAATTGTTTCAAAAGATTATTTTTTATTATTAGAATAAATAAAGAATCTTGTAGGAACTAATTAATGTAAAATTTAAAAATTAAAAAGAATGTATGATATTAAATAACAATTTAGATAGGAGATTAATATTTTGGTTATTGTTTTTCTCAAAAGAATATCAGGGCTAAAATAATTCATATAAGCAATTGTCACACATTAATTTACAAAAATGAGTTGTAAATCAAATCATTTTTCTTCTAATTATCACCAAGGTTTAAAAGATCGATTTCGACCTAAAAATTGAAATCTTAATTTTATGGAATTTTTGCTGAAAACATCGATTTTATAGATATTTCTAAAAAGACTAATCAAAACAAAAAGATAATGAAAAAATAAACTTAAATTAATAAATGAACTTTTTATTGTTTTCAAGATATATATAAACAAATTTATTATTTTATATTCGTGGTATTTTGATGTTTATTTTTTGTATTTTATGGATTAATTATTTTAAAAATTATCGATCCATGTTTGTCTCTCGTATCGATATTATATTCATAAAAAAGGTATTATACTCGTAAAAAATGTAGAAATGTTATTGAGAATATCTAACCACCATACAAATTTAAAATGTAAGTTAATTTCAATTGTTTTAACAAGAAAAAAAAACTCTCCAAAAAGATAATTATTGGAACAAATTTTGAAGTTGATGACTAAGAAAACTTTCCAAAAGTTAATATATTGTACAAAAGTTAAAGAAATATTTGAAAATTTTTTAGTATACATATACTAATATAAGAAAAGACCTTCCTTTTCCACGTTAGGGAGAAAACAAAATGGAATATTTCATTAAAACTCGTAGTCAACTCGAGGATTCTTTAGATCTTCTATTCCATATCTAATTAAGTAATTATCACGGGAGAACATGCCAAACCAACTACTTGTCCATATAATATTATTATTAGTTATCGCTCGAGAATAAAAGTATTCCATTCATCCTATATTATATACAATATAAATTAAAATATTTGATAGGAAGAATTTATGAATATGAAAAATTATGATTATGATTATGATTAGCTGATTTGTTATGATGCACGAAAATAAATGTTACTTGGAATGCAATTAAGTTTGATTCTAATATCACGGGAGGATTGATTATTTCATAAAAAAAGGTGTGTTATTTGAAATACCTTTTTCAAGCATTTAATAAGAAAAAATTATTTTGAATAACAATTTAAGTGTTTGTCAACCCCTTGAAATAAATATTTACAAGTTAGATTCTTAAAATAAGTTGGTTAAAGATAAATATTTAAATTAGTGTTTATTAAAATAACTTTTAACCAATAGTTAATCTCTTCCTAATTTGCATAATTTTTAAAATTATCAAAACACTCCAAGAATGATATACTTCACTTTCAATAGGCTAGCCAACTTTGAACATCACAGTTGCTAGCCAACTCCAACCACGGTTACCAACCAACTACCTTTGTTGACAATCATTCTTATTTGGCAACCTTCGAACACCACTACTACCAGACAACTTTGACAAGTACTATTAACACTCCGAATAATGATTAATACTAATTGATGTTAATTATTTTAAATTAATGGTTTATCTATGCTCTTATAATTTATTTAAAATTAATAAAAACTCTTTTATAGTGTATAACAAACCAATTTTTTTTTTTTGTAATAAAACTACTTTCTTTAAAAAATGGAAAACTCATAAAAATGTTTTTATTTTAAACTTTTTTTAGGAAGGCTAAAAACTATAATTTTCTAATGGTCTTTTAGGTTTTTTTTTTTTGCTTTTTCTCTTTAGTTTTTTAGTTTATTTTATTTGATTTTAATATGATCTTAAAATTTTGAATCTAATTATTTTTGATAAATTAAAATGAGTCCTTCAAGGTCAACTTTTATTAGAAATTAATTAAATAATATTACAATATACAAATTTAAAAAAATACAAAAAAATGTAAATTTATTTTCAAAATTTTAGAAAAGTAGGTCAATCATCAGCTTGCAAGCGCCATGCAACGTCAGCAAGATTGTGGTTGATTACAATAATTTATGTTTGAGATGTATTATAGTTTATTATAATAGTTTATGTTTGAGACTTAGATTATTAATTTTAAAAAATTAATAATCACAGTAGTAAATAATACAAAAAATAATGAAGATAAATAGTAAAATTGGTAACAAACACTAAATATTGTAGCAAATGAGAGTTTTGAATTATTAGTGTTAAAACCAAATAGTATTTTGTTATTATAGTTTCAGGTAGTCCTTATCATAAATAGTCTATACCTTAATTTCTTTTTATTTATACTAAAAGTTTCAATTTTACTTTAAAATTTTCAAAGTCTAATGAAAAAAATTTAAAACCAGAAGAATAATCAATGAAAACAGAATTTTATTTTATATATGTGTTGGGTAACAAATCCAAAATTTTTATTATGATTTAATTAAAAATTTATTTTAAATAATAAAATATGAAAACATTTACAAATATAATAAAATATCACAGTCTATCTGTGATAAACCTCGATAGATCTATATGTGTCATAATAATAATCTATTGCAGTTCATCGCATATTTGTTGTATATATTTTACCATATTTGTAAATATTTTGATTCATTTTGTTATAATTGAAAACAACTTTTTAAGCAAATGTTAAAATTTATTTAATACAATATTGAAAGCAATTGTTGTAAATGGCAAAACTTCTAAAAATAAAATATAGTAAAATTTTAGATTTTATTAATGATGGATCTAAAATTTTTTTATATTATATATATTTTAGGTTCATTTTACTATATTTATAAATAATGCTCTAAATATTTACTATTAGTTAATTTGTGAACATGTATATTTACAAATTTTATGTAACTATTGTTTTACAATACTTAACATAATACCTAAATTAATGAAATTGAGTTTGCTATTAACCCTTTTTAATATTATTTAATATTCTTATATAAAATCTAAATACAGTGAATCAAAATTTTGTAATTTTTAGGTTATATAATTGGAAAATAATTTCAGAACTCGAAAGTATAAAACATAATTGTTAATGATTTTCTTTTTTTTCAAAGGTTAATAATGAAATTGAATAACGTGCGGGGTTGTCTGTAAATTAAAAGGATATTTTTGTTTATTTGCTATGAGGTATAGCATTATTAAAAAAAAAAGAATGTTAATGTCAACTTCATGTTAATCAAACTTCAAAATAAAACAAATCAAAATCAGCCCTTCAAATCCAAATAAGATATGGAATTAAGTTCTAATATATTTTTTAAATCTTACATCTTTTCATATCACATACATTTTTCTTCTTCATTTAGTCATTGTTCCAAGATTTCTAAAAAAAATTAATTCGTTAAGTTAAACTTGTGTTGATATTGATTATGATACAATGTAGACCGATCTTTAGTATTTGATCTTTCAGTTAATTGTTCGGTTGGATGTCTATGTTTGATTTGAGGAAGCGGAGCACATATTGTTCTTGAAGTTAGAGTTTTGAAAGAAAGCTTGTATCTTCAAATGAATTTCAATCTTTAGAAGTGAATGTTCAATCTTTGGAGGTGGTCGGCTTTAGTAGTTTGAAGTATGGTATGGCTTTTGGGAGAAGAGACTCTCTAGACCTTCCAAATGAAGAAAACTCTTCTTATGTATAGTGTTCTTGGTGAGTTTTATGGATTTGGGCCTGGTTGGTTCATATTCCAGACCCATAAGTTCAACCACGTGAACTTGGGTCACACTTAGAATTTTGGCTAAATTAAGTTTGTTTTTTTGGTTCAATTGAATTTAGCCTAAGTAAATAATATTTAATTGAACAAAAATGATAATTAACTTGATCCAAGTTTATAATGAAAACATGTGACATAATCACTAGAATTGACTAATTATGTCTTTAATTTCAATTTAGGACACATGTCAACTTTTATTTAGTCACAAATTCAATTATTTGTATTCTTTTTTCATTCATTTGGTAAATGATGTGACAATTTGTGATTGATCCAAAATTTCTTATTCAACAAATGCCAATTTTCAAGATTTATGCACGTATATGAGTGGATGGATCTTGAAAATGATAAAGTTGAAGTCAAAATACCATAAATTTTCTTATTCTTAACTTTTGGCATAATTTGACATATCTGAAATAATCAAAAAATAAATTTAGTACATGAGTTTGATTTAAATTTAAAATAAGGGTTGGAATATGGTCAAACTTTAATTTGAGAAAAGTTTAAGGTTTTATCCCCAATTTAATTTGATTTGAGGATAAAAATTTAAATTTGAATTTAGGATAAAATTTGGAACATAACCAAATTTTAATTTGAGATAAAGATGACATCTCAACCATACTCTAATTTGTTTTGAGGGTCACAAAAAATTTAGAATATGGCTAAATTTAATTTTGAGATAAATAGGAATCCTCAATCTTAGGAATAAATTAAAGTTGGATTGATGGCTTCAATTTAAATTTGAGATAAAATTGAGGTCATATATGCAAGTTTATTTGACTTAGATTTTAAACTTTTGGATAAAATTTGGAATAAAATTTGTGGTACGACCAAATTTAATTTAATATTAGGAGTAAAATCTAAATTTTGAACTGTTTAGAGATTTTAATTATCTCAAATGTGAAATTCCAGATTTATCCCCAAATAAAATCTTATAAAATAACGTAAGATAATTAGATTTTTTCTATTTTTTTATTAAAAAAAAGATTTTATATCATTAGGAATTGGACTTGTTAGGCCCTATAAATAGACCCACCCTTTGATCATTATTTTTCTGATCAAGCAGAAAAGAAAGCCTTCTACGGATGAAGGTGTGAAAAAAAACTTCTATCTCTCTCTTTTTTACTTTTCTTGTTTTTTTTTTCCCTAACATTCTCTTTTTTTTTTTCTGGCTCTCTCTTTTTTTTTTTTTTTTTTTTTTGAACTTTCTACCCTTATTTTCCTATTTCTTTATGGGAACAAGAATTATCGTGCCTTGGGGAATAGCTTCCAGGCATATTTTCAAAATGTGGCTTTTTTTCTCGTCTTTTATTTTTTTCTTTATTTTTGGTATCTTTTGCAGGGGTGACTTTCTTTTTGTCATCAACAAGCCCACTTCTATTAGGAACGATCGGGTATCTAGTAGAATTGTAGGGGACTTTCGTTCTAAAGAAACTAAAACCTCAATCAGAAGGGAAAATAATATTCGTGATCACCTTTTTTATAAACACATATAATGAATATTTATACACATAGATGAATAAGGTTGGGTTATGCTACATACATGAAAATAATAAATTCTTTTGTGATGGAAAGAATTAAATTGTGGAGGTCAAAAAGGAAAATTGAGAAAGTCATATTTTCTATTCAAGGCAATATAATGATATGGTAATATAAGATAGGGAAAGCAATGAATATTTAATCATGGCCAATTTGGGATTTATGTCAAGGTTAATTATTTGGATTTGGTGGCAATTTGATTAATTCGAATTTGGTGGCAATTTGATTAATCTGGATTTGGTGGCCATTTGATTTTGAGATGCTTGATCTCTTATATCCTTCCTCAAACTAGAGTGGCATTGCATTGCTTGAACTCCAAGTTTGTTTTGTAACTCAAGTGTGCTTTTGATAAGGGCTTGGTGAAGAATGTCAACTAGTTGTTTATGAGAAGGGACAAAAGGAGTGATGAGGGAGCCATTGGTCACTTTTTTCGAACAAAGTTGTAACACCCCAAAAATTAAGGTAAATTTTAAATTTAATTGTCTTAGTTGAATTTAAATTATGTTGGAATTGTTTGGGTTTTATTTTAAATAATTGTTCGATTTTGTGGAAATAAGAATTAATTAAATATTTATTGGAAGAATATTATATTAATTATTGAAGAGAGATTTTTTTTTTTTTTTTTTTGGTGTTGTTAAAGATTTAAGAAAAGTTGAATGATATTGGTAAGTTAATTGGTGAGATTTAAGGGTTTAGTTAATTATTATATATAATTAACTAATTTAAAAGAGAAATAATTATATTAAAGATAATATAATTATTAAGATTAGAGTGCTATTAATTTTAGGAAGAAAAAGATGATTTAATAGGTATTTAAATGGAGAGAGAAAACTTCTATTGGAAAGGGAAAAGGAAAAGGAAAAAGAAAAAATAATAATAATATTATTATATTAAGATCCCTCTCGATTTACGTGCAAACAACTATTCACCTTTTTCTTCCTTAAGAAAAACCCTAGCCGTCACCCTAGTTGTTCCTTCTCCGTCGCTGAATTTTCTCCTCGTCACTTGCTCAGACGAAGTTGAAAGACTTTGCCCAGCTGAAACCAAGACCATACACGTCTTACTCTAAGATTCTTGAGCCAAGGTCCTCATTCGTTTGATTCGTGTCTGCTTGCAAGCCGTGCGTGAATCTTTGTCCAGTCGATCGATCTCCTTTGACTGCCTCTGATCGTTGCCGTCTGTCTCCATCTCTCTCAGTTTCAATCGAAGCCGAAAGCGTCGTTCGAGTCAGTTGAAGGTGAAAGCGCCATCCGGGTGCAGTTGTCACACCCCGCCCCGTGTCACAATCGCAACTCTTCAGACACGATATGAGCGATTGTGCGGCACTTGTTCGATCCTCTCAACAAGTCAGCTGATCAAAATCCGCAAGCCGGGGACAACTTTAACACACGATTTATCCTCCACTCAAGTTTTTGGGAAAATATTTTAGAAAACGTGAGAAAGGAATAAATTCATTGAAATCGTTGTTAAAACAAGCTTTGAAGACTGTCAATTGCAATAAGAAAGCATAGATTGCAAAGAGTACGACAAGGCTTGGGCGGGGATTCAACAGGTGTGCCTCCCCTATAGTACATTTTTAACATTTTCAGCTCTGGCAGGCTTGCATATGAAAATGAAGAAACGTCACACCCAAGCATATCGACTTGAAATTGAAAACAACTAACTAAACTATGTACAAGACATAAAGACAAGATAAATTGGGAGTATTCGGAGCATACGGCCATAGGTAAACACACCTTGGACAAGTATGTCCGTTACATTCTCCCCCATCTAAACAGTTGAGGTCCCTGTCGACTGGTGCAGCTTGAACTCCTCGATCTTCTGCGCTTCGGCTTCTAAGTCTTCGGCACGTTCCCAACTGGTTTCCTCCACAGGAAGGTTCTTCCACTTTACCAAGTACTCGTGGATCCTTCTTGTGGGTCTTCGGCCCTTCATCACTCGCTCAGCCAGAATTTCTTCAACTTCTTTATTCTCTTTCTGACTGAGGTCGATGGTTGGTCGGACTATGACATTACGTTGCATGTCATCAGGATCTTGATGGTAGGGCTTCAAATTACTCACATGAATTACTGGGTGGATTTTCATCCACGCGGGCAACGCAACTCTGTAAGACGTGTTCCCTACCTTTTTCAGCACTTCTACTGGTCCCTCGTATTTTCTCACGAGGCGTTGGTCTTTGCGTCCACGGAACCGCATCTGTCCAATCGTAACTTAATGAGGACCTGATCTCCCGCCTGAAACTCTAAGGGGCGGCGCCTCTTGTCTGCCCACTTCTTCATCAGCTTCGATGCCTTCTCTAGATAGGCTCGGGCGATGTTTGTGGTCTGCTTACATTCCCTAGTAAAGTTGTGAGCTTGAGGGTTCTTTCCTGAGTAGGGATGATCAACAAGGTGTGGCAACACCGGCTGCCTTCCACAAACAATCTCGAAAGGGCTCTTCCCAGTTGATGAGCTCGTCTGAGCATTGAAACAAAACTGGGCCACATCCAGCAACTGCGCCCAATTCTTTTGCCTTGCAGTAACAAAATGGCGCTAGTATTCTTCAAGCATACAGTTGAACCGCTCGGTCTGACCGTCTGTCTGAGGGTGGTAACTTGAGGATACATTCAGACTTGTCCCCAAGAAGGTGAATAACTCCGTCCAAAAGGTGCCAATGAATCGACCATCTCGATCACTCACAATACTGGTCGGTACACCCCACAGCTTCACAACATGTTTAAAGAACAATTGAGCAGTCAACTCTGCCGAACACTGCTTCGTAGTGGGAACAAAAGTGGCATATTTCGAGAATCGATCTATGATGACTAAGATAGTCTCATAGTCGCCTACTTTGGGGAGATGGGTGATGAAGTCGATAGAAACACTCTCCCACGATCTCGTTGGAACTGGCAGGGGTTCGAGAAGTCCAGCAACCTTTGCCTTCTCGACTTTGTCTTGTTGACAGACGAGACATGTCTTCGTGTATTGCATAACATCGTCTCTCATACTGGGCCAAAAGTAACCCTTCTTCAGCAAGGCGTACGTTCTCTGCCATCCGGGGTGGCCGGCCCACAGAGTGTCGTGACACTCGTGTAGTAATTTCTTCCTCAGGTCGCCCCCTCTAAGGACATACAGCCGTCTTCCCTTTGTCACCAACAGGCCATCTTCGACCCAAAACTGTCTTGTCTTACCCGCCTCAGCTAAACTCATGACACTTCGAGCGGCAGAATCTTTCTGCAAGAATTCCCTCAACACATCGCGCATAGGACCATCGATCTGACTCGCGTAAAGGTGTGCCAACATGCCTTGAACAGCGTGTTCACCTCTTCGACTAAGCGCATCAGCTGCCTGGTTGCTCACTCCCTTCTTATGCTCAAACTCAAAATCAAACTCGGCAAGGAATTCCTGCCATCTTGCTTGTTTTGAGGTCAACTTTGGTTGGGTAAAGAAGTGGCAAGTAGCACTGTTGTCTGTCTTCACAACAAAAGTTGACCCCAGTAAATACTGCCTCCAGGCCCTTAAACAGTGTATCACAGCGAGCATTTCTTTCTCCGATACAGTGTACCTCCTCTCCGCCACATTAAGCTTTCGACTCTCATAGGCGATGGGGTGTCCATTCTGTAGGAGAACACCACCCAACGCGTAGTCAGACGCATCGGTCTCAACTTCAAACTGTTGGGTCACATCGGCGATCCCCAAAACCGGCCCTTTGATCATCGCTTGCTTCAACTCGTAAAAAGCGGCCTGGCATTCGGGTGTCCAAGTCCATTTGTTGTCCTTCTTCAGCAAGTCCGTTAGCGGGTTTGCTCTTTTGGAGAATCCTTCCACGAACCGCCTATAATAATTGGCTAATCCGAGGAAGGAGCGCAAGTCAGTGACTGACCTTGGTACTTCCCAATCACGGATCGCGACAATCTTCCCCCTCCTTCATACTAATTCGGCCACACTCAATCACATGGCCCAAAAAATTTATCCGTTCTTGCGCAAAGGAACACTTTTCCCTCTTGACATACAGCTGGTTTTCCTTCAATTTCTGAAAAACTCTTTGGAGGTGGTCCTTATGTTCTTCCATCGTGGAACTATAAACCACTATATCGTCAAGATAGACCACGACAAACTTGTCGAGGTATTCATGGAAGACCTGGTTCATTAGTGTGCAGAACGTCGCCAGCGCATTGGTAAGACCAAATGGCATGACAAGGAACTCAAACGCCCCATATCTAGTGACGCAAGTCGTTTTGGGCTCGTCTCCCTCGGCAATTCTTACTTGATAGTAACCTGACCGCAGGTCTAGTTTCGAGAAATACTTTGCCCCATGTAGACGGTCAAATAAGTCAGTGATTATAGGTAGCGGGTATCTGTTGCGGACCGTGATCTTGTTCAGGGCGTGGTAGTCAATGCACAACCGCAGACTACCAACCTTCTTCTTCTGGAAAAGGACCGGGGCTCCATATGAAGCTTTCACAGGTCTCACAAATCCTGCGCTCAGTAGTTCATCTAACTGTTTCCGAAGTTCAGCTAACTCCGGTGGCGCCATACGATAAGCATTCTTGGCGGTTTTGCCCCTAGCAGTAACTCAATCTCGTGATCGATCATTCTTCGTGGAGGTAACGACTTAGGCAGGCTGTCCGGCATCACATCCTTGTACTGCTCTAAGACACGCAGGATGTCTTTGGGGATGGTTTCTCCTAGGCTTTCCAATGATTCAAGCGGAATAGCCATGAATGTCGGTTCGTCACGGGCAAGGCCCTTCTTTAATTGCATAGCCGAAATCATTTTTATCTCATCAGGCTGACGGATCTCTGTTTGTACAACAGTGGGCGCTGCTTCAGTAATCACTAGACATCTGGCTAGTGGCATTGGTATGACCTGATGTTCAAGTAGAAATTCCATACCTAATACTACATCAAAGTCATCCATCTTGGCGACCACCAAATCTATGAGACCGCTCCATTCTCCTAACCTTATTGTCGTTCATTTTACTAACCCGACAATAGGTAAGGCAGCTGAGTTCAAGGCCTTCATTTTTCCTGCGTCTTTCTCCCAGCGGAGATTCAGCTGTCTGGCTTCTGCTTCTGCTATGAAATTGTGGGTGGCACCAGAATCCACCATAGTGCTCTTGGGCGACTTCTGGTTAACCCAACAGTCTACATATATTAGACCATTCTTCGCCTGCCCACTGGTCTCTCCCATCTTCTTCTGGAGTGACGACAGAAACTTCAGAGCCCCCATCCGGGGATTTTCGCCCTCTTCTACTGGTCCAGCTTCTCCTTCAGTTTGACTCAATCTATCATCTAAGTCTGAAGCTAGGGTGGCTTGAAAAGCATTGAAGGCGGTCCGATTGGGGCACTCTCTGGCAAGATGGGGCCCTTTACATATGAAACAACTGATGGAACGACCGGTTGTGTTCTGATTGTTTGGTCCCCGCCAGTTGTTTCCTGTATTTGCTTGAGAGGTCTTGCGGTCCTCACCTTGTCGTTTGTCCCCCCTGCAGACTTAGGGGAACTTGGGCGGTTGTTCTGGTTTCCCCCCCAGGAGAAAGCTTGTTGTCGTCTTACATCTTGAGATTCACTAGATAGGTCGAACAACCGTTCAGCCACTGCGCATGCCGACGTGAGGTCTTCGACCCGTTGCTCATACAGCTTGGTCTTAGCCCACGACTTCAAACCCTCGACAAAATAGAAAACTTTGTCTTTCTCTGACATATCGCGTATATCCAACATCACTCCAGCAAATTGTTTCACATAGTCCCTGATGTTTCCCGTGTGTTTCAATTCACGCAGCTTCCGTCGAGCCAGAATTTTGACGTTCGCAGGGAAGAATTGAGAACGAAGCTCTCCTTTTAGGGCAACGCCCCTCTTGGATGTCCATGTATCGGGATCTCCACCATAACTTTGCATCTTCAGACAGATGCATGGTTGCCAACGTCACCTTGGCCTCTTCTGTAACAGTGTTCGTGGCCTTGAAATACTGCTCAACATCAAAGATAAAGTTTTCCAACGCCTTTGCGTCCCTTACCCCAGAGAAGGGCTTGGGTTCAGGAATCTTGATTCTGCCAACAGGAATGACTCCTCCAGCTGGAGCCTGGTTTGCTAATGCCCGCATAGTAAGGTTCACCCTCGTGTTTACCTCTGCGAGTTCGTTCCAAACGACATCGAGGGTTGCTCGAAAATCCTCCGTCATGCCGTTTATCATCTCCATCATATTCTTTTGTGAGTTATCAAGCTCCATAACTCGTTCTTCCATTTGGGCGACAGAGCCCGACGAACTGTCACCATGCTCGTAGGTGATGTTTCCCGTTCTCACAACTCGGGATTCCAGAGTGTCAACTCTAGTTAATAACTCTGGCATGGGTAATCCATCAAGACGACCGGACACCGCTTCAATGCCATCAGCTTTCTTGGCAATATCTTCAATCCGCTTTTCT
>CM046884.1:24545753-24590366 GCA_025688845.1 Cucumis hystrix
ATACATTGAAATAGACGTTACAATAAGCATTAAAGACTGTCAGTTGCAAGGAAAAAGGGTTGCTTGCAAAGAGTACAACTAATGCTTGGGCGGGGATTCAACTGGTGTGCCTCCCCTATAGTACATTTTGACATTTTTGGCTCTGGTAGGCTTGCATATGAAAATGCCGAAACGTCACACCCAAGCTTTATGACTTAAAATGAAAAGCAAATGCCTAAACTAACTATGGTGCTTAAAGATAAGATAAATGGGAGCTAATCGGAGCATATAACCAAAGGTAAACACACTTTGGAAAAATATGTCTGTGACACGCGGCACCATGCGTGCACGCCCCTGCATGCGCGCACCCCATGTGCTTGTGCCACCCTGCGCGCGACAGCGTGCGCCCAGCCCAGCGCACGCGAGCGACAGGCTGGTGCCCAACGTTTAAAAGGCCCGAGAACCTTCCAGAAGTTTACAGAAGGTCCCAGACATGCCCATGTGCATTCTACACTGCCCATGCTCGGCCAAGACAGCCACGGAAGCTTCTAGAACATCCAAGACAATGCTGGAATGTGCCAGAATGGCCTAGACACGCCCGAGAAGGCTCTGGAACGTACTGGACAAGGCTAGAACTTCCTAGAAGGCTACGATGAAGGTCAGGAACTGTCATGAAAATTCTAGTCCTCTCTAGAATGTTCTAGGCTCTATTTTAAAGGGGGAAATTTTCTTGTAATCTCTAGAAACTCCCTTGGCCGGCCTTCTAAGGCCCAAGGTCGGTGGGGAAATCATCAAAGTGTCGCACGGTTGGTTAGTTGAGAATCCTAACCACGTGACAGGTGGTATCAGAGAGTGTTCGATCAAAGGGACATACTCTTGATCGTTGGTATCAAGTATACGATACCGAGAGGCCGGGATTTAAGACCCCTAGTTCTTGAAACGTTGACGAGGTGTATCGGAGCAACGGTGTGAGGACCTAGGTAGGCCTTATCAATTTGCCCTACTCATTGACTCGAATGGCATCCAGGGAAGGATACGAGTCACCGGTTGAGCATGTCGTTGAAGGGCCAACGACACGTGGACGTGCTGCACAATGTTCCCCATCCCGACGGACCAATGCAACGACGTTGACAACGAGGGACGTGTCGAAGAACGTTTTGCAACCTTGGAGGGAAAATTGGAGGAAGTGCAGGAGAAATTAGGCGAGACGAGCAAGTTGATGGAGGAGCTACTCGTAGATAATACCGAAGTCAAAAAAGCCGCTAAGGCTATGATCGAAGGCCTTAAAGACTCTCACGACAAGGATATCTACGACCTCATTGTGGAGGTAACCAACATGCGCAAGTTCATGGAAGAGGAGCTCCATGCCTTGTGTAAGGTCTACGAGGTACGTTCTGAATGTCTATCTAGACATAATGCTAATGGTATGGCATCCACTAGCACACCACACACCATGGCTAGCACACATCACATAAAAGTACCAAAGCCTGAGATGTATAACGGCACGAGGAATTCCACGATTGTGGAGAACTTCCTATTCGGCCTTGAGCAATATTATGAGGCCTTAAGAATCGTCGACGATGGTGCCAAAATTGCGAATGCCCAAATTTCCTAAGCGAAGCGGCGCAACTTTGGTGGCGTAGGAAGCATGCGGAATGGGAAAAGGACCGAAGCATCTTGCGAACGTGGGAGCAATTCAAAGGTGAGTTACGAAAACACTTTGTCCCACATAATGCAGAGATGGAGGCCCGTGGTAAACTCAGACAGTTGAGACAAACAGGAAGTATTCCCGAGTACGTGAAGGAATTCACAACCCTCATGTTGGAAATTGATGGCATGACCGACAAAGACGCACTCTTTCATTTTAGAGATGGCCTCAAGGATTGGGCAAGACTTGAGCTTGATCGACGGGATGTGCAGAACTTTGATGATGCCATTACCACTGTAGAGATGCTCACGGATTACCAATCTAAAGAGAAGAGAACCCATGAAAATGAAGTAGAAGTGTCGGAGTCAAGAAAGGAACATGTTCATAAAGAGAGGGAAAGCCACAAGGATAGTGGAAGGCACGGGAAGACCACGAAAGAGAAGAAAGGTACATCTCTCAAAACTCCTAGACCTTGTTTTCTCTGCAATGGTCCACATTGGGCAAGAGATTGTCTACAAAAGAAGATGTTGAGTGCATTGGTGGCAAAACTCCACGAAGGAGAAGAGGAAGCACCCGTACCAAAGGAGGCACACTTGGGTGGAATGCAATTCCTAAGTGCCATGGAGAACGACTCTTCCTCTAAACCACCCAAGGGTAGGGGTTGGATGTACATGGAGGCCAGACTCAACAACAAGGCTGCCTTACCTATGCTGGATACTGGCGCAACCAGCAACATCATTGATCTAGAAGAGGCCAAGCGGCTAGATCTCAAGATCACAAGGAGAGGCGACACTGAGTTGAAGATCATCAGTGACATGCCCACGCGTAACGTTGGATGGGCAAGAAACGTCGAGACGAGGGTAGGGAAATGGCAAGGTACGCTCGATTTCCTTGTTACGCCTCTAGACGATTGCAAGATTGTCCTAGGGTTGGACTTCTTAGACAAAGCCCATGCCATAATCAACACACTCAAGAAGACCCTGGAGTTCCCCGACATACGGAGGGAGGTGCCCCTAAAACGCATGAGGGTGACGAGCCAAGAGAGGCTTAGTGCCATGTGGATTGCAAGACACCACTTGGGAAAAGGGTCGAGTGGTAATGTCGCAACGAGGACGTTGCGAAGGTTGAGTGGGGGAGGATGTCACGTCCCGCGAAATGACCCCACTTTTTACGCCAAAATGTGTTATAAGACTCCCAAAGCAAAGCCAAAAAGGAGTTAAGTACACCCAAACAACACCCCAACACGGCCATGTGACAGCCCACATGTGCCCACGACACATGCCCATGGCATTGGCATGTGCCCACGGAAGTCAGCCCACGAGCCCCGCATGCATGTCGCGACACGTGCCCACGACAGCCCCATATGCAACGAACGCACACCCCATGGGCAGGGACACCAGACAGGCGTCAGGCAACAATGCCATCCAGACAGCCCATGTGCACGGGCAGCTGCACATGGCACGGCGGCCAGCCCACCAGGCGCACACACAAACTCCTATGCCCACCAGACGGCCGCCCATGCCAGACATGGCATGGCACGCACGACACCATGCCCACGCGCCCCACACAGGCAACGCAGGCGCATGACGCGCGCGGCCCTATGCGCGCGCGCCCAATGTCCAGACAGCCCAAGAACCTCCCAGAAGTTTCCAGAAGGTCCCAGACACGCCCATGTACGTGCTGCACCGCCCACGCTTGGCCTAGGCAGCCCCATAAGCTTCTTGAACACCCGTGACAATGCTGGAATGTGCTAGAATGGCCTAAACACTCCCGAGAAGGCCCTGAAGCGTGCTGGACAAGGCTAGAACGTCCTAGAAGGCTACTATGACAGTCAGGAAGTGTCATGAAAAGTCAAATCCTCTCTAGAATGTTCTTGGCTCTATTGTAAAGTGGGAAACTTTCTTGTAACCTCTAGAAACTCCCTTGACCGACCTTCTAAGGCTCAAGGTCGGTGGGAAACATCTATAAATACTTAGGGAGGGCCTCATTTGTAAACAACAAGAATGAACTAACCTTGGAAGCAATCTTGAATACAAAGTACTCTTCCAAGAAGAGCTCTCTCAACTTCTCACTCACTCTCTTGCCAACCCCTTTGTAATTCTAAGTGCCTTAGGTGCACTAATCATCTTCCGCTGCGATATTGTTGAGGTTATTCATAGTGCTTGGTGCACCAACCTCTTGAAAAGGCTTACTTGGCTACGAGGACGACATAGTCAATCCACGTGCCGCACGGTTGGTTAGTTGAGAATCCTAACCACGTGACATTCTGCCTACCTTTGCACCTCAAAATGCATGCTAACAAGGCTTTGACACTTCACTGAATCCTTAAACCGATTGTCGTAATCATGCCACATAGTTGTCTAAAACGCATAGCTATCTTCCTTTTAAAAAGTTTCTCTAGAATGCGTTAGCTTTCTTTCTTCCAAATTTCAGAGCGAAAAACCAAACTATGCGTTTTGTAGCCTTCTGGAAGTGCACTTTACTCATATTCACTCGCGAACTGACCTTCTCGACTTCTCTTATCTAAAACGTCAATCTTCTCATATCCAAAACACCCAGCTGCCTTCCTCAATAAACTAGACTCAATTTATGAGCTTTCAAGACCAATTTGAGTGAGAATGCCCAAGTGAGTTGTGAGAAACTCCTTTCTAAAGTTAGCTAAAACGGTCAACCACTATGATCCTTCTTTCTAACCAACCTTAAACACTTAAAAACCTTTTTTAACCTCTATAACTATTTTACCAAGCCAACCCAAACACTTAGTCAAAATTTCACTTCTTAACTTAAATTTTCGATACTGGTCTTATAGTAGTCCTCCTTCGCAAGCCTTCCGAGCTGGTCATCCTCCTTCACCAAGCCGCACTTGCGTCGAAGTCTCTGGTTGCTGATCCGTCTGAACCGGGTCCTAGATCTGAGCCAATTTATCTCTTTTAGCCGAACCACCTTAAGTTTTAGCCTTTTTGCAACCTATTTGAGCCATTTGGGTGAGTTTGTGTTAGGTTTGGTAGGCCTAAATAAATATTCTTTAGATCTTAAATAAATTTACAATTGGATTTAAGTTGGGTTATTTTACTTGAAGGTTTGGCTAAATTTATTGGAGGATTTGAGCTGTGAATTTCTCCCAACCAAGGTTGAATTGGTTTCAACCTCCTTCATTGGTAAGTTTGTAAGCCTGAGTAATTAATATTTTGATGTCATTATCAAACTATTAATTTAAATCGTATTTATGTTTAGGATTTGCATGTTGGAAAGCTTGACTGTTGTGAATAGAAATAAATTTGGTTTAATTAATCTCAAAGTAAGAGATTCTACTATTAGACTTTCGACAATAGATTAAAGGGTTTGCATGTATGTTTTCTTTATTATGCATTAATGTAGCTAGAATGCATAATATGACTGTTATGTGACAATTAGGGATGACTGATATAGATGGCTACATAGATGACCGTTATGTATGACTAAGATATGTATGACTGAGTTATGTTATGATTATTATTTTTATTTAATTTTTTTAAAACCCTTCTCGAATTACGTGCACCTCTTTCCCCAATTCTTCATCTTCTTCTTATTCGTTATTTTCTCCCTAGCCTCACCTTCGTTCACTATCCACCAAACAGTTGTTGCCCTCTTCAAGGTTCTTTCGACCAACTTTCTCTTTAGTTCTCTAGTAGTTCTTTAGCGTCTGTCGTCCGTCGTTCGAGTCGCACAAGCCGAGCGTCATGTTCCGTTCGCACACAGCTCCGTCCCTTGCAGGTCTCCACTTTGGTTCCATCAATGTCACAGCCTCCGTACTACGCTGACTAGATCTGAATTGGGCGATTCGTTGCCACTCTGATCTGTCTCCGTTTGTGAACAGTAGCCGCACGCGTCCCTTCGTCTTCCAATCGCCAGTGTAAGTCGGCTTACCTCTCCAAGTAAGTTGAGTCACACCCAAATCTGCTTTACACGTCTTTCAGTTTGGTTTGCGCTTTGCTACCTCTGCTTTATTGTGAATCAACGGGGTTTTGGTGGTGTTGGAAGTAGCACTCAAGTTCTTGGGTTTCACAACAAATTTTAGATTTTAGTTAGAGTTCGATTCTCCACTATTTGGGTTGTTTCGTTGGACTTTAGTTGATAAAAGGAGCTTAACTAAAGTTAAGGTAAGGGGTTTTCTACTACTGATCCCTATATCAGAGTTGCTAAGTATTGACCGAAATGAGGATGTTGATTGTTTTATTAAATAGCTTGTAGTGATGGTTTACTGTTGACTGAATTGATTGAACTGAGTTAGTTGATGTTGATTATTTTGATGAATCGTTATACTAATGATTGATTATGTACTAGTATGGGTAATTTGACTGTTTATGTGTGGGACTGAAATGATGATATGATGATGGTAGCTTGGACTGTATTTTGAGTTGAGTGTTTAAATTGTTAGAATAGACTAAGGAAAAATTGTTAGCTTTATCGATGGGGTAGTGTGCCTTGCAGGTGTTCCACGAGATCACCACCTGTTGTGCATCTTTCGGTAGCACTAGATTGATATGTGCATCTTTCGGGAGCACTAGATTGATATGTGCATCCTTCGGAGCACTAGACTGTTATGATGCAGGGTTTCTCCCAATAGGAAGTTAACAGTTTCTTACCCCTAACAAGACTAGGAGTGGGTCTCTTACTGAGTATATTTATACTCACCCTTTTATGTTTAACTTTTTCAAGCAAAAGTTATACGAGAGGTAGGTCGAAGAGGGTCAAGAAGGACACGTGATCGCCATAGGGGAACCTTCTTTCAAAATTTGCTTCTGCTTAATTTTTTTACTATTTTCCAGTTTTGATGATTAAGATGAGTTTCATATTGAGAACGACTAATTGTCTATTAAAGATTTTTCAAATAAATTTTACTATATTTTGTGTCAAACAATGTGTCTTTGTGCTAATGTAATGACTTCGACTTGGTCTGAAAAGTTGGGTCTTTACAACTAAATAGTTTAATTTTAATTAGAGTAAAATTGATCTGTTGTTTCCATTGCGCATGTCATGAGCCCATCATACTTGTATTTATATCAAGATTTTTAAGAAAATTATTAATAAAGTTATTAAGTTATTCTGAAGATTGAAGTGTTAATATTATTTAATTTATTGCCAAGCATGTCCTTGAGATGTTAAGTTCAAGTTTAAGTAAAAGCTAGGTAAAGATCGGGTGTTTTGGCGCCTCGTCAGAGGTGTTGGAGTTGACCAAGTCGTGTTCACGCCTGGAAACATGAGGGAGGAACATGTTTTGGGGGCGTGACATAAGGCCCATTTGATTTACCCAGAAAAAAATAGTCTTAGTTTTTCTTAAGAAAATTATGTGTATTTGAACTCTTTTGAAAAAAAAAAAAGTTTAAAATGAAATTTAAAAATATTTTAAAAGCTATTTCAAGAGACTATCAAACATTTAAGCCTTTTCACTATAAACTTATTTTCAAAATTAAATGCTTGAAAATTAATCCAAATTACAAAACTTTAAAATTAAATTTTCTTCACTTGGTTAATGTATGCAATAATCTAAAACACATAATAAATACCACATAAATATATGCTATATATACACACGCACAATAGTTTACAAATTAAAAAAGAAGAAATAGTTATATGTAGGAATTCTTAATCTAAAGTTCATCTGCTTATATTTATTATCTTAGTCAACCCTAATGTCTAGTCATTTAAAAGATTTAAAGATGCCACCCCACCTTCTACCTTCTATATTTAATAGTTACAAAAATCTTACCACCACAAAACTAAAGCAAATATTTTTTTTAAAGTTTTCAACGACCGAAACAAACGTTTTTTATAAATTTAAAGACTAAAGTAGAACAAAATAAACCAACATTAAACCTTAATTTTTATTCTATTCTCAAACATTTGGGGAAGAAAATTCATTTCGATTTAAAAGCGATCATTCTCAAAGTTCTTTTCTTTTGGTTTGGTCCAAAGCTTGTAGCCTTTGCTTGTGAGATTGAGAGGGTACTTTAACCTCAGTTGCTAATCCAATGACTTGAAGAAACCAAATAATATACCAACAAATATCGATCTGCCACCATTCAAGCCCTTGTCTGGCTGAATACTCGAAAGCATGATGGTTATTATGCCAACTTTCTCCAAGTGTAAGCAAACACATCCACCTAAAAACAAACAAAAAATATTTTGTTAATTAATTTGCAACATACAAAGTCTTTAGCTATAATGTGGAGTTAGCTTTGTTTACTTTACCAACACAACATTCAATAATTGTCCATTTTAAGTCACTAATGATATATATGCTATATTTGTCATCTGGTCTAATATGGATGTAAAGTTTTGTGTCGTGGAAATTATTGTCTTGAAGCAAATTTGGTGGGAATCGTTTATGTCAATTGCTCTCTAAAGTCAACACAACATCCACCTCGAACGTGCATTCATCAGAGAAGAAGTTGAAATCAGAGAAAAAGCTCATCATTATTAAAAAAACAAAAAGAATGATTAGAAAGATGGAATTAGAATCAATAAAATGTAAACGGTGGAGGTTCTAGGATCTCGTTATTGATGAATAATAAAATGTTTAGATTTAGTTATTATATAATTGAAATTACAAATCCAATTTAAATTTCATAACATTTAAAAAAATAAAAAGAATAAAAATAAACAAAAATACATGTTTCCCTCATTTTCGCCTATTAGTACAATTGCCTGAATCTCTGAACGAACAACAGCCCATATATGAGGGAAGAACTTTAACTATCACTCTAACTACTCTTGCAAGTTAGTTCAAGAACTCTCATATTTTTATGCTTTCCTCCCAACCCTTAAACCTTTTAGGTAGCATTTTTCGAAGTGTGAACTGTTATGGGTTACGAACCTTGGTAGTTGTGAATCATTCAAGACATAAACTAGTTAATATATGTTAATTTTTTTTTCCTTTAAACTACAATTAGAGATATATGAAAGATTATTTGCAATTCTAAAAGAGTTAGATAACCAATTTTTTCACCACTAACTACAATTATGATGTTGGGAAGATATCATTGATAATTTTTAAAGATTAATCATTGATATTATCAAAGCCTCGCATTTATTGTATTTGTTGACTAATGAATTTTTCAGACACCATATTATTGAACTAATTATAAACACACGTTAACTAATATGATTAGTAGCCGTTTATTTTATTAAATGCCTTATATTTATACTTTGTTTAAGAAACTACTTTTGAAAATGCATTTCTTAATTTGGTTGGCATATAATAACCCCTTAAATTTACCATATTTAAAGAATATTACTAGCTAACTAAAATATAGGTCACAGCTATATGAAGATGAAGATAAAATGAAAAAGAAAATATATACAAAAGCACTTATACCAAGTATTTTTAGACAAATCTCCAGTGTTCCATGGTTGATTTCCAAATGTATGACATATTGAATTCACCATAAAAGTCACATGTAGGAATGCTATGGTCCTCACAAACTGCAAAACAAAGAGTCTTATTAATAATAATATAAAGTATCATATTCTTGCTTCATTTATAAGTTCAAATAAAAATATATATTCAAATATAAAAATACTTGTTTTAAATAACGTTGTAAATATATAGAAATATAATAAAATTATGTCATTGTTTATAAATGAGAGACATTGGTTGATGTCTATCGTTGTCGTCTATTATAAGTGGGAGATGATAATTGTAGTTTATATGTGTATATAACTATTTCATTGTCGATAACAATAGTATTTTATTATATATCTGTAAATATTTTGATTAATTTTGTTAATAAATAAATAAATAAATAAGTAATTTTATTTTACCATTCCCCATATAAGAAAAGGTGTTCCTCCGACTGCATAAAGAAGGATTGCAAGAGCAAGATGATGAAGAAAATAAGTTTTGCGAAGAAACCTATAGAAGGATTGTTTCTCCAAGTCTCCAACATTATTTGGTCTTCCATACTTTAAAACCAATGTGAAGATGGTTTTTTCTGTATCTTTATGATCAATAAAATACTGTGGACAAACTCTTTTACTCAAAGCATTGGAATCCAAAAGCCAAGTGAAATAACTAAACCAAAATCCTTGAATAGGACTGTGCGGGTCATTTTTTGTATCAACAAATTGATGATGACATCGATGTGTACTCACCCAATCGATCGGATCACCCTAAAATTAAAAAAAAAACAATAAGTATAATATATTTTCTTTTCTTTTAGAATATAATATTGAACGTCTCTCAACATTTCTTTTAATTATGTCAAATAAGAACCTTTCTAACTAAGTCTTTTAGTAGCGTTTTTCAATTTTATAAGAAGAAAAGAAGAAAGTATTAAGAATATCAAACCTGAAAAGCCAGAGCTCCACAATATGCAAAAAAGTATTCAAGCCATTTGGAGAGTCTGAAACTTCTATGTGAAAGATTTCTATGATACGAAATATTGATTCCAAAAAAACTGAAAAAGTATAATACAGCAGCAACCTGAAATGCATTCCAATTGAAATGGAAGGGTGCAAGAATACAAATGAAGTGCATAATAATAAAAAGAGCTGCCATATGTTTGTCTCTGTTTGTCCATTTTCTCTCCCCAAATGAGATTAGATCAGCTTTCACCAATGCATCCATTAGCAAGCTAAGGTACTTTTGCTCTAGCTCAAGCTAATTCTAACCATGATCTTAGTATGACATTTATAGTGCATTTGAAATCTTAATATAATAATTTCAAGCTGTACTTCCAATTAATTAAATCTACCAAACGCGTTTAAATCGTTAATAATATTTTATAGATCAATTATTCCACTAAATCGTTTAATTTTTGTTTTAATTTATTATATATATATACATACATACATATATATATATATAAATATCAATTAAATTATGATTTAACCTATCTTTCAATTAGATTTAGATTTTCAAATTAGTTAAATTATCTTTCAATTATTTTACATAAATTAATTAAATTATCTTTCAATATTGTTTTAACTGGCAAGAAAAACTCTCCAAGTAATATTGTTGGAACAAAATTTGAAGTTGATGACGTACTAGAAAAACTCTCCAAATATTATTAATATATGAACAAAAGTTAAAGCCGAATAGGAGAATTATCAAGAGTAGGAATTTTACGAAATATTTACAACAAATAGCAAAATTTTCATATTCTATCAATTATAGACATTGATAACACTGATATACTTCTATCAGTAATATTGATAGACAGTGATAGAAGTCTAATTTCTATCATTAATAAAATCTAAAATTTTGTTATAATTTATGAATATTTTAGTTTATTTTATTATTAAAAAAATATATCAAACCAATATCCGAAAACTTAAACTATACTACATATACTAATATAAGAAAAAACCATCCTTTTCCACGTTAGGAGAAAACAAAATGGAATATTTCATTAATACTTGTAGTCAACTCAAGGATTCATTATATCTTCTATTTCATATCTAATTACCACGGGAGAATATACCAAACCAACTACTTATCCATATAATAATATTATTAGCAATCTCCCGACCATAAAACTATTCAATTCATCATATATACAATATAAATTAAAATATTTGATAAAAAAATCAATTTGGTACGATGCATAAAAACAAATGTTGCTCGAAATACACTTAAGTTTGCTCTAGATTTCATAAATAAAGTGTGTTGTTTGAAATACCTAGCATGTAATAAAAAATGGTTATTTTGACAATCAATTTAAGGGTTTGTCAACCCTTTATAAACATTTAAATTTAATGTTTTTTGAAACAATTTTTAACTAATAGTTGATCTGTCCTAATTTGTATAATTTTTAAAATTACCAAAAACGCTTCAAAAAGTGATCTACTTTACTTTCACTAGGTTGTCATTGCTATCACAGTAGTGCCATCTCCTAACATCACAGTTGCTTGCCCAACTCCGAACACAATCATGAACCAACTTTATTGACCACCATCCGTGTTTGGCAAACTCCAAACACCCCTACTACCGGCCAATTTTGACAACTACTGCCACCACTTCACATTGATTATCATTATTTTAAATTATTTGTTTACCGTGCTCCTTCGTTGTAATTTGAAATTAATAAAAAATGTTTACATATATAACAAAACAATTTTTTTAATAAACATATTTTTTTTAAAAAATTAAAAAGTCATAAATGTTTTCATTTTAAACCGTTTTTAGGAAAGCTAAAAACAATATGATTTTCTTGTGTTCTTTTAGGCTTTTTTTTTTTTCGTTTGTGAGTTTATTCTATTTGATTTTGATTTTAGTATGATCTTAGCTAGGTATCTTTATATTTGATAAATTTTAAAATGAGTTGTTCAAGGTTAACTTTATTAGAATTAATTAAATAATATAAAAATATCCAAATTAAAAAAAAAAAAACAAAACAAAACAAAATGTAAATTTATTTTCGAAATTTTAGAAAAGTATACTTGAATCATCAACTATGCAGGATATTGGATAATACGTAGTTGGTTATAATAGTTTGTGTTTAAGACGTAGATTACTTTAGTTTAAGTTATAAAAGTACGTGTTTCAAATGTAAACTATTTTACTTTTAAAAAAAAACTTTAAACACAGTAGTTAATAGTAAATATTATAGTAAATGATGATTTTGAATTATTAGTGTTGAAACTAATATTTACTTTGTTATAATTTTAGATAGTTTTTGTCCCAAATAATCCTTATAACATTTTCAGTATATGTTACTCTTCCATTCCTTTTTATTTGTACTCAATGTTTCAATTTTAATCTAAAAGATTTAATTAAGAAAATTTATTTTAAATAACAAAATACTGAAAATATTTACAAATATAACAAAATATTGCAGTCTATTTGTGATAGATCTCTATAGATCTATATATGTCATGATAATAATCTATCGTTGTCTATCACATATTTGCTATATATTTTGTTATATTTGTAAATATTTTGATTTATTTTGTTATAATTAAAAACAACTCTATAAGCAAATGTTAAAATTTATTTGATACTATTAAATTAATGAAACTTCAAAATAAGATAAATCGAAATCAACCCTTCAAATCCAAATAAGATATGGAATTAAGTTCTAATATACTTTTTTAATCTTACATCTTTTTAAATATCACGCATGGTCAATATATTTATGATTTTACATAATATATATAATGTATATTATATATTATGAAGACATACGCTTGATAGCGGCGAGGCGAAGAGGTTGACAAAAGGTTGTGCGCTACAACTATTAAGTTATCGAAGGAGAAGACCCTTTTGTCTTCTTTTCTCTTTTTCTTTTAATGCACACAAACCGATGACTATTTATAAATAATAATAATCACCATAATCCTCCTATGCAGTCATGTCCACTACTAGGCGTAGTGCATCAACTTGAGTAGCCGGCTTATGAAGGCTCTAACAAAACATCAAAAATCTATTTTCTTAGGCCTCTAACAAATCTCTCAGCTCCAGGAGCTTCAGTCCCAACTAATTTAAGGGGAAAAGCGAAACAACATATCAAACTCCATGTCGTACTGCTTAACTGTCATCTGGCCTTGCTACAGGTCTAGGAACTCCTGACACGTGGCATCCTTGATGTCTGAAGAGAAAAACTTGGGGTAGAAGCTTTCCTTGAACTGGTCTCATGTAACCTAGTTGACATCTCTACTAAGCATCCTTTCTATTGACTGCCACCAGATGACACCTCTCTCTTTGAGCAGGAACATTGCACATTGAACCTTCTGATTGTCAAGGATTCTCATGTAACAAAAGATGGTCTCCAAAGAAGATAACCACATTTCCACCTTGGTGGGGTCCTCTAATGATCCATTAAAGGTATGCAGTTCCTACTTCCTGAAATCCCACAGATGCTTAGCCCGGTTGACAATTAGTCTGGCAGGTTCTGTGGTGCAATTGGAGCCTGAGTAGGGACTACTTGGGCTGGCTGGTGCTATGCCAACACCTCTGTCACAATGTCTCTAAACCTGTGCTCCAATTTAGTTGACATGGTGATCAGATCTGGGTGGGTGATGGGTGCAATGATGTTGGCAACTTGCTCAGCAAGCTGATTATGCCGGCTCCTTTGCCTCTCCGATCACTCGTTCGAGCTCCTCTATGTGGTGGCATTTTTCTTAAATTCCACCACCAAATCCTTCACAATTTATTTTTAACATTCATGCAATTCCAGTTTAACACGGGCAAGGTCATGTGCATAATCATAACCATGCAAGCTTTTAAATTTTTCATTTGAGGGTTCAGTAGTAGAATCTCTTACTTGAGATTAGCTAAAACAATATTTCATTGCTGACAGTAAATTTTTCTTAATTAAATTAAATCCTAAACAAGAAGGAAGTTTTTTAATAACCTTAATTAACAAAAAAAAATTACCAATGGCTAACATTCAAATTCTCCCAATTTAACTTACACACCCATCAATTTGAGATTTCAACATTCCTCCTTAGATATATATTTAAAAATGGATTCGGAAGAAGTTAAATATATTATTTTTTCCGACATAATGCATAAAGGTGTCAGAAGAAGTTAAATATATTAAAAAAATTATAAACTTTTCTCAACACCATGCATAACAACATCGAGAGAAGTTAAATATATTAAAAAAATTATACACTTTTTTCGATGTCATGCATAACAACGTCAGAAGAAGTTAAATATATTAAAAGAAATTATAAACTTCTTCCCACGCCATGCACAATGACGTCGAAAGATGTTAGTAATTTTTTTATTAAATTTACTTATACCAACGTAGCCGTATGTCATGTCGAAGTTGTCAACCTTTCCCGATAGAGCTTCTACAGCATTGGAAGAAGTTTTTTCTCTCCACATCACTTATCCTATCGTCTGTGTTGTGCGTCGAGAAATACATATTTTCTTGTGAAGGTTTTGGCTCATTTAGGTCATGTTTTTCTAAATGGTGTAGAAGGAGCCTTTTTATAGCAACTTTTGGGCGAAAAACAAGTCACATAACTCCAACTACTGCTTTTGTCTTCTAGTGAATCTCTTTTCACATGATCATTTGACCTTTTCGTCTATTTTGGTTGTGTCAACGCCGAAAGGAGCCTTTGTAAACAATTCGCTAGCTTCTTCTTTTTGTTCTTTAGCCTGCGTTAAGACTCTAAAAAAGGATGAAACAAGCATGGATGCTTATGCAAAGTGTATTTCTAAATATTTGTGCATTTTCAACATAAACTACGTGTTCTGATATACTTCTTCTATATTTTGGTCTCACTATTCTATATAAAAGGCCACAATAACTATGCATTTTCAACATAAACATCATATCACGTTTAGACTATAGTGATATCACTTTCATAAACAGTACATCCGAGAATATCCTTATTCAATCCATGTTGCATAGGCCGCCTAACACAATACATGTCTTCTATGCATTGGCCGACTTCATTCCACCATGCAGTTCTTTTCTACATGGCTGCCTTTACCCCTTATGTGCACATAACAGTTAGCTCAATGACAGGAAGAAGACTAATTAATGGTTTGAACATAGTTTCACATTTATAAAACATACTTTATACATACATAAAACATCATTTGAAATCTTTTTAAGATATTTCATATACAAAACATCTTTTCAAATCAATAATAACTTAAAGAAAACTGTTCATGTAACAAACACTTTTAGAAGAAACCACCCACCACTACTTGTTTTTCCTTCTCGCAGATTGCCTAAATCAGCTTTTCCTCTTGACACTTAGGGTCAACTCAACACTTCACTTTCTTTTTTATTTCCTGCAGCAAACTTCTTATTAATCTAACTTCATCATCTATTTATACTAATTCCAAAAAAGATTAGACATCCATAGTTCTCTTAATAACTCGCCAGCTTCTGTTGTTACTGGTACACATGTAAACTTCACGTTTAACCTAAACATGATTAACTCTTAACCTTACACGTAAATCCTTGTCAAATCAAGTTAGACATCGCCCTCGCCTAATTTCATCTCGTGAAGAATTCCAAACACCTACTGATTCTTAAATGCAAAATGTCTTATCGCGTCATCTCATTTACCCCATGAACTAACTCAACACCAGGTTCTTATCGCATCCTTCCTTCAAAACGCCTTCTTCAAAACATTTGGTTATATTTTTACCTCTTTACTTAGGTACAGGTCTCACATATTGTAAGCTCTCTTTCCGCTCTCCTGTATTGGTTATTTATTTTAATAATTCCTAAGTTGTGAGAAACAAGTTTAAATTCATTTTTTAAAATTTTATGGTTTACTTTTTTAATAAGAAAATTTGAAACTTTATTAGGTATTTGAAAAGAGTAAGGGAAAAAGTGACTTTATTTTTTAAGCAAGGGGCATTTTTGTAAATTTTTATATATTATTAGTAAAACAAATGAGGGGAGAAAGAGGAAAGAAAAATCTGGAAATTTCACGAGCAAGCACGCAAGCCCTCTTCTCTTCGAGCCATTCGCCTTCATCGTTGGGTTCTCTTTCAATTTTTGGCTGCCACACCCACGTCGCTTCCTCAAGCTTCAAATCAGCCACGAGTGGTGCACGGCCTCTATGTTGTTCGTCAAGTCAACACTGCCAGCTACGCTGCTCGTTTCTTCCATGTTACTAGCATCTGCGCTGCAGGTCTATTCTTCATTTATTGATGCGTCGTTCGACTCACCAGACGATGACCTACACACCGACGACAAAACCCAGCCACGTCGTCCTTCACACCAGTAACAAGTCGGTTCTCTAACGCCCCCTCTACAATTTTCGTGCACGGTAGCTCGCCAGAGATCAAGTCAATCGCCGTCTGTCTCCATTCTTCATTTAAATCCAACTTTTAGAGTAAGATGCCTTTGGTTCGAGGTTGTCTTTTAGGTGTTTTTTAATACCCATTGAGTTTCGACTTGATTTTCTCATAGAAGAGTTTGAGTCGTTGTCCTGCCATTCGAAATCTCAAAATTAGGCATTTGGCACAACTTGGGTAAGATTTTAAGCTTTTCGGAGTCGATCTTGAGTATCCATCTAATCTTAGTGCTAGTATCGAGTAAACCATGGTGGTGGATGCTTGATTTTGAACTTAGAAGGTGGTTAGGATGTTTTCTATTGAAGTTACGAGTAATTTGATTAGTTCTTGACAAGTTTTGGACTAATTTAAGTGAATTTCCTTCGAATTCTTACATGCCCATTGAATCTAAGCATTTAGATTAGATTACTCATAAGACCCGGGTCTTAAAGTTGAATGTTAGAGGTCAAGAAAGGAATTTCTTCTAGCTTTGGAGGTCGTTGGGTGTTGTTTCTACATATTTGAAACATAAATGATTTGAGTGATCTTAGAAAGTCTTTACGTTTGACTCGTGGTAATATAATGTGTATAAATCCCAACCATCATCGATAGTGGGGATAAAAGTGTATCTACATGAAAGACTTGTTGAATTTGAACTAAGTCAATTGCTCATGGGGTTAAGTATCTAGATTTCGAGTCCAAGGATTCGTGTTTGAAAAGTTTTATTCTAATCCTTGGCGCTTTGTAAATTCAAGGACCTTAGAAGCATTGAATAGATTTTGGTGACCTTATGAAGTATTTTAGACCTAGTTGTTGTAGCCTCATGTCTTGTGAAGATAACTAAGAGACTTTGATCATTGCTTCAAGCCAAATTACTGTGGGAAAAGCGTATAACCCTAGGGGATCGAGTTATTGACTGTGAGTGACTCATTTTCAAACTTTCTTTGTACATATACATGTTATTTTATGATATCGTTTGATTACCATGACTTAAACTTGTTATGACTATGCTTTCGTTTATATTTAAACAGTGTGTTTATGTATCGTGATTTTAAGAATATTTATGACTTGGATTTTATAAAAGCGGGTTTCAAGTTCCTATTTTCATTTATACTTAAATAATGTGTTTATTCATCACGATTTTAAGAATGCGTATGGCTTGAACTTTGTAAAATTGTGTTTCAAGTTTTTTATTATACCTGGTTTTGAAGTATGATTAACCGATGTTTATGGTGAACGAGAAGGTGATTTCTCTAAGGCTAGGTGAATGTGTTTTCATAGCGCCACCTATGGTTGTCAAGGGGTTCCAAGGCTGAAAGAGGTCATGACCGAAGATCCAGGAACTTGAGCCTAGGTGAGGACATAGATGGAGGATGTGATTTTCGCTTCAGGCCTAGTTTAACCCATGGTGGTGGCTTTATGTGCTAAGCATGTTTCCTTGTGGATATGGATCACATGTGAGCTATTTTGGGACGTGTATTTAGTATGCTATCATGGTTGGATTGGATGGAGATTGTTATTGTGGTAGGTGTTAAGTATGCGTGAGCTCCGTTTGGCCACGTGTTTCCTCATGGATATGGATCACGTGTGCGCTATTCCAGGTCGTGTATTTAGTATACTATCATGGTTAGATTGGATGGAGGTTGCTATAGTGGCGGGTATAAATATGCGTGAGCTAGTTTTGGCCGCATGATTCCTTGGTCATGTGCAAGCTATCCTTGGCCATGTATGAGTTATCCTTGGCCGTATATTTAGGTGCCTTGCCATGGTTGGATTGAGTACAGGTTTGTTGGTTTGATTGGTGGTTATGTGACTATGACGTTTCAACTATTATTTCATTATTGAGACATATTTACACATTTTCCTTTTTGGCATGTTTTATGAGTTCTTACTTCTAAGAAACTTAACACACACTGAGCTTTCAACTTACGTTTTCAACGTTTTCTTCCCCCTCCCCTCAAGTAGTGATCAAGGACCAAACATTGGTTGAATCCCCATCATCATTTGTAGGTCTTCACTTTGTATGTATATAGTTAATTTTTGTATTGCATCATGGGGTGTTTTGATGTAACAAGAGTGACGCTAAAATGCATAAAAAAAACCAAACAAGTTTTGATTATAGACTTCATCATCGGCTTTTGTAAAAATTGGATTGAAACTGAGAACCTCCAACCCTTTCTTGTTCGAAAATCACACATGCACACAAAGATAGTGTAGCAACTGTCCAAACTCAGTGCGAAACAAAGTCTGATTGGCAAGGGAAAGTCCAAGCGGCATGCAAAGTTAGAGTGGCAAGGGGAAGTGAAAGAGGGAAGAATGCAAAGGACTTGCATGTTCACCGAGACGAGTCACCGAACATGCAAGCAACGATTTCAGAGGCAAGGTGGAATCCCAGCTATTCAATGAAATTGAAAAGGGAAACCATTTTGTTTCAGAGGCAACGCAGTGGAGCGAAGTAGTCAAGAAAACTTTGAAGGGCGAAGAGTGGGAGAGAAATAAAATACAGTGCAAGACTAATTTCTTTTCTCTCAAGAAAACGAACGCCAAGGACAACCGATTAAGGAAGAGGTTGAAGAGGAGTTGGCAGAAAAAATGGGGAATTTTTTTTTCTGGCAATGAAACCAAATGACAGTGTGGTTGAAGACGATTCAAAAGATGACAAGATGATTTTGTATGAAAATCGAAAAAAGGATTAAACAAGTTGAGAAAAGGATGAAGGGGGGATGAGGAGAGGTTAAAGACGAGTTGAGAAGGGATGAACATGCGTTGAGGGGAAAAAGACCGTGCGTTGTCGTGAAGGGTTGATGAAGGAGGAATGGTGGATTAGAGGTAAACCGGGAATTACTAGGGTTTCCATAATTTGGGCCCCAAACGTGGGTTAGGGTTATTATAACCCAACCCCATAGTGATTATTTGGGGCCCAAACAGACCTAAAGTATTTTTGTTTTGTATTTCTTTATGCTAATTTTTTTTTATAATGAAATATTTTTTGTTAGTAGGTTTTGATGGAGGAAATTAAAGTAATTTTATTTTAATATTTTTTAAAATAATTAGATTTTTAAATGTCGTTGGAATCTTGATTTTTTTAAAAAATATTAGATTTTTAAATAATTAATAGAATATTATTTGTTATGATTTGCTATGATCTCATCGTGTTCAATCTCTCCGTCATCTTTACAGAGCAAATTTCAACCGTAAATTAGTAAATTACAAGATTGGCAAAGGATTGTTTTTATATTAAGTATATATTGTAGATCTAACTAGAACGTGAAATCAAGATTTATACAAGATTAAGTTTTTTTTTCACATATAATCATATCTATCGAGAGATTTCTAAGAGTCAAAGATGCAGCTAAAGAATATATTTCGAAGCCTCAATTAAGAAATTATCATTTTAGTAATTGACAATATAACGGTAATTTTAACGATTACTAAAAAATTTTAGAGATATTTTTTTTCTATTAGCTTTCATTAATCAATTATAAAGTATTTATCTTTTTATTTGTAATATTCTTCTGTTTTTGTTAAATTGAAATAAAATTGTATCTAAAATGGAGATGAAATGGTTAAGATCGATAACATTAGTTTATTAAAATAATTCTTTGAATAAAAAAAGAATACTTAATCCTTGACTCAAATTTGTTATAATGTTTTCATCTTTTTTTCTTCACATAGTTTTCGAATGTTTTACACATAGTGTAATTTCTTGTACAGTAATTGGAAGATTATGGAAGAAACAAATAATTTTTTTTAACACTTAACTAAATTTGTTTTTAGTTATAATGTATTTTTGTGTAGTTGTATCAAATTTGATAGATTATTGAATTTGGTATATTTGTGGCATAAAGTAAATAAAATTGTATATATTTTTTTTTAGTTACGGTACTTTTGTGAACTGTATTTGATTTGGTAGACTAGTAAATTAGAAGTAGCTAAATCCATACATATTTGGTTAATTATATTTTTGTTATATTTTTGTGAATTTATATTTGATTCAGTAGATTGGAGGAGAAGATAACAAACTAGATTTGTATAGTTAATTTTCTATAACTCTATTTGAATAGGTAGAATGATGAAAAAGTTAAATCAAAACTTGTTAATAATGAACTAAATTGAAAAAAATTATTATTGGTTTTTTAATTATTTTTCTATATTTATGGATTAGGAATTAGATTTCTTAGTGGAAAATTGCATCAAATAACAAAAAAAATTAGAAAAAAACAACTCATAGCACCTCTTTTTTTCATATTGCGAATATGACAACTATAATAAAAGTAATTAAGGATCATCACTTTTAAATTTTCTACTCTTGTAAATTTAAAAAATGTTGTGATATAGGCTCTATTATCATAATTATTTTTTGCTATTTTTGCAAAAACCCATTTTTTTCGTCTTTCACTAATTATGTCGTAGGGCTTGTAGAGTATTTTCGTCTTTCGATTTATGAAATTAATTTGCTCTATTTATTATATTTTGAAATTTTATTTTGTTATTTTCTCAAATAAATTTTTAAAATTTGCTATTTTTCTGCTAAGCTCAACACAATTTATTTCGATTTAAAGCCTTCATTCTCAAAGTTCTTTTCCTTTGGTTTGGTCCAAAGCTTGTAGTCTTTGCTTGTGAGATTGAGAGGGTACTTTAACCTCAGTTGCTAATCCAATGACTTGAAGAAACCAAATAAAATACCAAGAAATATCGATCTGCCACCATTCAAGCCCTTGTCTGGCTGAATACTCGAAAGCATGATGGTTATTATGCCAACCTTCTCCAAATGAAATCAAACACATCCACCTAAAAACAAAACCATAAATATTTTATTAATTAATTTGCAACATACAAAGGCTTTAGCTATAATGTGGAGTTAGCTTTGTGTTTACTTTACAAACACAACATTCAATAATCGTTCATTTCATTTCACTATATATATATATATATATTTGCTAATTTGTTGTCTAGTCTAATATGAATGTAATGCTTTGTGTCATGGAAATTATTTTCTTGAAATCAAATTTGGTGGAAATTGTTTATGTCAATTGTTCTCTAAAGTCAACACAGCACTCACCTCGAACGTGTAGAGGGAGTTGGAATTAAGAGAAAGCTCATCATCATTAAAAAAAAAAAAAGAAGAAGAAAACAGAAGATGGAAGAATCAATAAAATGTAAACAATGGAGTTTCTATAGAATATGGTTATTGAAGTATAATAAAATGTTTAGGGTTTAGTTTATTGCATAATTGAAATTTCAGATCCAATTTAAGAAGAGAAATGATAAAAATAAACAAAAGTTTCTCTCATTTTTGCACCCATATAATTGCCTAAACCTACTTGAACCCTACCCGAGTAGACGAACAACAACCCACATATGAGGGAATAGCTTTAACTATCACTCTAACTACTTTTGCAAGTTTAGTTAGGGAGCTCTCATATTTGTATGCTCTCCTCCCAACTCTTAAACTTTTGAGGTAGTTTTCTTCAAAGTGTAAACTTTTATGGGTTACTAACCTTGGTAATTGATTATGAATCATTCACGACATAAACTAGTTAATATATGCTGATTTCTTTTTCTTTTTAAACTATCGTTAGAGATATATGAAAGATTTGCAAATTCTAAAAGAGTTAGATACCAATTTGCAATTCTAATATATGCTAATTTCATGGATAATTTTTTTTGACAAGATTAATCATTGATCTTATAGATTATAGACCGGCATTTTTTGTGTTTGTTGAGTAATGAATTTTTTAGGCACCATATTATATTGAACTAATTATATACTCACATTAGCTAATATGATTAGTAGCCGTTTTTCTTAGCGTTTATTTTTCTAAGTTGATTATATTTATACTTTGTTTAAGAAACTACATTTGAAAATGCTTTTCTTAATTTTGGTTGACATGTAATAACCCATTAAATTTACCATATTTAAAGAATATTACCAGCTAAATAAAATAAAGGTCGACACAACTATTTGACAATGGAGATTAAATGAAAAAGAAAATATATACAAAAGCACTTATACCAAGTATTTCTAGACAAATCTCCAGTATTCCATGGTTGATTTCCAAATGTATGACATATTGAATTCACCATAAAGGTCACATGTGTGGATGCTATGGTCCTCACAAACTGCAAAACAAAGAAATTTATTAATAATAGTATAAACAATAATGCCCACTTCATTTATAAGTCCAAATAAAAATGTATTCAAATATATAAAATATATATATATATATATATATATATATATATATATTAAACGACAAAACTGTGTTGTAAATATCTATCAATATAGTATAAATGATAGATATTGATAGATGTTTATCAATATCTATTATCGATGATAGATGATTGTAGTCTATCTGTATATATCATTATTCATCATCGATAAAGAATGGTATTTTGTTATATTTGTAAATATTTTAGTTAATTTTAAAAAAATAATAATAAAGTAATTCTATTTTACCATTCCCCATGTAAGAAAAGGTGTTCCTCCGACTGCATAAAGAAGGATTGCAAGAGCAAGATGATGAAGAAAATAAGTTTTGTGAAGAAACCTATAGAAGGATTGTTTCTCCAAGTCACCAACATTATTTGGTCTTCCATGCTTTAAAACCATTGTGAAGATGGTTTTTTCTGTATCTTTATGATTAATAAAATACTGTGGGCAAACTCTTCTAGTCAAAGCGTTGGAATCCAAAATCCAAATAAAATAACTAAACCAAAATCCTTGAATAGGACTATGCGGATCATTTTCTGTATCAGCAAATTGATGATGACATCTATGTGTACTCACCCAATCGATTGGATCACCCTAAAATTAAAAAAGAAAAACAAAAAGATCAAAACCACTTAGAAAAGTAGGGACAATAGAAATGTCTCTCAACATTTTTCTTAATGTCAAATAATAATAACATTTCTGGCTAAGTCATTTAGTAGATTTTTTTAAGTTTAAAATAAGAAAAGAAGAAAGTTTTAAAAATGTCAAACCTGAAATGCAAGAGTTCCACAATATGCAAAAAAGTATTCGAGCCATTTTGGGAGCCTGAAACTTCTATGCGAAAGATTTCTATGATACGAAATTGTAATTCCAAAACAACCTGTGATAATGTATAACGCAACTGCAACCCAAAATGCATTCCAATTGAAATGGAAGGGTGCAATAATACAAATCGAGTGCATAATAATGAAAAGAGCTACCATATATTTGTCTCCGTTTGTCCATTTTCTCTCCCGAAATGGGATTAGATCAGCCTTCTTCACCATTGTATCCATTAGCAAGGTTTTGCTCTAGCTTAAGCTAAGTCTAACAAACTTAGCACGAATTTTATAGTGCTTTCGAAATCTTAATATAATAATTTCAAGCTGTACTTCCAATTAATTAAATAATTTATCAAACGCGTTTAAATCTTTACTAGTATAATATAGAACAAATAATATTCTACATAATGGTTTGTTTTTTGTTTTAATTTATTATTATATATATATGAATATCAATTAAATTATGATTTAACATATCTTTCAATAGTGATTTACATTTTGAAATTAATTAAATTATCTTTCAAACCTCCGTTCCTAGCTGATATCGGAATGAAATTAATTAAATTATCTTTCAATTATTTTACATTTGTTACTTCTATCGAAGGCAAACTCATCAAAATGTGAAAAGGTTAATGAAAATATTTTAAATGCAATAAAAATTTAAGAGTGTAATTTGAGTTAATCAATATTTAGAGGAAAAAAATCTCTTGAAGAGACATTTCTAAAAATAATAAAATAAATTAAAATATTTACAAATTATAGTAAAATTTTAGATTCTATCACTATAGCATATCAATGATTATAAGCGATAGACTTTGTTATACGTTAAATATTTCGTAAAATTTGCTATTTTTTAAAATTTCTTATAACTAAAAAATCTCTCCAAAAGTTATTAATATATGCACAAAAGTTAAAGGAATATTTGAAAACTTAAACCATACTACATATACTAATATAAGAAAAAACCATCCTTTTCCACGTTAGGGAGAAAGCAAAATGGAATATTTCATTAATGTTTCTAGTCAACACGATTCATTATATACATCTTCTAGTATTTAGTATTAGAAAACAAATTAAGATCCCAAATCTCCTCATTTATTTCAGCCCTCAATTGTAAATTAATTGTTATTATTCTTTACCATATTTGTATAATTGTATTTGTATAAATATTTATCTCTATCAATGAAATAAAAGCAAGCAAATTCAATACAAATTCCTTTGATTTTACATGGTATCAAAGCATACCTCAAAAATAATTCTTCTTTCTTCAATGGCCACCTCCACCCCATCTCTACCGAAAATCAACTTGTTCCCACATAAGCATCACCACAAAATCCTCAGAATTAAATCAACATGTTCCTACTTTCACTCTCTTCTTGCTGTCAAATATTTTCAACCTCATACCCCTTAGCTTAGACTCCATAAATTATGTTATATGGACATACCAATCTCTTCTTGCTGTCAAATATTTTCAACCTCATACCCCTTAGCTTAGACTCCATAAATTATGTTATATGGACATACCAAGTCTCCTCCATCCTCAAAGCACATTCTCTCTTTGGTCACATCCTACTTTCACCCTAAACCCTAAACTCTCATAAACACAACCATATCACATTCGGCTCTTGCTCATGTAGTTGGCACAACCTCATCCAAAGCCTTGTGGTTCTCTCTAGAAAAGCGATACTCTTCCAACACCAGATTTAATATTCTCAATCTTCAATCTGCCCTTTACACCATAAAAAAATAAAAAAATAAAAAAAAGACTCCCTCTAAGACAATCGAGCAATACACTTCTCGCATAAAAGCTCTTGTTGATAAGCTCATTGTTGCCTCTGTCTCTCTAGCAGATGAAGAAATCTTAGTTCATACCTTAAATGGCCTTCCCACAACATTCAACGCTTTTCGAAGTGATACCATATCCCTTGAAGGACTTCACACCCTACTCATCTCATAAGAATTCATCCTTGCCAAATCATCTTCCATTGAAGCCATTCCCACCGCCATGGCAGCCGCACAAAGCTTTCATCATCTAATGGTAGTTGCAGAAGAGGAAGACGTAATGGCAACAATAATTTTTATCCTAAAATCAATCTAATTTTTGTGGCTTATCTTCAGGAAATGGAATGGGCTATGGGTCGCGTGGAGGAACCCCTTTCAGTCAGCCCAACAATTCTACTTATTCTCGACCCAATATTTCCTTCAGTCCAAACCGTCCACTATTCAACCCATCTCCTCACCGTGGGCTCATTAGACCCACTCCCACACATGGGCTTGCTTTTGGGCCTGAAACAAATTCTGGTCAAGCTGGACGGGTATTCTATCAAATATGTTAAAAACTTAGACATGCTACAACCGTATGAATTTTTGGTTATTAGTTGGTATTTATATAATTGAATTGTGGAAGAAATAAATAATTATATTTAAGGATAATATAATTATTAAGTTTTTATAGTTTGGTTATTGGTGAAATAAAAATAAGAAAGGTTGTTTTGATGGATAATTAAGGTGGGGAGAGAGAGTTTTATTGGAAAGGTCAAAAGAGAAAAAAAATTAATTAAAAGATATAATAATAATATTTATTATTAATAATAATAATATCATTATTAAATAGGTCTTTTCTCGTTTTACCTGCAACATCTGCTCCACGACATTATTCCTCCCTCACAAACCCTAGCCGTCGCCAAGGTTTCGCGCGTTGCCTCCGTCCGACAGTCCTCAGGTGAAGCCTCATCGTCGTTTGTCTTCCGTCGTCGGTCGTCCTCGCAAACATCTGGTCTCCGTCACCGTAGTCGTGAAGCAGCCGAAGCAAGCCTTCTCCGTCTGTCCGAAGTCAAAGCGTCACGAGTCGCGCATACCAGTCGTCCGCGACCACCAACTTGTTCACACCTACAAGCTTCAGTCGTCCGCGTCGTGTTTCTTTACCCAAGCCGCCGCGCCATCTCCTCTACACGTGAGCTGCCCGCACCGACTACCTTCTTAGCCGAGTCGTGAGCCCCCTTCCTTTGTTCCTTAACCATTTTTTGCTTTGGAGCCATATGTGGGGAGGATTTTTGGTAAGTACTTGATTGGGTTAGGTATACCCATCAAGTTGTGAATTCTTGGTTTGAAGTAATTATAAATTATGGATTTAAGTTGGTCTATTTTGCTTGAAGGTCTAACTAATTTTTATTGGAGGACTTCATCTATCAATTTTCTCATTCAAGGTGTTTGGTTACAATTTTAGTCTTTGGATAAGTTGAAGACTTAAGTTAAATTTGGATAATGGGTGACAAGCTAATTAATCTAAGTTTCGTTATGATTAGGATTCGTCTATTTGGAGAACTTTGGTTGTTGCTATTAATTATTTTTTTTTGCAAATCTCAATATAAGAGATTCTACTATTAGATCCTCCCATCATGTTTTCCCTTGGTATGCATTAACGTAGCTATAATGTATGTGATGTAACTAATGTGATTGTTAAGAATGTTAGATAATGATAGCTACATAGAAAATCGTTGTGATATGAATGAGATGTACCATGATTGGAGCATGCTATGATTGAGTTATGTTTATACAGGCCATGATATTTATGATATGATATGTTTATATAGGCTATGATGTATGTTAGATTACTGTTAGAGTCGTACCATATGGGTGTCCCTCGGGATCACCACCTATTTACATCTATGTGACCAGTTTTATGTGTTATTTGACAAGATCACTTACAGCCCGACTCTCCTGGTGTTTCCTTTGAGGTCACCGAGAGCCTAGATGTGTCCCTAGGGAATCTCTAGATAGCATGTCTTTGGGAGCACAATAGATAGATGGTACCTTCTTATAGGACCCTAATGGGATTCTAACAGACACCTAGCAAGACTTATAGCGGGAGCAAGACTTATAGCGGGTTCCTTATTAAATATAAATTTATACTCATTTTTTCCAATGTTTAATGTTACAGGTAACGGTAGAAGTAAAGGTAAATTGGGGAATGACAAGAAGCAATCGTAGTTCGCCATAAGGAATAGTTCCGTTTTCTTTCGCATTTAGATTCTAGAACTCATGTTAACCATTGGATTTTCTTCTATTTTATATTTTATTAATTTTTTTTGGGGCCCAAACTAGTATTTTAATTATTTATTTAGTTATTTTATTTTCTCTTTATATATTTTATTATTTATTTTAACTAAATATTTAAAATATTTTCTTAAATTTTAGTATTTTCTTGTATTTAAAAAATAAAAATTTTATATTTATTTAAATGATAATAACTTCAACTTAGTAGAAAAGTTGGGTCGTTACAGTTGGTATCAGAGCCACAGTTTTAGATTATGTTGACTGACTTACGATGTAAGTCTTTGATTTTTATCTCTATGGTTAATATGGTCCTTCGTCACTCGCCAGGTACGTTTTATAATCTAGCTTATGATTGTGCATATATGACATTGCCTGGATTAAACTAGATAAGTAAGTAAGTATGTTATGAATGAATTCGTAGTAAAAAACTTTTAATGGTGGAATTTAAGAAAAATGCCGTCACTTAGAAATGTTTGTAGAGATCGTAGGAGATGTAGAGGAGCTAGATGTAACCAGTCTGAGGGACAACCTGAAGGACAGCTCGGGGGACAGTCGGCTGTACAAGCTGTCGACCCTACTGCACCGTCACTCAAGCGGACCTTGCTGCCATGGAGCAAAGGTACAGAGACTTGTTGCTCGAAGTAATGGCACAATGACAACCTGCCCAGCAGACCCAGACATCTTTTGTTCAGGCATCGGCTGCAAGTGTTCAGATTCCAGATACAGGAGTTTAGACCCCAGTTGTAGCCCAGAACCTACCAGACATGCTCTCAGCAGAAGCCAAGTACCTAAGGGACTTTAGGAAGTATAACCCTCGAACTTTCGATGGATCTTTGGCAGACCCCACCAAGGCATAGATGTGGTTAAGTTCAGTGGAGACTATCTTTGGCTACATGAAGTGCCCTAATGACCAGAAAGTTCGGTGCACCATGTATTTACTGACTGACAGAGGTAGAGGCTGGTGGGAGTCCACAGAGAAGATGATGGGTGGAGATATGAGTCAGATCACCTAGAAACATATCAAGGAGAACTTTTATGCCAAATTCTTCTCCGTCACAATGAGAGAGGCCAAGTTTTAGGAGTTCCTAAAGTTGGAGTAAGATAACATGACTGTGAAGGAGTATGATCAAGAATTCTATGAGTTATCTCGGTTTGCACCTGAGTTTGTGAGAACCGAGGTTGAGAGAACTGACAAGTTCTTCAGAGGTCTCAAGTCAGAGATTCAGGGTTTCGTTCTCGTCCTTAGACGAACTACCCAAGTTGATGTACTATGCATGGCAGTAGACTTGAGTTTGCATGAGAGGTCGGAGCTGGGCAAGGATGTAGAGAAGGGTCCAACTTCAAGGTAGGAATGGAAGGCTGAGCAGCAGCCTATAGCAGCACCACAGAGGAATTTGAGATTAGATGGTTTGTTCCAACGGCACCGACAGCAAGCTGCTCATGCAGGCAAAACCTTGAGGGAGTTACCCATGTGTCCTAATTGTGAAAGGCCTTATTCAGGTCGTTGCCTAGCAGGAAGTGGAGTATGTTACAAGTGCAAGCAACCTGGACTTTTAGCTGATAAGTGCCCTCAGAAATCGTTCGAGACTGTTTCGAACCAGACTTCCACATCCCATCATGGAAGAGTTTTTGTCACTAATAGGCAGGAGATCGAGAGAGCTGGCACAGTGGTGACAGGTACGCTCTCGATCTAGGGCACCTTGCTTTAGTATTATTTGACTCGGGTTCCTCTCATTCTTTTATATCCTCAATGTTTGTTCAACATATGAGTTTAGAGGTAGAACCCTTGAGTCACATGTTGTCTGTCTCTACTCCATCTAGAGAAATTATGTTGTCAAGAGAAAAGATAAAAGCATGTCAAATAGAAATAGCAGAGCATGTTTTAGATGTAACCTTATTAGTATTAGACATGCGAGATTTTGATGTAATGTTAGGCATGGATTGGCTATCTGCTAATCATGCAAGCATAGATTGTTCTCACAACGAGGTAATTTTTAACCGCTTGAGGCAACTAGTTTCAAGTATAAAGGAGCAGAGATCGTGGTCCTATCCAAAGTTATTTCAGCCATGAAGGCTAGTAAGCTGCTCAACCAGGGTACCTGGAGTATTTTAACTAGTGTTGTAGACACCAGATAGCCAAGATATCCTTATCATCTGAGCCACTGGTAAGGAAATACCCTGATGTTTTTTCAGAAGAACTTTCAGGACTTCCGTCTCACAGAGAGGTCGATTTTGCCATAGAGCTGGAACCAGGCACTGGTCTCATATCGAGAGCCCCATACAAAATGGCTCTAGCTGAACTGAAGGAGCTGAAGGTTCAGTTGTAGGAATTGCCACAAAGGCTTTATTCGACCTAGTGTGTCACCTTGGGGAGCACCAGTGTTATTTGTGAAGAAGAAAGATAGGTCGATGCGTCTTTGTATTGACTATAGAAAGCTCAACAAGGTGACAGGCAAGAACAGATATTCGTTGCCCAGAATTGATGATTTGATCAGTTACAGGGAGCCACTGTGTTCTCTAAGATCGATTTACGTTTAAGATATCACCAGTTGAGGATTAGGGAGAGTGATATCTCCAAGGCTGCCTTTCGTTCTAGATATGGACATTATGAGTTTATTGTGATGTCCTTTGGTTTGACAAATGCTACTGCTGCATTTATAGAATTAATGAACATGGTGTTTAAGGATTTCTTAGACACTTTTGTGATAGTTTTTATTGATGACATCTTGGTTTACTCTAAGACAGAGGTTGAGCATGAGGAGCATTTGCATCAGGTGTACAGACTCTTCAAGCCAATAGGTTGTATGTCAAGTTTTCCAAGTGTGAGTTCTGGCTGAAACAGATGTCGTTCCTTGGTCATGTAGTATCCAGTGAGGGAGTTTCTGTGGACCCAACGAAGATCGAAGTCGTTACCAGTTGGCCTTGACCTTCTACAGTCAGTGAAGTTCGAAGTTTTCTAGGCTCAGCAGGTCATTACAGAAGGTTCGTGGAAGGTTTCTCTCGTATAGCCAGTCATCTGACCTAGCTGACCAGGAAAGGGACTCCTTTTGTTTGGAGCCCAGCATGTGAGAGCAGTTTCCAAGACCTTAAGCAGAAACTCGTTACTACACCAGTCCTACAATGCCAGATGGATCTGGGAGTTGATGCAGCAAGGTAAGGTGGTTGCTTATGCTTCTCGTCAGTTGAAGAGTCATGAGCAGAACTACCCTACACATGATTTAGAGTTGACAACAGTAGTTTTTGCACTTAAGATCTGGAGGCATTATTTATATGGCGAGAAGATTCAAATCTTCATGGACCATAAGAGCTTGAAATACTTCTTCACACAGAAGGAGTTAAATATGAGACAACGCAGATGGCTCAAATTGGTCAAGGACTATGATTGTGAGATTTTATACCACCCAAGTAAGGCGAATGTGGTAGCTGATGCTCTTAGTAGGAAGGTATCACATTCTGTAGCGCTCATTACTACTAGGCAGGCTCATTTGCATAAAGACCTTGAGAGAGCTGAAATTGCAATTTCAGTAGGGAAAGTTATCTCACAGTTAGCTCAGTTGTCAATACAGCCAACTTTAAAGCAGAGAATTATTATTGCCCAGCTCACTGATTCTTATTTGATGGATAAGCTCCGCTTAGCAGAGGGCAAGTTGAGGAGTTCTCTATATCCACTAATAGGGACTCATGTTCGAGAAACGATTATGTTTGCCAGCAGACAGTGCAGTTAAGACCGAGTAATTGACTGAGGCCCATAGTTCTCCATTTTCTATGTATCCAGACAGTACAAAGATGTACTAAGATTTGAAGCGAGTTTATTGGTGGAGAAATATGAAGAGAGAGATGGTAGACTTTGTCAGTAAGTGTCTGGTGTGCCAGCAGGTGAAGGCACCAAGACAAAAGCCAATAGGTTTGTTACAACCTTTGAGTGTGCCAGATGCCTAGGATCCTGAAGTGATATGGGTTATTGTTGATAGACTCCTAATATCAGCACACTTCATCTTAAGGAAGTCCACTTATACTGTCAGTAAGTGGGCACAGTTATATATGACTGAAGTAGTGAGACTGCATGGAGTGCCAGTATCAATAGTTTCTGACAGAGATGCCCATTTTACTTCCAAGTTTTGGAAAGGACTTCAGGTTGCCATGGGCACGTGATTGGACTTCAGTACAACTTTTCATCCTTAGACTGATGGTCAAACAGAGCTTTTGAATTAGATTCTGGAGGATATGTTGCGAGCTTGTGTGTTGGAGTTCTCAGGGAGTTGGGACTCCCATTTGCACTTGATGGAATTCGTCTACAATAATAGCTATCAGACTACTATTGGCATGGCACCGTTTGAAGCTCTGTATGGTAAGAGTTGTAGATCCCCTGTTTGTTGGGGTGAGGTTGGTGAGCAGAGGATGTTAGGCCCTGAACTAGTTCAGACCACTAACGAAGCCATACGGAAGATTAGAGCTTGCATGTTGACAGCACAGAGCAGACAAAAGAGTTATGCTGCTGAGCGACGTAGGGATCTTGAGTTTGATGTAGGGGACATGGTCTTTCTGAGGGTAACACCTATGAAGAGTGTTCTGAGATTCGAGAAGAAGGGAAAGTTGAGTCCACGTTTTGTAGGGTCGTTCGAGATTCTTGAAAGGATTGGTCCGGTAGCTTATCGTTTGGCTTGCTTTCGTCATTATATGCAGTTAATGACGTGTTCCATGTCTCCATGCTGAGGAAGTATGTAGTAGATCCTACACATATAGTTGATTATGAGCCATTGCAAATTAACGAGAACTTGAGCTATGAGGAGCAGCCAGTTGAAATTTTAGCGAAGGAAGTCAAACTGCTTCGTAACAGGGGAATTGCATTGGTTAAAGTTTTGTGGCGAAACCACAAGGTTGAGGAAGCTACTTGGAAGAGAGAGGACAACATGACAACTCATTATCCCGAGTTATTCGAAGATTAGAATTTTCGAGGCGAAAGTTTCTCAAAGAATGGGAGATTATAACACCCCAAAACTATTAAGGTAATTTTAATTCTTTTTTATGTTGAATTTTAGGTGTTATTTGAGAATTTGTTTGTTTTTATGGATTTTGGATGAATTAAGTATTAAAGGAAGAATGGTTAATTATTTGAGATTGGAGAGTTTTGGTTATTAGTTGGTATTTGTATAATTGAATTGTGGAAGAAATAAATAATTATATTTAAGGGTAATATAATTATTAAGTTTTTATATTTTGGTTATTGGTGAAATAAAAAGAAGAAAGGTTGTTTTGATGGGTAATTACGGTTGTAAAATATAATTTCAAACATACATTCGTAAATCATGATTTGGCAAAAGTAAAAAAGAATACTATGTAAACATAATCCTAGTTTGGGCTCTATCTACACTACAAGAAGTCGGGGAGTGGCCGAAGCACCAAAGTGTCGCTGAAGGATGAATAATGCGTCGACCAACAAATTGCTGACGCCACATAACGTCGACAAGAACGTTGGGAAAACATCATCGACGAAATATTGGCTGATGTGCAGATGGCCCATATCGGCAAAACCTCATCGCCGACGCAAAAAAATCTGACACATTGACAACATCAATAACAAGCTAAACCCGACGCAACTACAATACGTCGGAATACTTAATTCCAACATCGCGTCAAGAAAAGGTTTTACCCAACGCATGGACAAGATGTCGAGAAACTTCTCGTACCCGACGTCAGTCGTGCGTCAATAAATCTTTTTTATTTCAATTTTTTTGTTATTATTATTATTATATTTTATTGTTTTGTTATTGTTATTGTTTAATAGTATTCTCAGTTCCGCTCCATTTGGCAAGAAACAGAATTTGCAATAAATTATAAAAATTAAGAAATTGTAATTTATAATAAATCGAGTACGATATATATGTTCAAAATGTATAAATAATATGTTCAAAATGTTTAAAATAATTACATTAAAGTAAAAATAATAATAAATAATAAAAACCTACACCTATCTTCCAGATATCCAGTAGTCGTGAACGCCACATAAAAAATGTAAAACCTACAAATGACAAAAAAGTACAATTAGAATATCACAAATGCATAATCAAACAAATTAAATGTTGAAAAGTACGTACCCCAAGTGTTCACGACCCACTATGTGTTCGACTTATATCCTCGATCATCTTCCTCATCTCTTCCATTTGTCATGCATAGTTTTCTTTCATTCTTCGAATTGTTTCTTTCATTTGTCTGTCACGTTCTGCTATTTGTCGATTAAGGTTTGCCACTAGTCAGTTCCACACCTCCTCCCTTAGTCTTTGTTCTTCAATCACGTGATTAACTTTTTCAAGCTATCCTTTAGTTGGCTAACCTCCGTCATGTGTGCTTGGTGGTTGTAAGAGGAGGAAGAAGCGGAAGCAGGACTCTTTCTGGACTTGGGTTTGAGGCCCCAACCAAGATCTTTTGAGTAGCCCAATCGTCTACTCAAAACAGTCTCGCATATCTCGCCTGGTTGAGAACCCTCTAGGATGGATTGGGACTGAAGTTCCAACATTTGATTCTGCACAATACAAGTTGGGGTTAGGAGAGATCATCGGATTTCAAATAGAAAGTAATAAAAAGTTTTGGTGAACTTACATGTGCATCCTCTGCTATCGGTGAAACGAACTCGCCATTCCTACTGATGTGCATCTCTTGAAACAACTCGACATGATCCATCGAATGACCATGCTCTTCAGTAAGCTCGGCCTGTCGCTGAAGGAACGACTTGGATCCGCTCCTGTGGTTGTAAGGTTGCTTCGCTCTAGCATCCTTACAAGCACTTGATTGCTTCTACATGAAATAATTAACAAGTTCGATGGGATGTTTGAAGCAAAGAAATTAGTTATAATAATTCTAAGTATTGTAGTTGGTTATAATAGTTTATGTTTGAGGCGTAGATTGTTTTAGTTTGAGTTATAAGAGTACATGTTTGTTATTTAAGATATATAAAACCGTGAAATCCATAACAAATAGTAAATATAAAATAGTAAACATTGTAACAAATAATAAATATTGTAAAAATTAGAGTTTTGAATTATTAGTGTCAAAACCAAATAGTATTTACCTATTATAATTTTAGATAGTCATTATCCCAAATGGTCAATAACATTTTCAGTACATGTTACTCCTCAATTCCAGTTTTTTATTTAGACTAAAAGTTTCAATTTTACTTCAAAAATTTCTAAGTCTAGTGACAAAAATTCAAAAGCAGAAGATTAATCAATGAAAACATAATTTTATTTTATATATGTGTTTGGTAACGAATCCAAAATTTATTGTGATTTAGTTAAGAAAAGTTATTTTAAATAACAAAATGATGAAAATACTTATAAAATAATAAAATATCGCAATCTATATATGTCGTGATAATAATCTATCGCAATCAATTACATATTTGGGATATATTTTGCTATATTTGTAAATATTTTTGTTCATTTTGCTATAATTGAAAACAACTCTTTAAGAAAATGTTAAAATTATTTGATATAATATCAAGAGGAATTATTGTAAATGACAAAACCGGTGAAAATAAGATAAAAATATAGTAAAAACTTCATATTCTATGAATAATAATCTAAAAGTTTGCCCTATTTTATACATATTTTTGTTCATTTTGCTATATTTGAAAATATTGTTGGTATTAAATTAGTTGCTATAAATATTGAATTGACTGTAAAATACTATTAGTTATCCTGTGAACATGTATATTTACATTTCTCAGCAGTACTTCGTCTCTGTCATTCACCATTTTCTGCAAAATCATGGCTTGAAATTCTTCTTTAATCATTCTTCTGTCTACAATGCAATGTAAACCCTTTTTTCGCCAATTTCTGCAAAATAACACAAACAATATCCCGGACATGCACAGGTGACAACACACCTTAGTGATTCCATCCATACTCGTAGATTACACACACGTAAGAAAAAATAATACTTTTACAAATTTGTTTTTCACAATGCAGTAGTGTAGATTTAAAATTAAATAGTCATTAATTTTTTTAAAAAATCTTAATTATATATTCTTGTTGAAAATGAAAGATATTACATTATTATAGAGAGAATACAATTTGTAATTCAATATTCTTGTAGGTTAAGAAATATTAATAGATTTTCCCCTACGTTATAGGAAGAAGAATATGTAAGAATTAATCAATAATTATATAAAGAACTATCTATCTAATAAATTCAAATAAATATTAGGATATGAAAAAAGAGAAGAGTGAAGAAAGAAGAAGGGTGAGTGAAAGAGAAGATGAAGATATTCAAATACACTGTAATTTTCCAAGAACCGGACATCACCGAGTCAACAACACTAACACATAAATCATTTTGAAAGAATTTTGATAAAACCAACATAAGCCATGAGACATTCTTATCTTTGACAATTCAAATAAGATTATAACTATTGCAACCAAGCAAATAAACAATCAAAAGAGACATAGCAAGATTGGAAGAGGGAAAAAGCATACCTTGAATACAATCAACAAATTGTTGGAATGGAATTGAATGAGATGTAAACCTCAACAAAACGATAATCGTGATATTATGAACTGTCATTCCATCTACCATAAAAGAATAACCTTATTTGTCGTAAAGTTATAGCAAACAAAAAAAAAATTAAAAGTACATAATCTTTGAAGTAAAAATTTTGTGACTAGTCTGAACTTTAGCGAGGAAATATTTGAAACTCAATCTAATAAACGGGTTTAAAACAGCAAAATAACAACCAAATATTTACTATTCTATAAAGTTAATTAAGGAAACATTTTGATATTTTTGGGGAAAAAATTAAATAAAAATTTATTAAAGATAAATATAGTTAGTTTGATACAAGTAAAAAATAATAAAAAGAAATAGATATTTCATAAATTTTATTAAACCTATATATTTTCAAAATCTTAATAAAAATAGATATTATGAATTAGTTAAATATATATATTCGAAATTTTAGAAAATAACATATAAACATTTATTAGAGATAAAGGTTAAGTTACAATATAATATTAGTAAATAAATATATAAACATTTATTTATTTAGTTAAATATAAAAGTTTAGTTAGTAAATAATTTATTGGAGATATTATGGATAGAGATTCCATTGATAGAGGAAAGATAGTTTAATATTCTACCGCAAATAAATCTCAGATTTAGTTAGGATTTAACATAATACCCGAGTTTGCAAAATACATTGAACTTCGCAAGTCGGTGACCTTACCGATGTTCAATACATTGAAAATATATTGTACATGAAAACCATAAAATACAACATAATCAGGAGCAAAGTAAAAATTACCATAAATTGAAAAATATCGTGTTAGTGTATTTGATATAAATTTTATTAAATTCGTTTTTTTTTTGCTAAATTTCCAACTGGGCCCAAATTTTGTCATTCCATCTGATTCTCTATATTAATACTTGATTTAAGAGATAACCGTGAGAATGGACAAAAATTGGATACAAACTGAAAAAATAAATATTAAGATTTATAGCAAAACGGCTGGCGGTAGACTTTTTTAAACCAATTATACCATTTGTATAGAAAAAAAAAATTCTGTCAGATACAGTGTATTTGTATAGAAAAAAAAAATGATACACGATATCACAGATTCGCGGATACAGTATATTTGCAAAAATCGTCAATTTTGGAAAATCTTAAATAATTTTTTATTTTCGGGTTGTATAAGATTGCACCAATATCTCCAAGATTTATGCATGCAATTTGTAGCAGATTTTCGGATTTTTGGGTTTCAAATCAATTAATTAACCATTTAATTCTATAATTCTTAATATATATCTATAACTATTTGAATTCAAATTTTTTTTTGTTACTCCTAAAATAATGGCTAATATAATTTCATCATCTTCTGTTTCATAAAGTTCCTCCTAATATTTATTAATATTTTATTATATATTACATAATACATGTTTTTCTTATTGCTAATAACAAATTTGAAGTTAGATTTTATAACATCCACTAAAATCGTAAATTTGAATATATTGAATTGTTTATATTTTAAAATATTATAAAAAATTTGAATTTAAATACCTTCAAAATACGTATGGTTAACAACAATTTGAATTTAAAATTTTATCATTCCCTAAAATCGTGCTAATTACGATTATTCACTTATTTTATTAAAAAAAATTCTTTAGTTGATATCCCTAAAATAATGGCAAACATAAATTCAACATTTACGGATTATTTATATTCCAAAATATTTATAAAAAATTAAAATTTAAAAATCTCCAAAATATGTATTGTTAATAACAATTTGAATTTAAAATATTATCATTCTCTAAAATCGTGCTAATTACGATTATCCACTTATTTTATTAAAAGTTATATCATCCTATAAAATCATGCTATTTGGTTGATATTCATAATGACAAACGTAAATTAACATTTTCGAATTATTAATATTCCAAAATATTTATAAAAAAATTAAATTTAAAATTTAAATTTAAATACCTCACAAATACGTATTGTTAATAACAATTTAAAATTAAAATTTTATCTTCCCAAAAATCATGTTAATTGGTTGATTTTTATTTTTAAAAAAGTTATTTTATTGTGCCAATTATTTTGAGACGTTGTGTTTTTAAATTATGTTAATATTTACATTTATTTTTATCCCGTGAGAATCTCAAATAGAATCTCAAATACACCGTAATTGTGATCCACAATCCTTAAAATCCCATAGTCATTCATTATACAAATATATTCAAATTATTCGACAATATACCATTTTCATCTTACTTCAAACACATATTGAATATTGTAATTGAAATTCACATAAGTAGGTTTTGTATGTCAAATACAATATACTTTACATACACAATAAATAAATAATTAAAGAACTAAATCCTATTATATATGGAATATTTAAAATCTCTCAAATAGAAAGTGATGGGTTTGGATGTTTTAACAAAATCTGTCGATTGTATTTTGGTCAAATAATTTGCTTCATTACTTTAATTCCAAATTTTGTAAGTTTTGGATGAAATAATGTTAGAGAGATCTGAATTTGGTGCAAAATTCATATCTATGAAAATTGAAAGACTCAAATAATTTTGAAATTCCAGTGCAAGTTATCTAAAAGATTTGGGTAAAAAAAAAATCAAAGCAAATCAAAGTCAATTTTTTATGGCTTTTCATTTCATCAAATTTTGGGCATATTTTAACGGAAATTGCTTTCATTCAAATCTTTAACCCTTTAATCTTTAGCAACCTCTTCTCTAATAATGGCAAATATATAAAAGATTTTCTAATTTGTTATATTTTAAATAATTTATTAAATAATCCATAATATATATTTTTAATAACCATTTGAATTTAAATTTTAGACCATTCCCTAAAATAACAAATATAAGTACAACATTTTCAATTTTTTATATTTTAAACAAATTATTAAATAATACATAATATATATTTTTAATTATAATTTGAATTTAAATTTTAGAATTATAATTATGCCTCAATGACATTTTTGCAATTATTTGAATCTTTTGTTTTAGGTTTCATTTGCGGAGGAACAGATTTTCCTGAAGAAGAAGAAGATGAGGCACATGAATAAGACAAAGCATTTAAACAAATAGGAACTTGCTCTTCAACCGATTGAAACCTTCTTCAATCGTTCGTCGAATGCTTTCTTCAATTGATTGGAGATTTTGGATCGGACGAATGAAATAAATGTGGAGCGGTATAATGCTTTTCAGTGGAGGGATACTTTTATGAAGAATGCTACTTTTCTTAAGAATGCTTTTATGTGGAGGAAAACAGTGGATGGATGCTTTTCGGAAGAATACTTTTCAGTGAATGAATGTAAATTTATGTGGAGCGGAATAATGTTTTTCGATGGAGCAACAAAGGTAAATTAAAAAATTGCTATAGTTTCAAAGTGGAGATTTGATGCCTAATTGCCTTCAATGCTATTTTCAATGCCTGCACCGTTTGAATGTGATGTAAAATTGTTGCAAACATTGGGTGGAGATTTGATTTGATGGTGATAGTTTTTTTCTTTTTTTTTTTTTAAGGGGAAATTAGAATTTTCATAGGGTTTAATTGGGTTGGGGAGTTTTTTTTTCAATTAATTTTTCTGTTTTGCTCTTTTGTCAATTTAAAAATATTTTTGTCATTTATCGTTTTGTTTGGTCATTTTTCTTGTTGGCCCTTAATTTAAAGTCCAATTGATCCTAGATCCAAATGCCACCCAAGCCCAACATCTAATAAATTGGGCCTAAATGGCCATCTCTATGGATTAAGAAAACTCACAAAACCCACCCGAAAAATCTATAAATGGCGGGGACCGTCCTTCATTTGAAGGGTAAAAAATCTTGAGTCTAGATAAAATTCTCCGAACCAGACGATTGCCTAATTCTTAAAGTTGAATCACTCTTGGAGACTCTTCGAAGATACAAACATTCTTCCAAGATTTCAACTCTAAGAACATCCACGCACTATGCTTCCATACATCAAACATATACAATTCAACTAAGAGATAATCAAAAGATCAAATATTAGAGATAGCCAAACTCACAAAAAGAATGACGTGAAACTTTTTTCCCTTTGGATAGTTTCTTTTAAATGAAAATGTTGTAAATATTTTTAATTGTAGCAAAATATTATTGTTTTTTACTAATAAACCGAACAATTTTTTTCATATTTTAATGAATAAATTGGTTAATTTTTCAATATTTGAAAGCAACCATTTTTCTTTACTTTAGAAAAAAAAAAAGATAAACTTTTTAGGCAATTTTGAATTAATTTTAAATGGAATAACATTGAAATAATTTTTCATACTAAACTACAAATTTTATTGCCATAATGTTAGAATTCCTTTGTTTATAACAAGTGGCTTACAACCGTGATTTTACCCGCTAATTTACAAAGCCAAACATAAAAGCCTTTCTTTTTCCCGCCAAGTTCGGGCAAAACCCCTTCGTTGGCACAGCGTAGCGCCAATGGCATTGAACTACGACGCTACATTTCCAACTCACCGCTTTCCCCAATTGGTTCTTCGTCTCCGACCTCTCCTCCTAAATTAGAACACTTAAATCTCGGCCTTTTCATAGAACACATATCTTTAATATATCTTGTTCTTCGGTTCAAAAACCATCTCCTCTGCCAAATTATCTCCGGTTTCCGATCCCCTGAGGCCTCTGGCCTCCGACCTTCCACCTCCGTCCTCCTCTTCTTTTTGCTCGTTTTTTGAGGAGCGATGGGGATTCTTTATGGAATGATCGCCAGAGGACCCGTTGTTTTGGCAGAGTTCAGCGCTACACAGACGAATGCAAGTGCCATTGCGAGGCAGATCATGGAGAAGATGAAACAAGGAGACGATGATAGCAATGCTTCCTATTCTCATGATCGGTACATCTTTCATATTAAGAAGACTGATGGCCTCACCGTTCTTTGTATGGCCGACGAAGCCTCCGGAAGTAAGTCTTTTCTATGATTTCATTTCTTGATTTTTTTTCTGATGCTTAGTTCGAAATTTCAATCCAGCAAGGATTTCAGGCACGGTTCTTAATAGAGATAACAATAATAGGTTTTCTTAGTGATACTTGAGGAACGGAAATGCGTTATGTGAATCTTTTTCTGGTAGTTTTTACGATGCTATGCTTTTGATAAACGATTCTGAGTTCTATGCGTCGATTTCTGTCCCTTAAAATTGCGAATGAGCTTTTGTAGCTTGGAGATTGGGTGAAATTGTGACGACTTCGTTATTTTCCTCATTCTATTTGTTCGAACCATGTGGATGTGTAGTATTATCAAGAGCGTAAAACATTATCTATCGCATTTTAAACGGAAATTTGGACGTTCTCTGCTTGTGTTGTAATTGTCTGTTAACTGAATTTCAATGTTCTTGTGGACAGAATAAACAGTTTTGCTCAGACGGATTTGTTTGAAATGATTTCTTGATTTACTGTGTATAATCAATGGTTTCTACTACTTCACTCACTAGGCCGCATAAATCTGAGAAAGTAAAGAATTGATCCGGTTATCCGAATCTTCTTTCTGTTTGATGGAGAATTGCAAGAAAAAAGTTAATTTACAAGTCATAGGCTGCTTCTGCAAATTCACCTGAAAGCTTCTACGAGATAGTGTGTTTTCTGTTTGGTTTCCGTTTGATAGTTTCCTTGAAACATAATGCAAACAAATCATAATTCCTGCCGAACTTCAAACACCAAGCTTATCAACATTGAACAACTGTCGTATAAACAGTATATGATGTATTAAAATAACGTTGCTTTAGTTCTTGTTGAACTCTTGGAAAGTTTTTAGATCAAGATTGATTGCTCTGAATTTGATTCTACTTGTGTTGAAATTCAACAGCCATCTTATACAGATAAACTCTTCTCTGAGTTGGTAGTTTCACTGCCAACTAGATCAGATATTAAACGATGATAATGATACTTCTATCAATATTTGTGTAGGGAGAATTCCTTTTGCATTTCTAGAAGACATTCATCAAAGATTTGTAAAGACCTATGCTCGCACAATTCTCTCAGCTCCTGCATATGCCATGAACGATGAATTTTCAAGGGTTCTAAGCCAACAGATGGACCATTTTTCAAATGATCCAAATGCAGATAGGCTAAACCGCTTAAAAGGTGAAATGAGTCAGGCAAGTTCAGAAAATTATCTAATAAACTCCGTTTGATCAAAGCAAATTGTTCGAGTGATTGACCATTTGAAATAAACGGCTCCTAGTGATTTTCAAAGTTTACCTAATACATGTCGTTGACGTTTCCCACCGGTACTTAACTATAGATTTAATTAGCTATATCATAGTACATAAAAGAAAGACTTCGATGATAGATCAGAATATTCCTAATGGTTCAAATGCGAATAGGCTAAACTGTAGTCAGGCAAGTTTAGGAAACTTCTATTGAACTCTATTTGAATTTTCATCTAAGATGTTCATCCCATCATCTTTTGAAACAACGGTTCTCTGTGCTTTCCAAACTCCAGCTCACAATCCTTACTGTCTTACTGTCCATTAATTTTGACTCTGGAATAAAGTTAATTAACATTGTGAATCCGATCAAAGTCAAAGTCATGACTGTTAGATGGGTTAGATGATATATAATTTCTCTCATCAGTTTACTTTTGGGTCTAGTTTTTATATATCTTGTTCTCATACGAGATTGACAACACATTTCATTTTCATCATCCAGTATAGAATAAAAAGAAGCATATAATGATTAAGATAACTGTCAAGTGTTATTATGCCGGAATAGAAATTCATCAAACATTGGTATTTGACGCAGGTGAGGAATGTGATGATGGATAATATAGAGAAAGTGTTAGAAAGAGGTGACCGGTTGACATTGCTGGTCGAGAAAACAACAAACATTCAAGGAAATGCAGTTCGATTTAGAAGGCAATCACGACGCTACAGAAACACCTTGTGGTGGAGAAACTTTAAACTCACGTAAGTACTTTTGACCATATTCGTATATTTTGTACACACTCACTCAATTAAGAAAGTCTTAGCACGAATTATATCAATAAGTAGTCACTTCATGCATTATACTAAGTTTTTTTAAGTTTGGTAAGTTGTCTCAAAATAGGTACGACTATTATCAAATCATCATAGAAATAATATGAAAAAAAAGCTCAAACGGATGACTGTTAAGCATAAATTTAATCTTTCTAATATATTCCCTAATCAATTATTGAGAAAGAGTCAGCCATGGATTTAGCCCACTGCGATTTAGAGATTTACGTCTATCCTTCCCGCCAACTGCGATCCTCTGTTTTCATTTCTGATGGGCCCCAATGATTTAAAAGTCAATCATAGAAAGAAAATAAAAAGGGGTGGAAAATAATATTTGAGAACGGGGTTAGCGATGCTCATGCGGTAATTATGGTAGACTTTTATAGTAAATATGGGAGGAAGTGTACAAGTAAATGCTTTATGTCTATCACAGAAAGAGAATATGGGTTTTTTCAGTATAAAAATTTAGGTGTAGGGAATTGAAACTCCAACTGGAGGGACTGAAGCTGGCTGGCAAATCTCTTGAACATGTACTTCTCTGTTATCTCCGAAAACGGTTTCATCAATCACATGGGATAGTGAGCTGCGCTGCTAGGCAGCCGGTTGAAAGGAAATTTTCTAGTACCATGGTACTAGTAGAAAATATAGAACTTTTCATACTGTTTTCATTCATTGTTTTCCATAAGTATTATTTAATGACATATCATATACTGTAGCAGTTGGTGCAATTTGGTTTAAAATAATAGTCCCTCACTTTCATATGGAATCCAAAATTACTTATTTGTAATCAAAGCCACAATTGATTATGATCAGCCCATGATATTATTTTGAGTAATCGTGTGCTAATCCTGTCTACAGATGTTCGTTGGTGCTCATTTTCACGATCGTCCTTTACATCATGCTAGCATTCTTCTGCAAAGGACCGCTACTGCCGTCTTGCTTGAATTAGAATCAAGTGCAGAAGATGCAGCTAAGTGATCTTTTATCACTTTGTTCAGGAACATGTACCTTATTTTATCAAATTTGTACAATGAAATATATGTGCAGTTTAAATCTTATTCTGCAAAATATAATGTACAGACAACGCTCAAATTTGAATCCACTTTCATGCATTGCAACCATCGTATGCCAATAGGCGCAGGCGCTGGAAGCATCAAATTCCTCCTTTGCTAGCCAGAAGTTATGACATTTTTCCCGGTAAGATATGCATATCTGCATTCAATCGTTTACACTTTGAGAGAATTACTAGAACTCATTTATATGCAGTTTTGTCTTTACCTTTTATTTCCATTTTTTTTTTCATCCATTTTTTTAAATATAGTTATAGTAATTTTTAGACTTTTGTTTTTAATCGGTAAAAACTAAAAACTCCACAAGCACATTTTAGAAAATGAGAAAAATAGTACGTACGTGCAAATCCCATAACCACTTCTAATATTATAAAAATTGCACTTGAAAAGGTAAATTTAAAAAAATAATAATAATTCATTTAAAAGTGTAATTTTTTTTAAAAAAAGTTATATTTAAAAGCGTGAAATTAGATATAAAATTTGAGTGATAGATCATGTTTGGATGTTTGGAAGTAATTCTGAAACTGTTATTAACAGTGAGTAATTCTGAAACTGTTATTAACAGTGAGTAATTCTGAAACTGTT
>CM046884.1:24590376-24617717 GCA_025688845.1 Cucumis hystrix
TTAACAGTGAGTAATTCTGAAACTGTTCTTAACAGTGAGTAATTCTGAAACTGTTCTTAACAGTAAATATTTTCAAATTCACTTAAACATACTCAACTAATTTTATAAGTATGAAAACTACACTTGTAAATTAAATATAAAATTAATTCCAAGGGATTAAAAACTTATTTTGAAATGGATTTTAACAATTTTAAAATTACTTCCCCACTAAAGTGATTTAATAAAAATAAATAGTAATTTTTAAAAATTTCAAAATCACAACGATCATTTGTGCAAGCTTAAATTTTGAAGAAGAATTAGTTTGGGCACTCAATTGACAGAATGAATAACAATGCATTAAATTCAACTAAAACCTAGATACCTTGTGAAGAAAGAAAACATATGCACAAAATTTATCCTATGAAAGAAGCCAAATAAAAAAATAAATAAGGACCTAAACTATAAAAAGCCTTCTGGCACTCTACTGCAAAGAAAAGCAAGTTTGGAAAAATACGAAGATCTCCTGTTGATTATGTCCATCTTTTAATCAAATTCATCCACATCAAACCAATCACTTGAATCCCCACCTTCTTTTGAGTCTTGACTTTCGTGCAGCTGAACCCAATCACTAGATTCGGTTGATGAAGAAATTATTTGTGAGTGGTTTCTCTCATCATCCTCTTCTTCTATATCACTGAATGAGACATCTTCAACCCTAATAACCCTTTTTTTGGCAGCTTTATAAATTTCTGAATCTCTCTTTGCCAATCGTTGATTGGTATTCCCTCCATCTCCATCCTCTGTTTCCAATCCTTCAATTATTTGAGCGGAGTTTGGCTTTTCCTCGGATACCGTATTTTTCTCCTTTTGTTGGGTGTCACAAACCACATTGTTATCACAACTATTCTCAGAATTCACTTGTGGTTTCTCTTTCCTTTGGAGTTTATCCAGAAGTATGTTTCTTGCTTCGACAATCTGCCAAAAAAAGAATAAAGATATGTCAGCTTTAATAATAGTCTCAAGCTTCAGGTAAAATATATCTGAATAAAGATGTGTGTCGTGGGTACTTGTATTTGATTTGCAAGTTTTAAATAAAATATGCTCCAAAGGAGTTTAGTTAAACGTTCAAGACAGAGACAGAAGAAATCAACTCAAACGATAAACGGCAATATTTGGAAATGGTTAAATGGTTGTCATGTTCAGAATGAATCCAATTGGAGAGGAACTAATGCAATTCAGATTTGTTTCCCTCCAACAATTTAAGCCTAAATCCTACGTAATTTTATGTACTACAACTGAATTTTTTTTTTTAACAAAACACAAGTTTTGATGAGATCATTTGACACATCTTAGGCACCCTCATCAGTACTACAACTGAAATTAACCATCAAAAAGTGTAGTTTGATTTGAATCCAACTGGTTAGTTTTCCGTTCAACAAATCTGATTCTTCAAATAAACTGAAATTTTAATGATCTTAATCTTTAAATTTTGTTTCTTTGATTTTTAAAGATGGTTTTAATTATAAACCAAAATAAATGGTCTCATTTCATTTTTCTGAACCATACTAAAAGCTAAATGTAACCATTAATTCTTTAATTATTGGAAGTAAATCAAACCAACAGAGCAGAAAGATCAAACTAAACTATGGATTGAAGTGTTACTTTGTGGCTTTTTCAATTACGCTATGTTTTGCTATATCCTTGTGTATCTTAGAGCACCCACCTCTTTTCATTCCCTTAATGAATGTTTCGTATCCTTCCCTAAAAAATCCAGTAAGTATAGATCAATTTCAATATAATATCCAAGTATTTAGCCTTTATCTACCATGGGAAAAAAAATGTACCATTCTATCAATGATATTAAAGGAAAGAAAAGGAAGACAAAAGTTATAACACTGCGATAATAAGCAGCACACGAGGAACATGAAATACAGTAATGTGTGCACACAACACAAATAAAAGCGAAAATAACATTGTTATGACATGCTTGAGACTGATTTGTTTAAATGAATTTGAAAATTCTTTTGGTCATTCAAAATCAATCTTAATAATATGAAAAATTATGTTTGCATTTGTAAAAATAAAGTTGAATTAGTTTTGAATTATTAAAGTTGTGTTCCGGAGAGATTTTTGAACACGACAAAAACAGTTTTAACCATTTTGAAATCAGTCCTAAATATTTACTTAGACATTAATACAACAGCACACATTACTCATAAATCATACTCATAATAAACTCCAAACAACCAAAAAATGCAGACTACGGAAAAGGAAATGAATCTTACTTCAGATGTTGCGAGAAGCTCAAAATCAGGTTGGTCGAATCTTGGAAGCAAGAGTATAAAATAAATCATCCAGAATATCTCATTGCTCATGAAACTCTGAAGCTTTATTTTAAGAGCTGATATACTTGGAACCAATTGCTCAACAGTTGAAATGTGCATTCTTTGAACGTCAGACATTTTAAAATCTGCAATAAAGCTAATCAAAGTATTATGCTGATAGTAAACAATAATTGAAGGCTGATCAATATAATCATAGGCGTGCATACAAAGCACCCAAACGTAAAATATTTCTCAATAGTTACCACCACCAAAAGAGAAAAACTTGCAGTGATTGGCATAAAGTAAAAAATATTCAATGGATTTTGATGCTAACTCAACTAGCTATGCCAATTTAACGTAAAGGTTAAATTGGGTTGTCATTATAGTTAGTTGCTAACCATATAGGGAGGTATCATATCTAAGTCCTCAGGCTAAATGAAAACATTAAAATGAGAATGAAAAAGCAATATAGAGGTTGACACCCATAAATTGTGTTCCACAATGAGGGATGTGAAATGGCACAAGTACATGCTTTTCATGAAAAAGCTTTAAGTATTTTTTAGAAAAGGTTCTCCAATTATTCTTGTCTTCTAGTTATGGAAGGGTAGATGACAGAAAATAGTAAATACAGCCTGGACTAGGCAGAGTAGGAATATGCCTCATCTACCTCTTAGAAATCAGTATATACACATCCAATAATTGAAGATGGTAGACGAAATCAGTTACGATGATAATTGTTCAATACATCCAGTAATCAATTCTTGAAATGTAAACATTCAAATTTCAGATGAGTGCTTACTGTATATCATGACTGAACTAGATTAGTCATACTCATAATTGACATCTTATTGAATGGAGAAAGTGTTAGTTCCTCATTTATCATTGAATTGTTATAGTCAGAAATATATTTGAACAAACACATAAAAGAGTTCTGGGATGACATATTCCTCAAATAAACGTAACCAATTCCCCTCGCTACTTCTTTCTAAAAAGATGGAAACTCCAATTTGAAATACGCATTTGAATTAATTCATATTATTATGAAGCACAATGTACCAACATAATTTCAAATTGAAAAAAAAAATCAGATGAATGAGCAGAAATAGAAAGAAAGAAAGAAAGAAGAAAAGAAAAAGGAGCATGCTATTTGGTCTGCGTAATGTTCTTTGTCTAATCTCTATCTTATACCAAATTCTGTCAGTGATTAAACAGACATTTATTTTAACTTAGCATTATCACAAATATTAAGAGGCAGAGATTTTGGATTTACCTGCTTCATCAAGCGCCAAAGGAAAATCCATCCAGTACTTAGGCCGCGAAGAAATATCGTTCACAAAATTTAGAACCTCATTCGTGATTCCCGGTGTATCATCAATAGCCTCGTCTTCCAATTCGTCGTCTTCTTCATAATCGGCAGAACGTTTCCGAAACGGCAGCAAGTTAGCAGCAAACCTGGAAATCTCCCCAACAGCCTTGTTGCCATTAACAGAGAGCATCGAGAAGCCGTTCCTCAAGCCACCGCCAATCTCAGCGAGATCATTGCGAATTCCCTGAAGCGTTTGAGACGGCGACGAAGAATTCGAACTCGAATAGGAAGAATCAGCGGCAGAAACGACAGTCGGCGTCGGCGACGGTTGTGGAGCGAGAAAGTTAGCGAAGCCGCGTAGCTGACGGCTCAGCGTCTCACCGAGTGCGGAGAAATCGTTGTCAACAGAAGGATCATCAGCAGTGGTGAAACGAACGCATTCAGATGGCGAAGAAGAAGCGTTAAAATGCGATTGCGTTGAGATACCATCATCGGTGGCTTGGAAAGACTTGAAAAACCAAGACATGGTGAAATTGACAAATTCCGATGGTCCGAACCCGTTAGAGAAGGAAATTGAAAGATAGAGAGAGAGAGATCATTAGGGAGAGAGCCTTGGAACCTCGCTCCTCCTCTTTGCGGCCAAAAAGTCGCTTTCAAAACTCTACAGTTCTGTTCTCGCAATTATACTTCTGTTTTTTCTATCTCTCTCTTTACCAACTCGGCCGAAGTTCCCTGTTCGTTCGCGGTGCAGATTCTGATTATACTCTGCGGAACTGTCTAGAATAACCCCCACCAAATCCTCACCGTAGGTCCACCAGGATTTTGCCACGTCAACTTGCCTCTTAATTACAGATATACCCTTCAATGATTCTTCTCATCTATTAAAAGGAAAAGTATCTTTTGGTTCTTAACTTCAACTCCATTTAGTAACTTAATCTTTTTTTTTTTTTTTATTTATTTATTTATTTATTTAGATTTGAATCTAAATATTAAAATATTATATTTATTTGAAAAAATATAATATTCTTTTAAAAAAAAATTGTTTTTTCCCATATAATTAGTAATTAAATTTCAAAAGATTACACATTTATTCTTTGAATTTTGACTGTGATTTAAATTTAGATTTTGAATTTTACTTATAGAGTTTGAGTTATGTTTCAATTTAGTTTTTAGAATTCACTATTTTACCTTTTTAACTTTAATTTTTCATTAAATATGCATTTACAAAGCTTAATGTTTATTAAATATAAGCTTTGTTAAATAATTTTGAAGTAAAATTTTAAATTTAAATTAGTGAAAAACTAATTAATTGTAATTCTGGAAATTAATTCGTAAATATTAAAAGTAGACCAAGCGAAAATAAAACTCAAAATTGTAAAAATTTAAGATTTTGAAACTTAGATAGCAAATAGAAATTAAACTTCGAGAGAAAATGTTAAAGATAAATGAAAACTAGACCCAAAATCTTATAATCAATAAAATATTTTTCTCTTTATTAAATTACTGAGGTCTTATTTGATCACCATCTGATTTTTTTGTATTTTTTTTTTCTGTTTTTCTAAAATAAGTCGACACTACATTCACCTTTAAATTTCTTCTTTTATTATCTAACTTTTACCAATTGTTTTAAAAAGTAAGTTAAATTTTGAAAACTAAAAAAATAGCTTTTAAAAATTTTGATTTGTTTTTGAAACTTGGTCAAGAACTTAATCATCTTTGTTGTAATATTTTGTGTCTAGTATTTTATAAAGTTTTAAGATTATTAAATTTAATTTATGTATGTGTTTAAATGTTTGTTTTTTTATATTCGTGAGTGTCACGATACGACTAGCTTAGTTAGTTTTTTTACCTTTTTTACCACAACGCAAACTGATTTGAATGTATTTAAATGTTATGTCACATAGAATCGTAAATTTTGAACAAATATTTACTTGATTGAGGGATTTTAAAATATAGTTTTATTTTTAGGGGTTGAAGAAAAATATTGTGCAACTCACAAACAACTAAGATATAAACAACAAAAACAAAAACTAACCATCTTAAGAAAAAGGGACATTAAGAATTTGAGTCATAACTTAGCAATATTTGTGAGAAAATAAAGAAGAAAGATTTAAGCAATTAAATAAAACTAACCCCCACCTTTTGGGGTGTCTATGGAATAAGAAAGTAAGATTCAAGAATTTCACTTTTAGACTTTACTTACGCAATTTTATATTCTTCACATTTTCTGCTTATCATCTAAAAGTAAAGTTTTAAGTAATAAATACCTAGTTACACTATTTCATCAATACAATTTTTTTTTTCATAGATAAAATTATTAATTTGATTTTAAAACATAAAATGTCCTTGAAACAACAAGAATAAAATAATTATTATTTAAAATTATGAAAATAGGTTAGAATTAAATTTGTAATTTCAAGTTTTGAGAAACTAAATAAACATAAATCTAAAAAGTGAAATATAAAGTTGTAATTTAATTGAGATATTTTAAATTTTGAAGTTTGATGGACCCATTTGTTATTATTTTTTTTTAATTTAATTTGGTAGGGTGTCTAATTTTAAAAAACAAAAACAAAAACAAATGGATTAATCAAACTTCAAAATTTAAATTTTTTTTTTTAAATTACAAAATTTTTTGTTTTTCTAATTTTAAAAAGCATGTTTAAATTATTATAAAAAAAAAACTATAAAAAATGAAAGAAAAAAATGTTTTTAAAACCGGTTTATATTACTGAAAACATGTTCAGTGTTTCTATTTGATAAAAACTTAGATCCAACAATGTTGTGTGGCCAGTAATAAAGCATTGGGATTTACACAAGTTTTTTAAAATATGTAATCATGCATGGATTTTAGATTTTGAAAATTAAAGAATCATAAATTAATTTTCTAAAACTTAAAAACAAACAATTATAAGTTTAGGATACTCAATTTTAAATTTATGAACTCATATATTTTAAATTATGTGGATACATTTTCAGTTTTATTGTATAAATTATTTATAAAAAAAAAAATTGTGGCTAAGATTTTAATATTGTAGATTAAATATATTTTTATTAAAAATGATATAGAAGTTTATTATTTATGTGAGATAGCGTGAAAGGTTAGAAAATCATAATGAGCTAAATTACTTTATTATTTTTAAAATTTAAATTGTAAAATTAAATAAATAATTTAACATTGCAATCCATTTAAAACTCAAACTAATAATTGTATCAATTTAAATTTACAAGCATATCAATTTAAACTCAATTTTTTTTATCAATTTAGATACATTTATGTGAGTCTGATTTAAAATAACAACAAACACCGATGCATAGAGTTAATACAATTATTAGTTCATATTCTACGTTGATAAACTTTTTATAGTTTAGGGATATAAACTTTTATAGTTCATATTACAATTTTTTTTCTTTCTTTTTCTTTTCTTATATGTAATGTATTTTTCTCTTTTTTTTCTTTTAACATTTTCTTTTGTTTTACTTTCAACCAATTTTATTTGTATTTGAAAAATATTAAATTTAGAATTAAGGTTTTATTAAAATAAAAACAAATTAATTGTTTAAAGAAAATGAAAAGTATTTATATCAGAAAAAAATTGGATACTGATTTAAAATTTGGGCTAACAAGAAGAACGACAAATTAGAGGATTTAATTTGAAAAAATAGCAAAATTATTTTTAAATTGTTAGAATCTAAAAAATCTGAAAAATAAAAAATGAAACAATGTCTCAAATGCCCCTACCCAATTCAAAAATTTAGTCTTAAATACAATTGTTCACCTAAAACCCAAATATCTTGTAATTAAATAACACATCCTTGTTGAAATTGTGCACGTTCAGGTATTTAAACGTTATCACTCTCTTCACATCTTGAAACCCTTAAACTCTTCAAAGTCGAAAAGAATACAACTTCTCAATCTTCCACTTTCGTACATTCCACTGAAAAAAATTCTGAAACCCTTCATCCCCTTCAAATCTTCAAAGTCTTCAATCAGTTGCAGAAAAGATTGGAGCTTCAAGCTTCGTCCTCCTCAAAACCTTTAAAGTCTTCATACATTCGATGCAAATCAAATGATTTTCTTCTTGCCGACCATCTTCTTCATCAAACCGATTACAGATTCTTTTTCGTTTGGCGCAAAGGTGAGCTTCTTCAAGAAATTTTCTTCTTCTCTCGTTTAAGCTTTGATTTTTTTTTTCCAACACGATTATACTTCTCAATTGTTGCACACACATTCACATGATCTCTGAAATTTTGAAGGTCAAAAAGAAAAAATGTAAAGTGTAATATTTTTTTAGTTTTTAATTATAGGTTATATATAGATACAATTGTGAATATAATTTTTTTATCATTATTTAATTATTTTTAAATTAAAGTAACAATATATCTCCTTAATTTTAGGACGGATACAATGTAATTACATTCAAATACATTGTATTCGAGATCAAACATCAACCACACACCTTGTATTCTACATATTATATCACACATACGTCGTGCTTTCCCTTTCCGTCTTCTATCCTCTTTGACCTCTTCAAAATATCTAAAATTTAGTATTATTTTAACTCCAATGGGTAATTAAGAAAAACTACAACAAAACCCCAAACTCACTAAAATTCGGCAATTGACGGCAGCTGGAAGCATTGACATATAGTGTAATTACACCCAAATACAATGTATTTGATATCAAACATCAACCACATACCTTGTATTCTTCCTTTCCGTCTTCTATCATCTTTGGTCTCTTCCAAAAGTTCTAAAAAGTAATATTATTTTAACTCCAAGGGTTAATTAAGGAAAACTACAACAAAACCCCAACAATCACAAAGTCACCAAAATCTGACGACTGGCGGCGGCTGAAAGTTTTGGCAGACCCGGCGAACGGATGGTGATGAAGGAGATCGATGCAGTTGGGCGTGCGATGCGCAAAGGAACAAGCGGTGCAAAGGAGTTCGGCTTCGAAGTAAAAACGCGTCTAACAGAGTGCAACGGAGGAGACGTTTCCTTGCGGCTCAGTTCTTCGTGGGACGACTACGAATGTGGAGATCTCAACTGGACGGAGAACACACAAACAGAGATGGAGGTGTCAGCGGCGGCTAGGATTTGGTGAGAGGGAAGAAGACGATGAATAGTGAGATGGACGGAGAACGCACACCAAGAGGTATATGATTATTAATAATAATAAATTTTATTATTATTCTTTTCTCTTAAATATCTTCATTTTCCTTTTTTCTTTTCCAATTTAAATAAAAAAATCCTCTCTTCTCAAATAATTCCTTCCAAAATAAAATATTCAAATTTTTTATAAATATTTTGAAATATAAATAATCTAAAAATGTTGAATTTATGTTTCCCATTATTATAGAAATATGAAGCAAATAACACGATTTTAGATGATAATAAAATTTTAAATTCAAATTATTATTAACAATACCTATTTTTATAAATTTTTAAAGCAAATTTTAGTATTTTAGCGGTTTCAAATCAAAATTTAAAATCTATTTTTAAATAACAATTATGGAAAATAGATAAAAGATATTAACAAGATAATCCTAAAATTTTGAAATTATGTTTAGCATCATTTTAGGAAAATCAATCAAGTAGCAGGCTTACAGGGAAAGATTATAATTATAGGGGTAAGATACCATTTTAATTTCAATTTATTATTATGTTAAATAAATTGTTATTAGAAATATGAAAAGTTTAGGGAAATCAATCAAGTAGCACGATTACATGAAATATCAAAATTTTCTTAGAATAATCATATATACGCATCATAATTATAGGGATAAGATATAATTTTAATTTTAACAACCACAACTAAATAAGTTGTTGATTTGAAACCTACAAATTTAAAAATTTGGTATAAATTACGGGCATAAATCTAGGAAATGTTGATTTAATCAAATTCATCCCAAAAACAAATATTTATTTAATATTTTTATAAAACTAAATGATTTGCAAATACACTGTATCCGTGATTCTGGTTATATTCCATTATTTTAACCTACACAAATACAATGTATCTGTCGGATAAGAATTTTTCTCTAACCAGGGGTAAAATCGACTGAAAAAAGTAAAAAAAAAATGTCTATATCAGGCGGTTTTGCTATAAATCAAAATATTTTTTAGATTTGCTATTTTTCAGTTTGTTATCCGTTATTTTTCCATTCTCACGGTTTTTTCTTAAAATTTTAGTTATCCATTTTGAGCTTGTATTAAAAATTTTCTAGAAAGATTTAGAAAAAAGACCTAAATCTACTACGAAATTTCACAAATGTTCTATATTAAGATTTATTTCCTTGATTAAGATTTCCTATATTTTTAGGACAATTGTAACTTTATCTATATTATTAATTATATAGGATTTTTGAAATTAAATTCAAATTGTTTACTTAATTACATTATGTTCAATTTATTATCTAAATGATAACTTCCTTATTTATGATACTAAATAATGTATAACTTTATTATTGAAATTAATTGGAAATAGTTTATTAATTCAATATAAAATAAAATCTTTTCTAATATGAAATAATTTAATAATTTAATATCATTATATATCATTATTTTCATCACCACGTATTGAATCAATGAAATTTATTTCAACGTCGGCTACAACTTCGTCTTCTTCCTTCTTCAATTTTGTTATTTTCTTTCATCAATTCCTATTTGCTATAGAATATACGGCTATTCTTTTTTTTTTTTTCTCTTTCATTTTTCGTTTAGTATATTTTTTCTTCTTCCGCTTCGTAGCATATATTTTTTTTCTTAAAAAATTTGTCCTTCTTTCGTTCCGTAGCATATATTCTGATCATGTTCCTTTTGTTTTGTTTAATTTTTTATTATTCAGTTCATCTTCTTGTCTGGTTCGACATAAATTTTTTATTAAATGTCCCATCATTCGTATATACTATGGTATATCACTGAATAATAAATTTATGTTTTGTGATTTGTCACTATATACTACTGCATATATTCAATAATATATACACATATTCTTTTTCATGTTCTGTGGTTTTTTCTTTATTGCGTATATATTACCAATATATACACAGATTATATATCCATTAAGTATTTTTTTTTAATTTCTTACATATATGCTACTGAATAATTTATTTATGCTTTGTGATTTATTACATATATACTACTGCATATATTCAATAATACATACAAGGATTTTTTTTCATGTTTTGTGGTTTTTTCTTACTGCATTTATATACCACTGTATACACAGATTATGTATCTAATAAGTATTTTTTTTAATTCTTACATATATACACTACTGCATAACACATATATTTTCTGTTATTTGTTACATATATTCAATAATACATAAATAATGTTATCTTGAATATACTCAATATACCCTAATATATTTCGAATACGAAATATAAATTCTTACTAACCTTAAATTTTTGCCAATTTTTTTTCGAAAGATCACTGTACCAATTGCCTGTCTATGTTCTTCTTCTTCACCGCTTATACTTCCCGCAATCTTCTATTATTCGGCGTCTTTTGTGAAGAAAATGGAATCAAATTTTTTCATTTTCTAAACTGTAATCCACGTCCCTGATTTCTCTCTTTGTCGGTCCTCCTTCTATAAACAAATTGATATAAGAACTTTTTATTCATAAAATATACACTGTACTATTTAATATGTATTATAATTAGGTGGAATATATGAAAAACAATGCAAAACGAAAGAAAGAATGGACGGAAAGTGAGAGAGAGATCGAGAGAAGATTTTTTTGAACAAAATCATCAAAATAAAAATAATTAAGGAAATTTTTTTATTATAATATTACTATAATAGTATTGGAGTATTTTTAGGAATTATTCTAATATTATTCTGATATTTTTCTGACGATTCTTTCCTTAAGTGTATTCCTCATTTTAGTATATTTATGCTTGTACATTTGCTAAATGATCAATGAAATAGAGATTCATGGTAGAAAAACAACAAATAGAATTAATCGCTTACCATATTTACAAAGAATATCTAATAAATGTAAATATTAATCAAGGTCACTTTCCTTTTTCTATTTTTTTAATATATTATTAATACTAAATATGAGTAAATGACCTTATACTAAAGATGAGTAAATTGATCATTTAGACCTTATGTTTGTGTAACATATTAGTTAGTTTAGGACATTTCTGAAAAATGTGGAAAATTTGGGTCAATCTTATAATATGATATACTATTTTAGGTTATCTTAATTAAATGCAAATTCTTCCATTTTTTAAAATTTCTCTTATTTTTAATGTAATTTTGTTTTTTTTTTAAAATTCCGTCCATCATTTTTCCAGTTCAAGTTTTACATTATGCTAATACTTTATTTTTAAAATTCAATTACTTTCTTATTTTTTAATTTTAGGGGTGGAATACATTTTTTAATTATAAATTAGTAAACTCGAGCCAATTTGACAAAATTTTCAAAATCATTTTCTTTGTTATGAGATATTTTATATTAGATTTATTATTTTAAGTTTATTTAGTAGAAGTTAGCTTGATTAGTTAATTTTTTTTATACTTTACTGACTGAAATGATTAATCAATTATGAACTATTTTAGCGTTGTTATACATTATATATTAAACTAATTGAAATGAAAATTAAATTAATTGACTGCAACTATAATTAAACGACGTTTTAAAAAAAAGTAAAATATTGAAACTGTTTACAAATTTAAAATTCATCCAACTTCGAGTAGTCAATTTAAATATTTTTCTATATTGTATATAGTTTTATTTTTTTTATTCTATCCATACAATCCCTATAGTTTTAATTAATGGACCAAAAATTAATTACAATTATAATTGTTTTAGTCCATAATTGATGGACTGATCTAATTAACTATAACTTATATATCATTAATTTACTAAACTACAATGTTATTATCCATCACTACAATGTTATTATCCATCACTATGGCACTGCGGATAATCCACGAGGTCTTATATACAACCAAGCGGCCAATTTCTTAAGGTAATAGTGTGACTTAGGTAATCTCTGCTTGGTTATTGACTAATGTTTCACCATTCTTGGTGGTTTATAATCACAAATAAAGTATTTCACGTCTAATAGTTAAAAATAAAAAAGAGTAAGAAAATGATTGAATTTAACAAATAAATACTGTCCTAATTTAAAGCTCGAGTTGAAAAAAATGGATCGAAAAAAAGTTGTGTTAAAACAATAAAAAATTAAAGAAATGTTTTTTTCTTCTAAAGCATTAATTCTAATATTTTTAAAGAAAAAATTTCAAAAATAGTAAAATATTCCAACTATTTACTAAATATAACAAAATTCGTATCCTCGGTTAATTTTTTTATAAATCGTTTTATATTTTTCATATCCATAACAATTTCCCTTTATAAATATTTTGTTTTCTTATCCATTCTTCTATATATTCTGTAATTTTTTTTATTTACACTTGAACAAAATATTTATAAATATTAAGTATAATAATTCTTTTGTTTTAAGGTTTTTTTATTAATTGTAAATAATTTTATTATTATTATTTTTTTTAAAAAAACCTCAATAAAGGTGCATTTACATACTACATCTACTCAACTACTATCAAACAACTTTGTTAGAACTTTGTTAGAAGTAGAACATTTAAATCCTAAAATCTCATGGTGTTTCTATTATTCTCTTTGCTCTCATTATAATTCATTTACCTTCAAAGTGTACAATTTTATTTATTTATTATTTGTATTGAAGAAGTGAGGAAGAAAAATAAGATAATTTGAATTACTTATTAGGAGTTCATTTTTAAAATTTTGGAGTATTTTTAAAATTTAAGAATTACACAAAACACTAAATTTATTTTCTAATACACTTTGAAAGTTAAAAGAATATTTTTTAAAAAACTTTTAAAAGTGAAAAAAAACATGTGCTCTTGACACAAACATACAAAGTTAAACAATATTTTGTATAGTTCAACCTTGTTTAAATCATATTGTTCATTTATTTTATATATAAAGTAAATTTAGGAGCAGTCAATTAAAAAAAGACGAAAACATTTTTGTTTTGTTTTATAAAATGAACTTTGAAGTTCGTATTCAATCTAATGTTTTCTTCGAAATTCGGTTCATTAAAAAAAAAAAAAAAAAACGTAATGTCTCGACTCTCTGTTCCCTTTGTCTCTTTCCATTTTTTCATTCACTTAACAACTTACCCTCTAAATAATAATAACAATAACAAAATAAATAAATTACAAATAATTTGAAAATTAGCAAAAATAGGACACCTTTTATTTTTGTTTTTAAAAGTAACACATCTTTTAAAACTTGTAAAATTATTTTTCTCGATCAATCTCGTGTGTGATCAACCGTCGAGATTTTTTTTAAATATTAAAATTTTCTAACTTATCGATTGTTTTCAGTTTTTTTACTCAAATAGACCAAGATTCTACCTATTCAAATCTTTTTCAATCTTATTTAATATTTTTTATCTTCTAAAAAAAAAATCAAATCTTAACTAGTTTTTATAGATTCTTGTGTTTTAGTGATTTTTTTCCAATGAAGATTAAATAGTTTGTGTTTTTTCTTTTTCTTATTTTTTTCAAAAACACCTGAATTTCATAAATTTTCAAATAGATTGATAAATGAAAAATCGTATTGTACAACAAATTAGATATAGGATTTAGCAATCATATAAACATATGTTTTTTAATTTTACAAATGTGGCAAAATGGGATTTAAGTTTAAGGGCATTTGAGTAATTAGGGTTGATGGCATTTGTGTAAATAGATGCATCTATTTACACAATTAAAATAAAAGATTTAAAAAAAAAACATATTATTTTCCTCTTGTAATTACAAACTTTAATTTTGGAGGGTCAAGAAGACCAAAATCAGAACCCAAACGCCTAATTTTTGTTCAATTTGGTGTGGTTTTTTTTCTCCTATTTGGGTAGTGATAGATCTAATTATATGTGTGTTGAATTTTGGGTTGTGTATCACCTCTATATATATAATATCCCTAACCTAATATTTTCTCAACAACCTTATATATATCAACTGGTAGAATAGAAATGTCTAAAACAATAGTCTACATATCAGTAAAGCGTCTATGTCCCTTTTGTTTTATAAGTATGATATTCCAAAGTGTATACATCATAATTTCTATGTGTTTCTATCTCATTATTTTAAGTACTATGTGGTTTGAAAAAATGACAAATACGACACAGTTTAGGTTTTACATTTTAAAAGTAGCGGACTTTTAAAAAATTTACATTTTTGTTATTATCAGGTAATCTTGGTCGAGTTTTTGTGAACATAGTAAAATGTATCCAGAGATTAATTTTTCGGTTGTGACGAAAATGCCCTCATAACCAAAAATATTATTATTATATTAAAAAATGCAATGGCTTGCTCAAGAAATTTCACCACTAACTACCAATAAACTTTTTACAATTGTTTGGACTTTCTTTCATTTTCTTCCTCATGGTATATTTCATATCTTTCGAATCCATCAAGGAAAATAATGTGAATATTGCTTACTATTTACAAATTACGTCTTTATAGTCATTTGCATACAAATTTGGCTAGCAATTGTTTCTTTTAGGTATTTTCGTACGTAATCTCGACTCTTAGATTAAAATAGGGATATCTTCATCACATCCTCGTCGCTCTCGAACTCAATAAACATATAATTTTTATCCAACTCAACACCATTCATATTCATCCTATCACCCAATTATAATAATCGCATTCTAAGGGCTTTATCTTATTCAAATTCAATCGCACGTCAGCCTATACCTCAACCTCGTGATAATGTCCAAACCTTCCCACCCAAAGGAAATCTTCTCACATAATAATTTAAAGCTAATAACGTCTTTCGTCCATCCGATCAACCTCCCTCTTCAGCAAGATGTTATGGCACAAGGGTCTTTTGAAAACCAACTTAATGTCCAAGAAATGTCCAAATATAGTTTTCCTAAACATATACATCTAACTAGATGTTAACTTGTTTTTAATGTTTGAAACAATCTTTCACTAAGTGTGAATAACATATCAAGTTTGCAAGGAAGAAGTCTGCACTGCGGATTTTGGTGACAAGAGGCATATGCCAAACACAAAACACACGTGACAAAACAAAATCAGTAATTTGTCCTAAAGCTCGGGGCAATCTCAATAAAAAATAACATGAATTAACAATGAAACTCAGACCACGTTGCACTAAGATGCCATGATGAGATTAGAGTTTTACATACATTCTATGATAGAAATAAAATATTGGGTTAATCTCAACTGAAATCAACACTGAGAATTTCACATAGTACAAATGGAACACGACAAATCTCATGACTAATTCAACAAATCTCGGAGTAATTTCATCATCAATCAATATTCATCATCTACATAAACCCATATTGATGAAATTGTTTGAAATTCGTCAAACGAAACCACCTGCATTAAGTTAAAACCATATACAAAAACAACTCCAACAGTCTAAAATTTCACAATAACCTTAAACCCTAAACTATAAAACTGTTCAAAGTTAATTACCTATACATATATAAGCTTGGGATACACTTCATAAAGTTTGTCATTCAAAAATTAGTCAATCTTGAGAGCATAACATTCAAAATTCATCGAAATGAAAAGCTTGTTTGGCAAAAGTAAATATCAAACGTTCAAGAAAACGAAGATATTGTGGTAATTTGAACATATTTTTATTTTGAATTTTAAAACAAAACAAAATCTTGGAAACGATCTCGGTCGAGATTGTCCAAGAAAAACAAAAACGTAAGTTTTTTAAAAGTGTATTACTTTTTAAATGTAAAACCCAAATTGTGTCGTTTTTGTCATTTCACCTGTTGATTTATATTTAATTAACATTGATTTCTTTTAATCTAAGTGTATTATTATAGATAATATCAACTTATTCAAGTGCATCATTATCCACACTACCTATGTAACATGAAATAGAGGTAATCACATGAAAAATAAAACCTATAACATGGTAATAATGCAACCAACTTTACAATCACATAGTAATCAGTATCATTAACAATCAATATTAAAATAATAATCAAACAATAATTTAAATATCATTAGCAACCAATTAAGAACCAATGTTAGATAGTAATGAGACAATAATCATATAACAGTTAGTATCATTAACAATTAAAGAACAATCAATATTTGTATCAACTAGCTATCAAACAATTATAGATAACAGACAAATATATAATAATAATATTCAATATCAAATAGCAACTAAAGTAGATAATTAAGCAATATCCACCATTACTTTGATATCCGCCATTACTTTGACAAAAACAAAAGCTAACTGATTTTTAAAAAATAGAAAGTAACTATATAACAATTAAATAGCAACCACATGTTATATAGCAACCACATGGCAAGCAAACTTCATGCATAATCCCATTAATCAAGGAGATTACCAACATAAACTCAACTCAATTCAACTAGCACTTCACTAGCACTTATATATGAAGATATTAGACTTTTCAATTCCTCAATGAACCACAGACTTTATTACTTTTACACACAAAAAAATGGTATTTTGAATCAAGTACCTAATTTTTTCAAATTATTTTATCAATCTTGTGATTGCCCCAAGATAAATTTAACCAAAGACTAAACTATAAGAACAAGTAAGAGATTACCTTACAAAAAAAGTACATAGTTACTAAATTTGTTCTATTAAAGTACAATATTATCAAAGCCTATATTAAATTGTTAATTTTATAAAAGGAATTCGTTGAATTAAACATTTCAAATTCAATAATGTAACTAAACAGCAATTTTTTTTATGACAAATTCTAACGAACGACGTAATTGCAAATTTTTAATGAGAACCTCAAAAGACTATTTGTGATAATATTTATAAATCTTGTCTTTTGTTTATTAATTTTCTCTTTTTTGGGGGCAAAAGATGACAATCCAAAACAATTCCTAGAGGATAAATATCAAAGAGGGATTTAAATAAATTTGCTACATACTGATTTTACAGAGTCCTACATGAAAATGAAAATGAATAAGAAAAAAAAAAAAAAAAAAAAGTAGAAATTTCCCGCTTAATTGCAGGATGACAGCAAATTTGCCAAGTATCTAAAACATTATTATCATCTTTCCATGACACAAATAATCAATCAAAATCCTGTCTCACTAATTATTATCAAAAGAATCTCATTCTAACCTAAACTTAACTACTGCACATACACAACATATTGTACATCTGTATACTCCATATTTATCAATCCCCAAATTCCAAGAATGATTGATCAATTAACATCCCTATCAGAGTAAATTCTTTGAATGATGTTAAATGAGACCATATGGATTGGAAGCATGAACAGGCATACCGGGACCGTAGTGGTAGGCGTTGGTTCCATGAGGATTTCCAAAAGGATTTGACTGTTGAGGTGGTGGGGTCATCATCATCATTTGTTGCTGCTGCTGCTGCAACATGAAAGCTTGCTGCTGGTTGGCCATAGCTGCCATTTGTACTGAATGAGGGGCAGCTACTGCAGACGAGGCGAAAAAGGGATCGTGCATTGGCTGTTGTTGCATAATGGCACCATGCATTGGGACTGCCTCCCATGGATTGTAACTCACGTTCTGATTGTTTCTTCTGATTGCATCATCATATAAGCTGTCTAATGTAAGCAAGTCCAACCCTCCGGCCTTTGGAAATCAGTTCAAAGTGATATTAGAACATCATAAATTTGGGCAAAGAGAGAATGGAACGTTGTCTAGAAGTCAGAGCAGTAGAACAATAACGGGTTGCTATGGACAAAGTTAGATGAAAAGATGGAATACAAGTCGGGAAATGTTACTGATTTACATCACTATTGCATGTAACTCAGTATGAATTCAATGGTTTATGTTTAGTGGATAAGATAAATACCAATTTGCTTGTAGCAGCTACACTTTCATTTGAGCTTGGTGCCGTGACGAGTGCCAATTCCCAGCCTGTAGTTGTAGTACCATTAACTTGGCTTGGAGCAGAACTGGTCTGTTGATCGGCTGTGATCACAAGCAGTAAAATTATACACTGAGCTGACTCCACGTGTATACTAGTTACTATTACCACAAGATTGAAGTTTTAGAGTTCACTATTTTACACACACACAAAAAAAGGAATGTTATCATTTCAAATTTGGGTTCTCCTGGACATATATTGAACTGTTTTCTATTATTAATGAACTTTGAAGAAAATGCAGAAAGAAAGAAGAGAACTACCAACTGGGACAATAGCCAACGCCAGAGAATTCTTCTCATCTAAATTGGAAGTAACCTCAGGTACAGGATCGTTCAAACCCTAACCAAAAACAGATAATTATCTCAGACAATGTATTTCTAGAATAATTATCTCGCTACAAAATAATTTGTTTAGATAACAAATATACTTGTAAAAAGTACACTTCTATTTACTTATTAATGGATAGTTTAGTGTTTTTTTGTTTGAAATGTTCAAATACCTATGTCATGTACTAATATTGGGAGTAGATTAGCTAACAAAAGAAGCTTACCAACAAGTCAGGTTGTTCAGTCACGACTGGTTCTACTTTAACTGGTTCAGGTGGTGGGGGAGACGGGGCTGGTGGAGGTGCCACTGTTTGTTCCACTTGAGCTCCTGGTTCCTTCTTGTACTCAATAGCCAAAACTTCTTTAGGGGCGGCCAGTTTGTTATCAGCAACCTGCTTGTTTGTTAAGATGTAAGAAAAAGAGTTCAGGTGGATTTTACATCTTGGAATTAACCGACTATACAAGGGTGCACAGTACAAACAAATTGAGAGCAAAAGGCAAAGATCAAGCTGACCTGTTCTTTACGAACTGTTGAAACCCGGGGAGCTTCTCTTACATATTCTTCCATGGCTTGTAAAAATGATGGAGGGGGCTTCAAAGTAGCACAGAAGACACAGAACTTAGTACTCTTTTAGGGGAAAAAGTCGAAAAGACTGATAGCAAAGGGAGCCAGCATACCTGTTCAATCTTTATAAACTTCTCACCACGCCCAATATCAAGACTTTTACAAACTTCATAGAATTCGGAAAGCCTCTCTGCCTGCAAAAATTGAGAAAGTTATGCACAATATCTAAAAACTCTCGACTGTACACTACTATGGTTGATGAAAACGGAAAGCCCAGTGCAAGTACCTGCTGGCCAGCCCTCCTGTAAATATCCAGGGCTTTCAATGCATCTTGGCGTTGCATCTCAAAAAACTGAATATTTAGACCATGTTAGACTTTGTTTCAGTTTTTGCATTTCAATCAATCTTATCAGACAATCAGATCAATCATTACCTTGTCAACCAAATTTACCGTACCGTCACTGATGGCCTGATAAATTTTGACGCTTTCAGAAGCAACCTACAATAAGGTAGAAGACATGAGAATGAGAAGGAACAACCACACAAACGAGTAGAGCTTTTTCGATGGGCATGCAAGATCATGAGAAGAGGTTCCTACCAATGAAAGGGCCAGCTGGATTACGAAGTTATGAACTGCGGCTCCTTGTGGCTACAGCAAATTAAAAAATTGTTCCACAATGAATAAGGAAATCCTGAAAGTTTTTCTATTTAAAAATAAAACCATACAACATACTATTTCCAGTAATACATCATTGGGAAATAATAACATTTACATGAATATAGGGCGGTAAATTACCTGACAACCAAGTACCCGATACAGAAGCTCTTGTAACGCTGGCAACTGCTCAAGCAACTCAGCGGTGTCTAAATCTTTGGTTCTCTGCATCATTGATTCAATTGAAACAGCATTCTCAATTATGAAACCCAAACAGCAATTACATGTAGTGTATCAGTGACAGTCTCTCAAGGAAACTTCTTTTTACTCTCTAAACACAATATGAGTTCAAGTAAGCCAGGTCTCTTCTCATTATTTATCATCTAGACTTGGGCTTTAAAAGGAATCTTAAAGAAAGGTTGCAAGTATGTCTTTCATCAGAAGCATCTCATCCCATGGACAGGGAAACTGGGAGAGTTTGGAGCCCTGATACTTCCAGCTCCTTTTCTTCTCTTCGTCATCTTTGGTCCAACACATAATTTGACAAATCCAAAGCCATCCAAAGGATATTGCATGATTTGTTTGGAAATGAAGGTTTCAAAGGAAGTTAACTCCTTACTTGGACTCTTTTCCATCACAAATATATCTTCAAAAGTATTTGATTTTGAAGAAAAAGAAAGAAAAGTACATTCAAAATTTTCTTATTCCCCTCTTTGTGCTTTCCATCCCACAAAGAACATGAAACCCTGGATCAACTTTCTCTCTTGTGCCCTTTTGCTACTACTCCGTTCACCTTCGCTTTTAGACAATGAGTGGTTATAGGTACCACCCTTGCAGTACTGGTGATTTTCTTAGGCAAAGTGCCATTCTTTTCATTGGAAAGAGTTAGACCTTAAGGAGACTTGTGGCAGCAGCGGGTTTTTAGGCAACTTTGGTGGAGAGAAACAGGGAAACTTTGAGGCAACATTTTCAACACCACAGAAGACTTTAAGAAAATCATTTTCAGGGTCTCCCTATGATATAATCTTTCTAAGGCTTTTTGTGATTATCATCTTTTAACAGGCAAGTACACCTGGGGACGGGGAGTGCTTTGTAACTCCATATGATTACATAGGGGGTTTGGTGAAGTAATAATATCTTTTTCTATTAAAAATTAAAAACAAGAAGAAAGAACTCTTATATGTTTTTCATAAACACAAATAGGTGCATGTACCAACTGGGGAGAGAAGTAGTATTTTTATCTCCTAGAAAACAAATTGAAAGATCAAATGTAAGAAAAAATGACAATTAACCAACTAAAGAAAGTATATCCTTACCGCACGATCTGTTTCAACATCATACTTCAGCACACGGAAACATTCCAACCTCTCCTCCAAAAATAAGGCATATGAGCGTACCCAAGCAGAATAATCCCATGCTACATGCAGCACATGAAAAGTTTTAGATTGAGATTTTCATTCTATTTAAACTATCTTTCTCAACTTTAGTGCCTTAGAGGACGTACCATTAGCACTGGAATCATCTTTAAAATGAGATAAATTAAGCATGTGATTTCTTCTCCTGCCATAGTTAATCAGTTCTTCATGAAATGTGGGGTCCACCTCCCGCAAAGCACGATGGATAACAACCAAAGTTTTTAATGCAACCTACACAGTGAAATCATCATCTATTAAACAAATTTAATAGGCACTACAAATCTGAGTTGGAGATGAAATTTAAACCCAAGCCATCTAAATTTGGAATATGCAATGAGTCACTTTCAGATGAGATGAACACACCGTGATCTGCATATGTTATTGGTCTATCGTACATAAAGCAGTCTGATTATAACACTATTCTCAATAACAGTTTCTATACTAATGTTACAGGATGGTTGGAGTTGCATGATAAATGTTTATCAACCCTAATCAGAAGAACACTTTCTTAGTAGTAACTAACAACACCATCAATTTTGCGTCCACAACAGGTAGAGGTGCTTTGATTTATCTTACTTTCCTTGAGACTTTGCAAAGAGTGACAGAGTTGAAGTAATCAACTGCAATATCAAATGCACTACTAACATGCACAATAACATAGATGACTAAGCTCAAAAAGCTATAAAAGATCAAATTTTCAACTAGAACATTGAAACGAGAAGATATATAATTCTTTTGATAGCAGTTGATTTGCAAGGAATGCAGATTTGTAATGCTTATGATGTCAAAAGATGAAGACTTACTGCCCAATTATGTGTCTTAGATAATCTTCTTGCCAAAGCATGGATGCAATATGCAACATCAGCTCTAGGCCTGGTAGCTGAAATAGCTGCGAATATAGCTGCAAAAAAGTCCAAAACCATCTTATTGTAATATTATGATTTCTATTATCGTACAATTCCAAATAGAAGAACCGCATTATCAAACAAAAATGTAAGGTTCAAATGAAAAAAAAAATGTGAAGATACATTCAATTCTGCAAGAATATTACTATCTTGAGAAGGGCATCAAAGAACACACCTCTAATATGTTTTTCCTTCGCAGGACGTTCAACATGATTTGTTGACTTAACTATAGCAATGTCTAACTCCTGAATTCAACACCACGCCAAGAACATGAGATAGATCCAGGCTATTGAGATGCAATTAGAGGAGGACTTATAGTACCTTATAATCACTGTTAACTTTAGCTAATGAAACTGTGGTAGTATCCTTCAGAGCTCCCAATGCTTTTCTAAAGCTATTCTGTGTACCCCCACCAGACATTCTCTCTCCCTCGCTACTAATAAACCTACAAAAAAACTCAACAATTTGATATGGTTCACCTTGCACAAACAAAAACTATGCATTAAGCAAAAAATCTTCATAAATAATTAATTTCACAAATCGTCAATTGATCTGCCAATTCAAAGGCACCATTGAACCATATAGAAATCCGTCAGGGTAGACAAAAATCACAATAAACTCCATATCCATCAGCAATATTTCACCGACACACAAAAAGTTAAAATTCCGGCAGGGAAAACAAAATTTCAAAAAACCCAATTAAAAGAAGTAGAAACTCAAATCTTAAAAAACATCATTTCTATAGATACAGCATGAATTCATCAAATAAAAAAAAATATTTAGTGTGATAGAAAACTCAGATTGAAACGCCAAAAAAAGCTGAAAAGGGAAAAGTAGGAATCGAAGTGAAGGACCTAGATTGCACTAAACCTAACCCAAAAGTGTACCGTTACAAGTATAAAAATGGAAAATCAAAGAAAAATTATATTGGATAGAAAGATCTAATGAAGTAGAGCAAGATTGAAGGCAACAGAAAACGGAATCAACAGTTGGGGAGCTGAGTTGGAAAAACAAAAAATCAGAAAGAAAAAAGAAGATCAAAGGAGTTGATATACCTGAAAATCAATGGAGAAAGAGAGAAGAGAAGGCGATCGGAGATTAGTCTGGAAGCAAAGAAAAGTCGAAAATGTGAAGCTCTCTATATGGTGGTGGTCGTCGGCCTCTTACACAGCTTTAACTATAGTTTTATTTTTTTTAAATATTATTAATTTATTTATTTTTCCTATTTTTCTATAATATATAATTTATTTTATGAGTCTGTCTCTTTATAATCTTTGCTGTCAGAAAAATACGGAGTTTGTAAGAATTTGTACTGCGCCGAAGTTATAATGGGAAATATTCTTCTATTATGCGTCTTCATTTGCTTCTTGCTTCCTCCCTTCAGATCTTGCCACGTGCTTAGAATCTTGATTATCTGTCATCCACCACTTTTGAATAAACATTAATCAAAACTATTTTGACAATGACTTATTCAATTCTATATGCATATTAACCTTCTTTTTTTTTCTTTTAACTACATTTTTTTAGTTTTCTCTTTGACTCTATGTAATTTAACGTGATGAATTAAACATTAAAATACAAGTCGAAGCATATATCTTTTGGATTAAAAAAAATTATAATCTTGTTTTAGTAAGTTAGGATTAATTATACTTTTAAATTTTTTACATTGAAAATAATTTATTAAATCCATTGAATTTTTCTTAGAAAAAATCAATTGAATGGTTGTACAATAATGACTTATGATTAATATAATTGGTTCCTCTAGAATTAAAAAAAAATATATCAAACCACATCAACAAAGCTGTTTGCTTGAAAGTAAGTACATTTCTAAATAAGAAGTCAAAACTTCTTGGTGTAGTCAAAATCATTCCAACTAGCAAGAGGTAGTTAAATAATGACTGAGATAAATTGGTTGAAAAACTTTAACTACACCAACCTCATCGATCTTGTATATGTCTCAAACGAATATCTAAATGTTTGGTCAAACTAAATAATTTTGTAATAAGATAATTATTAAAAGATGTGTTCAATTCAACATCACACGATAGCAATTTAAACTCACACATAGACATGCATTGTAAATAGCATAGTATAATAATAATAATAATAATAGAAAATGAAATTTAAATTAAAAAATTATTTGGTGATAATAACATAAAAAAAAGTTAATTAAGACAAGATAATGAATAATAATGGTACATTTTGAACAAAATAGTGGGCGGTAGAATTATCTTTTTAAATTCGCTAAATACAATTAAATCATTATTAATTGTTATTATTATGTAAACGATGGGAATGGAATCCCAATATGGTTAATTAAAATGTAGATAGAACCGACAAAGGTTGGATGTAAGTTTTTGAAAGAAAAGTTTGCTTAGAGATTAGAGAAGAAGAAGAGAGAGAAAAACATATATAATTGAATTTAGCTAAAGGACAGCCGAGCCTTGAAGCCTTGAAGCCTTGAATCCTTGAATTTGACACATCACTCAACATCTTACAAAACCCTTCTAATTTGGGCAATCAGTAGTGACCCACCAAATTCTCCCCTTAAATTAGGGATCTTAAAAGTTAAACCCTTTTGAGAGATTATCAATATAATTAGCCCCCACATCACCATCATGTGATTAATTAGCCTTATTTATTTCATGCTTGGATTGGATGTTTGTGAAATATAAATTACCAAAGTGTTTTTAAATTTATATCCAACAATTAATTAGATTTTAAATCATATATTTAGAAATGTGACGTTATAAACTCAATTCATTTTTTAAATATAATAAGTGTTATGTAATATATTATAAATTATATAAATTTTTAGGTTAAATTATAAATTTGATCTCTATAATTTTAAAAGGTTTCTATCTATAATTTAGTTCTTTTGGTTTGATAAAATCATATAAAATAGTCTCATCAGTCAACTATTTATGAAAGTTGTCAAATCATAAAGACTATATATGAAATTTTATGCTATAGATTAAACTTTAACTTTCTCCAACCAATAAGAACTATAATTGCAATTTAACCAATTTTTTAAACTTAAATTATATTCACAAATAAATTAATAATACTTATTGTCAACTAAGATTTAGTGGATAAATAATACTGACTTTATGATTTATAAATATATAGTATGAAACACAATTAAAGATGTTTGGAAACTAGAATCCAATTTTTAAACACAATTAAATATTTAGACATTCATGAGTGTATATCAGTAATATTTTGGTTTATTTTGTTATATATATATATATATATATTATGTTGATATTGATTTAATAAAATGTCATAAATAACCAACAACCACTTTGAATGTGTTAATGAGATGCTCTTTTGTACTTGAGTCATTATAATTATATAAAATGAAGACAATTATAAATTGAAACTTAAATAATGCAGCTTCTTTACAAGTTTGGTAATCTATTTTCTATTCCTTAACAATTTAACCCACAAAATTAGCTAAATGCATAAATTATTAACATTTCATACATATAAATAACGAATTGAATTAAACACGAAGTCAAAAAAAACTAAAATATTTGCAGATATATAGCACAATGCAAGAGGATTTACATACATAGTAAATTTAAAATCTATAATTGATAGACCATATTACTACTAAAAGCCTATAAATAATAGAATATGTCACTGTAAATTTTACTATATTTATTATTCCTAAAAAATGTGGTAAAAGTGTTTGCACAATGCAATTTGTTAATAACTTTGTAACAACGGACTATTTACAAAGTCTTGAACTTTAATATTTGTTAATTTTAATTTTTGAACTTTTAATAAATCTTAAATTAGTCTCTATTACTCTTTGTCACTTTTTTTTCACATTTTTTCTATAAATTTTAGAAGTTTATTTACAGATTGTGTTTTAAATTTTGAATAAAAATTAACAGTAAAATTTACTAAAACTACTCCAACTAAAATTAATCGTTTTAAAAACACAAAAACTAAAATGAAACAAATGTGGAAGAAAGTAAAATAAATTAAACATAACATAATTTTTTTCTTTTAAGGTTATTAGAACAGAATGTAAACTGAGTAGGGTGGGTCCATTTGGTTCATAATCAAATAAAGCTATAGTTTATTAATGTTCATTTTTGTTTTCTGGTCATCATCCAGATGCTTTGGACCAACAAGCAAGAAAGAGTTGTATTTTCTTTTAAAGAAAGCTAATAATAAATAAATAAGAGTCCTATTTTGAATTTATATAGACAAATAAAAGAAAAAAGCTAATATTGATAGGGTGTTTTTATATTATATAGTTATTTTAAAGGGGAGAAAGGGTTTGGGTTTGGCGTAGGAACAAGAGACGGACAGCTCATCCACATCACAAATCCAAACGTCGGTTCCGATATCGACACAAATCCCCCTTCCAAACCCTTCAATTGCAATCCCCCACCGACAAATCCCTACATTTTCCCTCTTTTATTACCCTTTTCATATTATTTTAATTTTACTCAATCATTGTGGATGCAATCATGGACCCTCCATCAACCTTTTACAAACGTATATATGGCAATGGCACACATTTTCAACTCAATTCTTATAGTTTCAACTTAATTTAAACATTTTTTTAGCACTAACAGTTGTGTTTCTCAATTCTCAATTCTGTGAAAAATAAGTTCATATCAATATTACTAAACTTAACTCTAATTTAAATCTGAAAATTTTTAATTTAATTCAAATACTTCTTTCGTTCTGTTTTTCAATTATAATTCATGTTGATCTTCGTATTTTTAGATTTTTTGTTTTTTTGTTTTTGTACTTTGTTTTCTTTTAGTTTTTGAAGGGATCAAGATAATCTCTTTTTAAAAAAATGGAACAAAATGAATATTTAAACTTATTAGGGTGAATTGAAAATAATAATAATAATAATAATAATAATAATAATAATAAT
>CM046884.1:24622717-24646718 GCA_025688845.1 Cucumis hystrix
AATAATAATAATAATAATAATAATAATAATAATAATAATAATAATAATAATAATAATAATAATAATAATAATAATAATAATAATAATAATAATAATAATAATAATAATAATAATAATAATAATAATAATAATAATAATAATAATAATAATAATAATAATAATAATAATAATAATAATAGTAATAATAATAGTAGTATGGGAGAGCTAAAAATGAACCTTTTTAGTAAATAGAAAAAATGGACCAAAATGGAAAAACTTAGGGGATGATAGTAGTATACTGTAAACCAAAGAATAAATAGTAAAGTTGATGCTCTTGAAATCATGTGAGATTCTTTTTAATAATTTGCCACCAATTAAATTATTTTCTGGATTCCTCTTTTTTCTTCAACCAAAAGAATTGATAAATGTCAAACTTTTAGGCTGTTTCAAAAAGGGCATACACCATAATTTTTACTTGTCTTGTTGTGTTCTTTGTTTTATGTGAATCCAAATTTAATTTTGACTATGTTATTTCTATAAAACTACAAAATTCTTTACACTTGTGAAAATATCTATTTATAATATGTTATTCACGTTAATACTTTACTAAGCTAATCATGGTTGATCATATCTCTATTTATCAAGAAATCAAATAGGTTAGATAAAGATTCGCTCAGTCTACTCATATTATACTCGATCCTTTGATATCTCACTCAACTATGTACTTATACAATACCAATATGAATTGTGTTCTCTTCGATTTAGCTAGGAACACAATAAGTTCTATTCTTAAAGAAATATGAAGGTCATTAGGTTGATTCTTTTAAATTATCATTAAACGACTTATAAATAAATTAATAGATCACTTCAAACAAAGTGAGTGTTTGGATCAAGAAATTAGAAAGTTTGTAGTTATTTTATTGATTCCACTCCTTGTATCGGTTTTCTTTATAAACGTATCGAAAGCATGCAAAATCCATCAGTGGCTGGTCCCAAATGCAAGGTTCAAGATTAGAGAGGTCTCCTTGTTTGTACTTTACATGATTATAGTCTTCATACCTGGGTTGGAAATCTTTAATGGGTTACCTTTTTTGGTTAGATTTTATGGGATTCATTGATTATGTTGAACTCCTATAACTCAAATTTGTTGTCCTAGTTCTACCAATTGAATTGTTAACCAAGTACAGACGCAAATATGATTCTATTTAAAAAAAGAAATAATAGAAAAATAAAAATTCCAGGGCATGATCCAGCTATTTTTAAATGATAAAAAAGTTGACTAAAATTAAAATAAAAAATTGTTATAATTGAACTATAGTCTATATACACCTAGCAAAAAAGTCATGTTTATTCAAAGATTCTACCAAAACTTCATCGCCTACCCTGATTATGTTATTATAAAAAATCAAAATCAAAACTGAGACTATATGTTTTATTACCTTAGAAGAGTATGAATTACAAATGGTATAAGAAAATGGGATGATAAAAGAATACATAAATTTCGCTCAAGGTGCCAAAGGAGGATGGCTGCTTTGGCTTCATTACCTTTAAAACATTTCGTGCTGCAAAACCTCCGACTAAGTAACCTTACGAGCGAAAACAGACCGATAGAGATCAAAAAGCTTCAAGATCTTTTAACCAAAGCGGTACCAAAATATGGGTGGTGATTGAACTCGAATGAAATCTTCAAGGACGGGTCAAGGCCCCCTACCTTGTGGATCAGGTTCAAGGCAACACTGTTGTGCTCTGCGACTTGCTCGATCCTTCGGAGTTCGACAAGTTTTTCGGGGTCGTTTGAAAAGCTACTCTTCAATTCCTTTGCAATCTTCTGGGCATCCTTAAAGCAATTATATGTAACCAGGTTCTGTAGAACGTAAAAAGGAGAGTTTTCTTATACATTACTGTACATACTTCCATTACTTTCTTAAAATTTAAAATACCCACAGAAATGCGAGCCAAGCGAGTCGATTGCTCGTATGAATCGTATGTAATGTTGTCGGGAATGCAAGCCTTTTGTAGAAGCTCAAAATGTTGAAAGAATCTCTGCATAAGAATATGTAATTTGTTACTTGTTCAATCAGACCTTCGATTCAGAGAAACATCAAAGATTTAGCTTTGATTTATGCTTTTAATTGAAAGTTTTGATTAAACAATTTTAGGACAAATGACAAAAACCACCACTAAGGCTATGGTGGTGGTCCTTACAATTATACAATCAAACTTTTAATTATAAAAATTGAGCCTTCAGACTTGGTTAAAATTAGATCCTCAAACTTGAATTATTATAGGAATAGTATCAATCATAAAAGTTTGATTATCCTTTGGGGTCTAATTTCTACTAGTAGTGCAAATTTGAGGGAAAAATTTAAACACTAGTAGAAGTTTGAGAGTCCAATTTTTACAATTGAAAGTGTCGTAATTGCAACAACCACCATAATTCACTCCTCATTTAATCTTAAAGAACGATTGAAATTGAAGTTAAATCCAGATTAAAGACTTTACAATAAAGTTAAGGAATAACATTACCTCATACTCGCTATTGAAGGGGCTTGGACTCTGTGCGATCATATGTTCGTTCCTCAAAGCAGCAAGCATCTGAAAGATTTGATTAAAACTCATTTATTGCAGCATTTCAATTTCCCATTTCTTGCTTTAATTTCTTACTTTGTTTCTTATATAGTCATTTATTACTTTCTCTCTCCTAAAAAGAAACAGAAGTTTACTTGATATTTATGTACTGGTCTACTCTAGAACATTTCTTTTGAACATGAGGAGTCTACTTGAAAAATGAATCGTAAAAGTAAGATAATAGAAATTATGCCATTTTGGATTTGAATAATGGCTACCGAATATATTTCTGCTCCTGAAAAATAAGAAACCAGAAAGAAAACAACTAAAAATTAATGCGAAAAAACAGGGCCTAAATGTCTAACACGGCAATCCCAATTAGCAATTCTAAGAATAATGCATCATAACCATATTCTTTTTAGTTATATATTTTTGGCCGATAATGTTGTTTATAGACATTCTGTTATGTTAAAGTAACAAAACAAACACAAATCATTATCAAACAGCCCTAGTCGAAACCTATGCAATTTTACAGCTACCTAGGTAAGAATTAAGATCACCTGCAGCTGGAAACTAGTCTCCAAGCCAAGCCTACTTTGCTCTTTGCAGTCAACAACCGGAGTACAAAAGTCCAAGTTACGTGGCTCCGAAGAATTTTGGACACAAATTGTGGATTGTTCTCAAGTTTTGTTACACTCGATGACCTTGACCCAACAAATAGATTTACCTTTAAACCTCTTCATTATATTGAACTATAAACTTAACATAACAATCGTTATTGGTTCTTTAGGCTCACTCTTTAATCGAAGTAATCTCAAGCACCTGGAAGAACTTGGAAGGACATTTTCCATGCTCACTGATAGAGAAAATGGAACATCCCGACATTGACCAAAGTAAAATAAGCTAAAAGTATTCTTACCATTACTAGCCCTTCAGCAAGACATATTTGGCACTGAAGAAATGACACTGCAGGTGGAATTCGGAAATCTTTCCCAATATCTTTTGAGGCTCCTTTTTTCTTTCCTTTTCGTTTACCTGATTGATAAAGGATGAGAATAGTATTAGACACCATCGATTGTGTTTACTTTTCCCGAACGTGTCTGCTTAGGAAGCTATAAAGCTCATTGTAATTTTGTCCCTAGGATGTTTCTTTGCATTAATTTAGATAAATTATGATAGATATAGGCAGCCAAGTTTGCAAACTCACCAGTTTCATTGCTCATCAGTGCTCTTAGATGTATTTTCTCCACAAGCTTGATTAAAACAACAGAAAGGTACCAATATACCATGCAATAATCACTGGGGGAGTACAGCTCTAATTCGAAACCTAAGACAAGGAACCGTGAAGAAATCCAATACGTTTGCTCCTCTACCCAAACAAGGATGTGTTGGAAAATCTTCATCCATGCATTCTGCAATACCAAATATTTATTCCTCAACATGGTGATCTTAAGTTGAAAGTTCAAAGAAAACAGCATCAAAGGGTCATTAGATTACTTGCACATAAGACAACAAAAAATTGTGAAAAGAACACAGCAGAAAATACGGCTAGGTTAGAAAAAATTTGAAAAAGAGAGTTCAAAAAAAGAATGCGTTTGAAAGATGGGTTTTCATTGGGATGCATGTAAACATTACGTTTTCACTTCAATAAATACACAAACGAATCTGTTGCAACATCAATTGTAGTACGTCAGCTTACAGAGTGCTGTAACAACAAATGGCAATATTCCTCACTGATGCAATCCGCATACTAAAACTTTGTAAGCATTATTAGTAGGTAGACATTGGAGATATTGTTCAAATACTAGAAGGTCAGATTCATCATTCGAAAGTTGATTGATGACAAGAAGTTACAAAATAATGCCAGAGAAAAGGAGTTGAAAGTGACAGCAACTGGAAAATAATGTTTGGGAGTCCAACCCTCGGAACTCGGAAGTGCTAGGGTATTGTATTTTCTTTTATCATTTCAATGTTATCTTTCTATCACCTTCCATTGCAAATTCAGGTTCCCATCAAACTTCTGGTAGTGGTCTTTCTATGGAGATAAAAGTTGGACAAAAATTGAACAGATATACCTAACTTACACACAAGTAATTGAAAGTAGAAATGCACCTCTCCATTTGATATGCTCACGATTTCAGCAATATCCTTTTTGAAAGCCATCTCCATCTGCCAAAACAATATTTATAGAACATCAGCATTCTTGAAGTCATTGTTGAAAATTAAGATACATTATGGGTGCTTTCAAGTCTTCAAGGAGCGGGGCTTATCACATAAAAGCACTTCCTGATTTTTCATTTTCTATGGCTGCGTATCAATTTTCTTCTCACATTGTAAAAAACATTCCCCTGCTCTTTTGCAAGAAGCATATTGTGAGCATCTCTCGGAGGTTCTTGGAAAAGAATGTTTTCATTATATAACACTGATCCCAAAGGCATTAATGAAGTTATCCTTGGGCAATAATATGTAAGACATGAATTTGCAAAGTCATCAGGCTACTAAAGTATTGTTTTCAACTTTTATAAATAACAGCATTGTTCAAACATAAATCTGTATCCCAAACTGCTTTCCCAATAACAAGGTTACATAGATTATGAATCCCTAAGAGCTGTCATAATCATAAATCATTAGCACAATTGAGAAACTCGAAGTATGAGAGGAAGCAAAACCAACAGAAGAGAAGTTTCAAAACTTAAAAGGGGAAATGAACAGACCTGCATGTAGATAACTCGCCAGTCCTGTAATATCTTACCAAGCTTGCGTCTTTGCCATGCAGAATTTGTGCAAAGTACCCTGAGCAAATTTATCACTAACTGCATTTGCAGTTGATATAGGACACTTTTAGAAAAGCAATATCCAAGAAATTAGAACAGTTACTGGAGCTGCAGTTCTAAGTATAAGATAGACTTCCATACACGAGTAAAAACCATCAAATTTTTTTATAGAAACAACTGCTTTCATTGAAAAAAATGAAAGAATACAATGCCAACAATAAAAAAGCCCACAATACCCCTCTAAAGAGAGAGTTTCCGACTAAATGAAATACTACCTAAAGGATAATTACAAAAAGACTTCAAGACCAAAGCTCGAAAAGAACATGGACCCTCATCAAGGACCAAACATCACCATGATCCCTCTCCACACCTCCTAAACACTTGTCATTCCTCTCTTCCCATAAAGGAAAACATGTAATGGAGCTATTACATTTAGCCACTAAAAGATGTTGGAACTGAATCAGGCATTTAAAACAGCTAAGGGCCTCTAAAATTAGACCCCCAAAAAAAAATAAAGAAAAGAAAAGCCATAGTAATTGTCATCCAAACCTGTCCTAGTTGTACAATGTATTGGTTCTTCAGATTTTCATGGTTTTTGGCAGATTCTGGCAGTCCTGCAGCTTTGGTGATCACTGCATATAGAGGATCTCTCCCGTAGAGCTTTCCATCTTGAACCAGAAGGAACTGATCAAGAACTTTTGTAGTTGAGAATTTAGAAATAATACACGTATTAGCAAGAACCTTAAATTAGATAGTTTTTTCTTTGAAACTTAGAACACCTTTTAAATAATGCAAGGGAAATTTCATTAACAAAAATTGAAAGCTCTGGAAGTCACGGATAGGTCTTCAACACCACCTCCGGCCTACAAAGTTTGATTATTTTTCCCCAACTAAGTTGAGTTGCAAGATTATGCAGAGAGTTCAAAAAGATGATCTAATTGAAGCAACCAAGTCAATTAAAATGTGGAACAGGACTACAAGAAAAAAAAGCAATGAGCTCATAATTATGAAGTGGAAATATTTTCCACTGATGGTTCTCTGAGATGGCTGAGGCAATTTAAAAGATTGGACAATTTCAGTTTACCCAACTACGCACAGTTGATAATCATCCTGGTCCATCACAAGACTTAGTGTGTGTTTGTCAGAAGAACATAAAGGACGTATTTCAATAATTTAAAATCAATATCAAGCCAATTATTATGATGAATTTAGGTAACCTAAGTAAAGAATCTTTGATTGTCTTTCAAACAATATAGTTTTTTCCAACAACCCATTGAATCATAAATGGAAAATTATTAAATAAACAAGATACATAACCATCATTCATCAACCATAGTCTTTCCTAAATCTCTCTTCTTTGAGAAAAAGTACATAATCATCAATTATGAACTATGCAATAGAGGAATAGAGACGAACCAAATGTAAGTTATGTAACAAACCTGAAGGAGAGATCTAGCAACCAAATCAGGCTGGCTTTTCTGGAACTGAACCACAAAGCGGAAAACACCTTCCAGAAATGTGTCCAATGAATACGAACATATATTATCTAGGTCATGGAGCAGCTTCACAAAATAATCTAATGCCTGCTAGGAAATTACACCATGTCATATGATAAACAGTTATAGTTAAGTCTACAATATAGGTCCAATTTTCTCACCTTTTTCCAACTAAGTAGTTTGATTGCACGTGGTGGAGTAGGGGCAGACAATCTACAGTTCAAACTAGAATCAAATCCTAGTGGTTGACGGCCTGAAGCAGTTGTTGTATCCTCCGAATCGTCTTTGCTAATTCCAAAACTACTATTGCTAAGAAAAGTGGATGAATTGCGGATCAAGTCTAGTTCCAACAAACAGGAAGCTATATGTTTTCTTGCCAACTCCAAACCTCTGCCCTGAGGCCGCCTCATACACGTAAGGACATGGTAGAAATGCTGAAAGAAAAGCAAAGAGGTTGAAATAGAGCAGATTGTACAATATAAATAGTACAAACTAAATGCAAACATCTAGAGCTAAAGTGATGACTTAAGATAAAAGGAGACAAACCTCCGTAATAAAAAAAAAGATTAAGAAATGTCTTCTATCTCAATACTTTAGATGGGAAACAAGACCGTATAACATAGGAGAAAAGAACAGACCAGCAACATCATGTTGCTAATAAGGAAGTAGCATATTTAAAAGCTTGCACATATTCATCTTCTGGACCTGTGTACAGGTGTATAAGAAATTTCATAAAGGAACTTACATAATAAAAAAATTCCTACTTCATATGGACTGCACTAGTTTATCCACAACCCCTTCCCCATTTCCCAGAAAACCTGAACTGGACCATGAACACACTGCAACCTAGGCATGTAAACATGGTGAAAATGAATGGGGACAAGACCAGTTGACAAGTAGACAAGAGCCAATACAAATGACTTCAAAGCATTCAGTGACCAGAATTAGTGCATCATAAATAATAAACCATCACAAATGAGATACCCATGAAAAAGGATCAAATAAAATAGGTTTTTTTGGCTCTCTGAGGTGTTTCTTGTAGCTCACTGGGTGTGAAAAGAATAACAGAGTGTTTAAGGGTCTGAAAAGAGAATCCTAGTAATCTCTTGTCATTGGTGAAGTTTCATGTTTCTCTTTGGGTTTCATTTTCAAAAACTTTTTGTAATTGTTCACTAGGCAACATTATTCTTAGTTGGAGACCCTTTCTCCAAAGGGCACTTTTGTGGGTAGGTTATATTTTGTATGCCCTTGTATTCTTTCATTCTTTCTCAATGAAAGTAATTGTTTCTAATAAAAAGAATTGTAATAATAATAGGTCCAAATAAAATAGCTTGAAAATGAAGGGTACATCACCAGGAACATAGATGTAGATTTCATAGATTAGATTAGGCACCTATTCAAGTACACAAAATGTAAAACTAAATGACAGATTTTTATGAAATAGCACTTGGTTGAAAGTTCTGCAACTGCTTCGCTCCTCCTTTATGGGCCTAGGGGCCTCTCATCCCTAATCCCCTCTAGATAGTTATTTAGTCTTTTTTATGATATAATTTGGAGTCCTATATCCTTGCTGGAAGCCTCCATTGCTCACTGGAACTCTGTTTATGAAGCATGGGACCTTAGGTTGAGATGCAACTTTAATGATGTTGAGATTGTTGAATAGTCCGTATTATCAACATTACTATTTCCCCCAAATAGGCCTGCGGTGGATGACACATGAAGATGGAATCTGGACAAATCTAGCCAATTTACTTAAATATTGCTCACACATCACCTTGCCTCTTGTGGCATTGATCAGAATGCTTTCCTATGTAAGAATATTTTGGGAGGTCTTATTACCAAAAAGATGTGGTTCTTCTTATGGAAGGTCAGTCGTGGAAGCATTAAAACGATTGATGTTCTTATCAAAAAGGCCTCTTGGATCGTGTCTGCCCCAAACTGGTGTGTTCTATGCCACCAATGTGGTCAATCCATTATGCACATACTGGTCTTTTGTGACTATGCTCAATCATTTTGTGTGAGAATCTTGTTGTGCTTCAACTATCAAGTGGTCTTCCCAAATGACCCCTTTTCCTCTTGGGTATGCTTCTTATTGGTCATTCTTTCAAGAATAACAAAGCAATCGTGTGGACCTTCAACATCAAAGCATTATTTTGGCTCATCCAGAATGAATGGAATCATTGTATCTCTAGAGATAGAGAGACATAATTCATTCCTTTTTTATTACCTTTTGTATACATCGCTTTCTTGGTGTAAATTCACAACCTTTTTTTAATGATTACGACCTTACGTCTCTTATTTCACAGTAGAATACCATTATGTAATCCCACACAACACCTATTGCCCTTTTGTAATTCCACACCATCAATGAAATTATGATGGAGTGTTTCTCATAAGAAAAATCCTATATCCTTGCCTTAGTTTTCTTTCTCTCTTCTTTTCTTTCTTTCTTTTGCTGGAAACATGAGTTCCTGTTATCCTGCTTCATCTTCCTATATTCTTTTTGTAAAGGTCTTTTTGAGAAAAGTAACAACTTTCATTGAAAAAAAATGAAAGAATGCAGCGGCATCCAGAAAAAACAATCTCACAAAAACACCCACCTAAAAGAAGGGTTCCAACTAAGTAAAATATTACTAAGGAAATAGTTACAAAAGGCCTTCGAAACCAAAGCTCAAAGGGACACATGAAATTTCACTAAAGACCAGACCTCATTTCGGTCCCTTTTCCTACCTCTAAACACTCTATCATTCCTCTCTCCCAGATTTAGAAGTTCATCAACTTTCCAACTCTCCCAAGTTTACATGCATTAGATACCCATATTAGCCTATGAAACAGACAACGTTATTTTTTGAAATAAGAATCATCAACTTGACAAGATACACAAGGGTTTGATCAATCATGATAGATGGTCAATATGCTTGCTAATAAAGAAATCTTGAAGACAAACACCATTACCATGTAAACATCTCAAAAGTCAACCTCATACTTAAGCATGCATTACTTAAGGTTACATGCAAGATAGCAATCCAAAGAAAAATTGACCAATAGAATACACTGGTTAAGACCTTACGGAAGCGCAGGCGACATAACAGAGCCCTACAGTAGTGCTCTTCCAGATCGAAAGAATTTTGTAACGGCTCTACATCTGTAAAAAGGGCAAGTACAAAAAGAATATTTGAGATCCCTAAATTAGCAAGCAGATGCAGTTCCATAGAAATGGGAAAAATAGAAATAATGAAGACATAAAGCTTCAAATGATATGGGGAGCTTTTAACCACCATGGATTTGCAATGACATCGATCAATTGAAAAGGTCGAAAGCACTTCGGGAAAATGTGCTCAAACTTAGTAGCTATTGGCCACCTATTTGGCTATACTACGAGTTCAACAACCATATTTAGGTCAAGGGATGTTCTATGACCAATTGTCCAACCAGTGATTACAAATAAATTGCAGAATTTATAAGTTCCATCCTCGTGTAGTCTTCTTCTAGGTTTTGGTAACCTACTTGCTTCTTCTGTTATCTTTTCTTTTCTTTCTTTTTTTTTTTTTTTTTTAAAGACCTACTTGCTTTTTGTTGAAAAGCTAAATAAATAAACCATTACAGACACACGCACACATACATGTATAGACACACACATAAACATATATCAGACAGAAAAAGGGGGAAATGATTCATGACCACGACCTCCTTATTAATAATACTATGCAAAACAATGATAAAAAAAGGTCACCAAACATTGAAATTAAAAATCTTGATGGAGCTAATTCTCATTTTTCTGTCATTCCGGCCTCTATTTTATATACACAAGTCCACTGGTAAACTTTAGCTATTCAATGTTCATGGGAAAATATGATATACTTAAACTTTCTAGAAAGATATTTTTCTGGGCACTATACACGTAGATCAGGTCTATATAACAAAATATACCACTATGACTTTCAAAATAAACTACACTATTAAGCACCGAATGAGGGAATGAGTAGATTGCCTTCTGGTGCTCTATTTTTCAATAATGGGGATTTACAAGCCCGCAATTGGCGGCAAATTGTTTCTTCAACGGCATTTAGCATTGATAAGCATTTGTCATCTCCATCCCCAGTCAAAGGAAGACCATATGCCATTATGAAAAGATCCTCTTCCTGTGAAAAAAAGGTAGTAAGGGATGATGCTTCAAACTAAGAAAGATAGGGGAATTCCATAAAGTATCTTCAATTTATTGCGCTAATTTCCCAATTTTTCTTCATTTAATTAACCCACCCACATATTATTACGCCATAAAATAAAATTTAATGAAAATACAAACCCTTTAAGAACACATTCAATTGAAAGGAAGAAAAGTAGAGTCGAAGAGCTGTTTGAATACTTTACTTCATGTGTTCGGGCATCTGAGACAACTGCAATAACTGCCTTGCAAGTTGCACGTATGACACTGCAATAGGAATGCAATAATGCATGTGAACTTGTTCTGTCAGGCCTCAGAAGATAAATGCACGAGAAGACAGTCTGTGCCAATGAGTGACCCCTATGCCATGTAGCCTGTTATGCAAGGTCACAGCTTAATTAATGGGGAAATTTAAAAGAGTAAAAAATTAAACAGCAGGTGTAACTAGATGTCATATGGGCATAGGACCCTATAAAAAGCAAGCATATGTTTACTTCTATTTGTTGGTAGAAATGTATATTTGGAACTTGATCATACTCCTCAACCATTAAACACAGCCTCAATAGAAGCAAGGGATCTTAGGGAGTGTATCCAATAAAATATCCTTTATACATAGCATCATATAATCTCCAATAGACATAGCATCAAATCAACAGCCCAAGGGCCTTTTATTTATCTAGTAACTTATTTCCCTAATCTATATTCAAGAAACAAAATTCACTTCAAACTCAGAGACACAGTGCCTGCAGATATCACCTAAACAATTCATTATCCACAAATAATAATAATAAATAATTAATATACATATATATACATATATATATAGGAAAAGAAGGATGGTTCTCTCTCCAGCCTCCCCTTCAGGCACCAAGGGGTAGTCTAGTCATTTCTTAGATGGAGTGTGGTCCTCCTCATATGAATGAATGTTTACACATTGGAAGTATATGGAAACATCAAACAGTAAAACATTGTTCTCCATTGCGTATGGTTAAGGCCGCTTCTTTGGAAACCTAATTTTCTTTGGAATAAAGGGATTGCTAGCAAAACAAGAAGAAAAAAAGGGGCGGACTACATTGGAAAGTTCACACAAGGACATTCGCACAATTATTCTTCCAATAAGTCCATGGTCTCACATTGCCAAGCTTGTTCCAGCGTTTGGTCCTCCCTAAGTTCCCACGGGAGCACTAGTGATGCTTCAATCAAATTTTAGAGTAAGAGGGAGCTGACACTTCAGGAGCTCCAGCCCACGACTTGTGGCCTGCAGGATGAGGGTTATCTTTGTTGGAAGTTGCATTTGAGAGGAAGAATGAAAGATGGAGAGGGTCTTTTTTTGGTAAACTAAAATTCTTTTCATTTACTTAGTGAGAAGTACATCAAAATGATAACCCAAATAGCATTTATTTTCCAAATGGCTCAATACAAATGATGCTGTTTAAAGAAGCTAACGTCACTTGTATGCTTTTCCCAAATGGTGTGTTTAAAATAGAAAGAACAAAATAACCTGTCAATACAAATTAGAAAAGTTCTCATAACAATCATCAGAGTAGAGAAACATGCTCATCTCCAATACTAATAAAAATAAAGTAGAAAATAAAAAATAAAGAGGGGGGGAAGGCATACTGCCTGGAGTCTCTTCATATGCACAGGAATTCTTGTAGGAAAGTCAGGAACTGAATGCACAATTCTCAAAACAACCAAGGCAACGTCATGCAATAAATTGAAAAATAATATCTTTGTTTCGAATTAAAAATTAGGGTCATAATAAGCACATTGGAAAAGGGAGTACCTCACAAGATAGAAGATGGTCCATGATATCAATAGTGCACTGAACATCAACCGTTCTATCAAAGCTCAGAGGAATTGGAGCGGCACCATTCTCAATAGCTTCATCAACAGAATAGTACTTACATATCATACCCGAATCCATTTTTGGATCCATTATCTACTAAAAAGGAAAATTCAAAACAATCAACAATATGTGGGTATAATGGGAGAAAAAGTAAATCAAGTGAAATAGTATAATGAAAATAGCTCCACGATCCCTTACAACAACTTGTTGGGAGTAGGGGACTACAGGCATTCACCATAAATACAAGGGCTTTGAGATTGAGGATTTTCTAATATCTAGGAGAGGTACATATGAAAAGTTCAAATATAACTAGTTGAAAATTTATGCCACCTTCCGTATAACAGTCTGATAGGCTGTAACTAGACAACATCCACCCCGAATTTGCAGTATCTCATACACATAGATAAACTAAACCACAGGAAGGCCAATAAATAAAACATTAAAAGTGAGGAAATGCTCCAAGAAATACAGAACATAGGAAGTTCACTTCTAATCACATTGTTGAACATATGAAAAGCAAATAAATTTATGTATGGAACATAGGAAAAGCAAATAAATTTATGTATAGAAGTCAATACATAGAAATAGTAGCATCAGCCCATAGAGTATGGTCTCGTAGATATTAAAAAACAATACCATATAATGGCTAATAAATAAAACAAATACAAAGTGGTGGAAACCTGTCAACCATTATGAGTAGACAATGAATGTGACAAAAAACACCAAATATTTGTTTTATGCTGTTGCATATGAGTTTTCTTATATATTAAACTATGAAGCTGTACCTCCAAAGCAGACATGGCAGAAAAAAGATTGAAAGTCTCCCCATGAATAAGTTCCCCATCATGAAGATCTGAAACAAGATATATTTTAAATCGATGGTTATAAGACAGATGAAATCCAAAAATGGCTTGTTCAAGTTGATAAAGAGAAGAACAGAACAAGAGTATCAAGGAGTTACAAACAATCATAGTCTATTAGTAGAAAACTAATACGATGAATTAACAAAATAAAGAATTTGATACTTATACATAGATAACGTATTCCTGTGTTATGAAAGCACAACTATAAAAATCAATAAACTATCTCCAAGATCAATTGCTCAACAAACAAAATCATGATGGAAGTTATAACCTTAGCAATCGTTTACCTCCTCACACAGCTAAATTATCAGAAAGCCTCCATTTAAGTTAAATTAATTCCATTTTCCTGCTTTAACATTCTCTCTTTGCTTGTAAAGCCAAATAGCAATGCTTTAGTCTAAAAACTAATAAAGCGATCAAACAATGCTATACATCATTATTGTATCAACCACGAAGATTTAAGAAACCAATACAGTTCACCACACCGTAAGCTAATCAAATCACTAAATGATGTATATCAAACATTCGCACAAAACATAATAATTAACAACACAGCAATCAACATCTCAGTTGTGAAAGGGAGCAATCACAATGTGTGATCAAATGACAAAAAAAAAAAAAAGAAGAAGAAGTAAATAAAGAAAGAAGAAACCTCGGCAGGCAGCTTCAAGAAGAGGCGAGACATCGGCCCAAACAGTATGCTCGCCGGAAGGAATAGGAGAGGCAATTTGAGGTGAAAGAGTGGCCAAAGTTCCTTGTTCTGGCTCTTTATCGGCCATGGATGGAGGGAGGGAGGTGGAGTAGAGAAGCTTTGATGTGTCGGTCTTCGACAAGTCGTCGTGGAGAAGAGAGAGAGAGTAGGGACGACGGTGTCGGTTCTTCAGGTCGAGGTTTTACAATAAATTTAAAAAAAGAAAAAAGAAAAAAGGTTTCTTGTTGTATGAACAAAACTTTCAATTAATTTGCGTCGAAGGAGTAAACTGAAATCGGGTTTAGGGCTTCACTGAATTTGTATCTTTATTTGCACGCTCATCGCTACCTCAACTGAAATGACTTACCAAAGTTATATTTGGATCTTTTTTTCTCTTTTCCTTTTAGTAAATTGGAAGAGTCGCCAGTCAACTACGATGGATGTTTGCAATTACACCTCAGACCATTTGAAATGTTTAATACTGTGGAGTGAGGTTTAAGTTGTCTCGCTTTAAGAATTTGGAGTTAGGAGGCTTACCAGACTTGGGAATGAAGTCCAGATTTTGGTTGAGTTTCTATAATACTTTAAATCTGTCTTATCTTAATAATTTTAATGTTGTTAAATTTAAAATAAACTTAACAAATGTGTAAGAATATTTGTTTCTTTCTTTAATTTTGAAATATAGATTTAAATATAATTATAATTTGATTTGATGTATTGTTTATTAATTTGATACTTCGATTTGACTAGATTTTTAAATAAAATTTTATAGGCTTTTGTCACTTTTCTTAATTTAAAAAATATCGTGTGTTTTTTATTATAATAAAAGAAGGGAGATGATTAAAAATATATATATATTCTAATAATAGTAGTGATGTTCAAAAGTGATATTGTTAATGAAAGCCAAGGCTTGGGCTTAGGATGCCTAAACCATTAAATCACAACTTTTAAAACAAACACCCTTAATCTAATAATATGTGAAAAAAGATTACCTAAAATTATAACAATCGTTTAAATAAAATTTTATATTTACTATTTTTACATTCATCATTTTGTATTTTTTACGGTTTTTTTTACAAACTAAGATAATTTACCTCTCAAACATATATTATTAGAACACAAAATAAAATAATTCACACAAAATATACAAACTATTAAAATTCAACTATAATAATCTCCAACCATAACAACCTAACATATCTTTTAATAAACAACCTATTATATACAAATGAAAAAATATATAAAATATGAGGTTTTTTAAAATACATAACAAAACACTCAAATACAATTTAAAAAACTAAAAAAGCCCACGAACCTACAATAAAAAAAATACAAAAAATGTTCCGTGATTTGACTATTCTTTATATGATCGTTTAGATTTGATGATTTTGCTGATTATTTTTTGTACACAATCGTTTAGAGTATCTTGAACAACCAAAAATCGCATAAGAGAAATAGAAGAAATAAGATGAAAAATAAAGATAAATATGAAATATTGTAAAATAATGGTCAGCTTTAATAAAAATTTCCATTTTGTTACCCGGACCGGAAATATTTTGTTTATTTGTTATATTTATGAAAACTAATATAAAATAGATATATTAATAATAACGAAGTAATAAAAATTAATCACAGTGGATATTTAACTAATAATCAATAATCAATAATGACTACATGTTCATAAAGGATCAAACTAAAATTAATCATCCATCGTTATGGTTGAAAATTAGTTTTTTAAATAAATTTTTGTAATAACTAAAATTAACTAATCCCAATATGGTGAAAGAAATATATTTAAAATATTGTAAGCAAATTAATTAGAAATTTATGTTAGTAATAGTAAGTAGCTAAATTCTTTGAATTTTTATTGTAAAAATAAGCAACTTTTTTTTCTTGTGATTATTATTGATTTATTAAAACAAATATTATAAAAAGAAAATACCAATAAATGAGTTTTTATTGTAAAGCCAAAATGAGTTTTGGTATGTTTGTGTTAATGTTATAAAAAGAAAATATCAATAAATTTTAAAACTAAGTAGGTGATAGTCGCAACTACATCATTAAACCTAGTAAAAATTGAACTCCTAAACTTTTTGACCCTCAAACATACTATAGTCGTAGAAATTATATCATAAATGATAAAATCAAACCCTCCAACATATATAAATGTTACAATTTATACAATTATATGAGTTTGAATGTCTAATTTGATCCAATTTTAACACTTGTATACAATTTAAGGGTATAATTGCAATTACTATTATGCTTTAGAAATGGTAAGTGCAATTTACCATTTTAATAATAAATTAATAAACTTTTGGACAAGAAGTTGGTTATTACATACTTACCTAAATTATTATAGTTGAGTTATAAATAGTTTGTATATTGAGTGAAATTATTTTAGCTTGGTTTTAATAATATATGTTTAAGGGATAAATTGTTTTAGTTTGAGAATAAAATAGTAAACATTGTAACAAAACTACCGCAAATAATAAATACTTTACGAAATGAGAATTATAAATCTATGTTTACTGTAACATATAACTGAGAGAATAAAAGTATCGAAAACAAATAGTTATTATAGTCTGAGCAAATATATTAAAAGACAACCATACCACATAATTTTGCATTGGCATGGTCATTTCTGGGGGCACTATGGTAATTCACATATTTCCCTTTTTGTTTTAATTGTTTAATTTTGAATAACTATTTTTCTCTCTGTATATGTATTGGTATAATTCCACAAAGCAAAACCATTACCAAATCAATGTGTAAGCTTTACATTGAGTCGTCTAAGCCAAACAGAGTGAAGTACCATATGGAACATATCAAACGCCTTCGCCGGCCGATGAATCTCAAAATGTCTCTGCACTTTCATCACTCCTCGCTGCAGTTTCAAGTACTTCTTCATCGAAACTCCTCTCAAGATCGTCTTGATCTCCGGAATCCTCTCCGACGGAATCCGCATCGAGAATTTGCTCCAATCCAGCACATCATCGAACGGCAAGGAGTAATAATCAGAGATTATCACCGGTACGCAACCGCCGTGGATCGCTTCCACTAACCTAGGGCTTGCAACTTCGTATCCGCTAGGGCAGAGGCAGAATTTGCTTCGATCGATCATTTCGGTGTAGTTTTGGGATGGAGGAAGGTACTCGTGGACTTGGATTTCATGGTCTTTGTCTTTCCAATGCTGCATTAGGATGTGGCGGATGAATCCGTGTGCTCCGCCGGCGAAGAAGGCTAGAATTGAGCGGTTCTGTGGCGGTTGGCCTAATCGAGGAAGATTGAGGTGGAAAGTTGGAGGTAAGTTAATCTCGGGCAAGGATGCATCTCGCATTGGATTGAAGCCTTCGGATGTGTTGGCATTGCAAAGAACTCTGATGAAATATTTGAAGAGGTTAGGATCTTCTTTTGTTACTTCCGGCGCCTGAAAGCTTTCCAAAATGTTAATTTTGTTAACTCCCAATTCATAGTCCATTCTGTTAACCATAATTTTGCACTTTTGGTTTGAGTTATTAGGAAGTTACCCAATCATGGCAGGAGACCATGAAATGATCTGCTCCACGTGTACGGTTCCAGTAAGGGTACTTATTAGCTACCACCCTCACATAATCCGTGAAAATTCGAACGAGACGGTCACGTGCGTATGTGGTAATGGGCTTGTAGATGTAATCCACAATATAAACGATACTTATAGGCAAGAAATATACATGGGCCTCTTCTGGTTTATGGGCCGCAAATGGGCTCTTTCCACTGTCCATTTCGTCAATAAAATGGCCCTCAATTGAGTATATGTGTTTCATCGGCCCATCATGCACCAATGGCTGCTCTCCTTCTTTGTACGTCCATATTTTTAACCTCTTCTTCATCTCAATATGACTCCTACAGTTTATGAACAATACATATTATTATTATTACCATTTACATTTGTCGTTCACACACTAACCACTATTGTTAGTGTTAATCCGATGCTATGGTCTAAAAAATACCTTGGTGCAACAAACAAGATCATTACGTGATTTGTATAACTAAATTTATCAATACTGAACGTTTGTCAATCTTGCATATAAATATTATTTTAGTCTCTATACTTTTAATTATTTGTTTTGATTGTTGTAGTCTCAAAATGTCCATTTCAATCTCATGTTTGTTTAAAAATAGCATCTCTGTCTATTTATTTTCATTTTTATCCAAAGAATAATGTTAGCATGCACGGGTCTTACAAGTTACTAAGTCTCAAAATATGACCATAAAATTATTATATTAAAGAGTTAATACGGTGAATAGTATATGTATTTAACTTTTGTAAATGAAGGGGAATATATGGATCAACATAGGGACTGTTTTAAAAGTAGAAGAAGATTTACATAAAACAAGATGAACATTTTCATAGTCCAATAATTAAAACAAACCAATGGAAAACGTCACATCATGCAATTCTATGTTTCCAACTTTTAGTAACTACAAATCAAATATTTAAAAAAAAAAACAAATTACAAAATATAAAGGGGAATAAAGATAGAGGCTAAAAGGAAGTTGTTAGGAAAGTTAAGTCTAAGGTTTAAAATCAAAATACAAAATTTAAGTACTGATGGAATGAAAATGATAATAGTGTAGAGTAATAAAAATAATAATAATGATGAATGGACAACTGTTTAGCTAAAAACAACAGAAGGAGCAATGTCACAGAGACAAACGTTGGACTATTTTGGGCAGCCTAGATTTAGTCCGTGCCAAGGCGGCTGGGCAGCCTCCCCTCTGCCCCCTGCCCCCTTAATTCCTAATTATTACACATTATTATTATTATTTTGTTATTCATACTCTACCCCATGACTTCTCCAATTATTAATTTCTAATTATGTTTAAATGACATATTTATTGAAATTTTTGTAATTTTTATGAATTTGTAAATATTTCACTTACTATACTTTAATGCATCAATTATTTGGTGGAGTAATTATTAGGCTAATTAAGTAGACTATATAATGAACAATTTTTAAGTTTTATTGCTTTGAGTACTATGTCTATTTCATCTAATTTGTTTTAGGAAAGTATTCAACACATTTTAATCTTCTATTTAACAAACATTTAATTGATTTCGCTTAACAAAAAAAATATCAAAATATCAAAACTTTTACAAGAATATTGAAATTTGTTCAATTTTAGTAATTAAGAACAAATAGAATAATTTTTTTTTTTTAAAAAAAAAATCTCAAATTACATAAATCAAAATATATATGTAACTTAATAAAAAAGTTAAAGCTTTTTTAGAAAATGTGTCAATTACTGACCAAATTAATTAATATGAATTTTTTTATTCTATAAAAAATTATAGATGGAAAACTCATGAGTTTTTGATTTGGGGGTGAGAATGTGATCCGTTTTCATTTTCCCCTAAAATGTATTATGTATAATCATTATTTATTTCCTGATAAATATAAATGAATTATTTTCTTAAGAAAGAAACAAAGCATATGGAAATTTGTAGAGAGCCAAAAATGGAAAGGAAATTAAATAGGACAGTAGGAATCTTAACTGATGGAAAGCGTATGCGTTTCTGTAAACCCTTCCTCTCGGTATGAAACTCTCCTCCTTTTCCGACGTGTAGTTTCGGGTTACGATCGCTTGTCGGATCGCTGCTCGAGCCTCCGCCAAACCCTCTTCGATCATTTCACTCTTCTTCTGCATGCAACAGTATCGTATAATGTAAAATAATATCTTAAACCTATCCTAATTCATCACCTTATATAAAAAAAAAAAAATCTATCTTTGATGAAAGGGTCGAGACGACTGCGTTTGATTAAAAAGATTAGTCTTTTCTTTTAAAAATTAAACTAAATTAGTCTTTAAAAACTAATTAGAATACACAAGTTAATACTTTGATGAATAAGTTTGTATGATTTTTTCATTAATTTTCTACTCATGTTTTCAAAACTTTAAGAAAAATATTCAGAAAAACTATTTAAGTAAAAATTCAAAGTGTTTTGATTAAGATAGGAGAAAATTATCAAAACCAAATTGTTACCAAACGAATAAGAAACCATCCAAACCAACCTTGCGGGTGGAGGAGTAATCTTGCGGCCGTGAGGGGGCAGTGACAGTGGTGGGAGGAAATTGAAGGGTGGATTGGGGTGGCGACAATGGCGGCTGGGGTTGTTTGGATGAATGGAAAATGAAAGGATTTTTGGATAATATGGATGAGAAAGGGTTGATTTGATCATTTGGTGGGAAGAAGCAAAGAAGAAGAAGGAGAAGGAGGAAGAAAGGTAGAAGTAAAAAGAAAGAGAGTTTATGGGGAAACTCCAAGGAGGAAACCATTAAAAATAATGGAAGCTAAAATTAACTAATTAAAATGGACTCAATAATTTAAAAAAGAACATCAAACCTTTGAGAAGAAGAAGAAGAAGAAGAAGAAATTAAGTGAAAAATGTGAAATATGGTGTGTACTTTTTGGGTTGATCAACAAAGTTCTTCCCACTTTTAATCTAAAATATGGAAGCAAAAGAAAGATTCTTTTTTTTTTTTTTAAAAAAAAAGAAATAAATAAAAAGAGAAGGAAAATTGAAGAAGAAGAAGAAGAAAGAGAGGGTTTTGTGAGTGTTTTGACCAATGGAGATTCAATTTTTTTTGGTAATATGTATAGGAAAGCATTAGTTAGGGAGTTATTAAAAAAGAGAGAGAGGGGAAGGGGTGAAAATGGTGAAGAATAATATTTATTGGCTTTTTTTGGACTTGTAATTTTGTATAAAATAAGTTCAAATATATTGCCATATATGACTTGTGAGATATATATATATATATCTAGAAGAAGAAGAAGAAGAAGAAGAAATATATAATATTAATATTTTTGTTATATACTTTCATTAGAAATTAAACCGAAATTTGGAAACTCCCGGAGTGTTTTGTCATTTTTAACGTTAATTAAAAGTTTAATTCATTCTAAAGCGATCTGTATAATATTTATAATAACAACTTTGAAAGAAAGAGATTCGATTTTTCTTGTAGCAAAAAAAAAGTTCAATCTGTAATTAAAAAAAAAAATAAAAAATTAAATCCCTTAATTTGAGAAAAGTTATGCATATCATTTTCCATTCCTTTCAATTTTCTTGCTTACTAACACTAATTCTATTATTATCAGTAGTACAAATAGAAGTGGAAAATAGCGCACACTAAGTTGATCTAAGCTTTCTAAATTTCTAATTTTTCTAATTTTAAAGTTGATAGTATAAACACGGTATTAGTTAAAATTTAATTTGAACTTACTAATTCACCTCTATTTAAAAGCCAAAAACTTAAGAAAAAAATAATACAAATCTTTAAACATTGGATACCAAATTAATGACAATTGTTAGATTAATAGATATAAGCAATCATTCAAATAACGATGTGATATCAGTATCAAGATTTTAACATATATATAGTATATGATTGTCAGGTATTTCTCTTTTTTTTTTTTAAAAAAAAAGTTTTATACAAAATATTTGAGATATCAATAAATCTTAAAGATCAATGTCGAACTCATTCGATTAATTAATTAACTTTTGAATGTTTTAATTATTGATTATACAAATCAATTAGAACACATTTATAATTAGGGTATTTATAGAGTAAGATAGTTGAAACGATTACCTTTAATATTAATATTGTCATAGAACACTAAAAAAAAATGTAACAATTAATGTGTCACATGGATGGAAATGTAAGACACGTTATAATGTTTGACAAAGGTAGTAATAGGAGAGGAAGTACGTAATTAAAAAGAAGAGATGGAGTTTGGGATATTGCAAAAGAAGAGAGAAACGAATCACATGGGAAATACTTCGGTATTTATTTAAATTTGTTTTGTTTTTGGAAATTAGAAATTTTGAGTTATGGGGTTAAAATTAAATGTTGAAAAAGGTGAATGTTGTGGAATAATTATAAATGACTTGTCGTTGTCATTAGAAATATATAGAAACTTACCATACGACGAGTCGGCCATTTCTTAGAGTACATTCCGACTAGGGTTTAGTACCAAAGGAGAGATGGATCGGACAACCATGAGAGGTTTTAGTTTTATATATAATTTGTTGAATATTATCAATTTTCCACATTGCAAATTATTACGTCAAAATTAATTTTAATTTTACGCATTAAAAGTGACAAATTGTAATTAGTTTCGGTTTCAATTACCAATTATGTCTCTAGAAATAAAGTATAGTTTAATGTATTATCCCATTGCATGTGACCATTTCATTCACATTTTGACACATCATTAGTTGCTATATATATTAATTTTACAATTAATTTTCAATTTTTATTTTTTTATAAAAATAAATCTTACTCTAGCAGACATTTACACAATGTTGTCCTACATTGTAGGGAAACAATGATTAGAAATGGTTATACTCTTATTCATCTACTATCAAAAAAAATTTCACTAATTAAAACAATTTTCATCAAATTCTATAAAATTTTTCAAAATTTTCATCAATATTGATGTTTCAATAAAATTGAAACCTTGATGTTTTTATCGGTATTGGTATTTCATGCCTTGGCTTAGTCCATGCTGTTATCTATTGTATGTGAGTTTTACGTCATTTTAAATATTCTTTTATGTAAAAAAAGGAAGAAATCTTTCCATATTGCTACAGCACTATGGAAATTGATTTCATGTAATTAGAATAGAAGAAATCTGTTTTCGTATAAAAAATTAAGCTTAGTGTAAAAAACAAGTCTCATAAAATGACAATTTGGCCTAAACAATTTGAGTATATCTAAAACCAAGAAGTTCAAGCCAACACATAATATATTTGTTCACAGTTTTAGAGAAATTTGTGTACACTCAAGAAGTTAGAGAGGCTAAGAAATTAAAGTTTATACTAAAAAAATTATAAAGAACTTTCACAATGAGAAATCTCTTTGAAGATATAAAGACCTTTAAAGACAATTTGAAGAAATATACAAAGCATGAAACTTAAAAGAATTTGATTTACAAGAAAATAAATTTTTTGAAATTTCTAAAGAGAAATTGATCAAGACATGTGAAGTGTACTAGTACTCGAAATTGTGGTTGATTATTCAAGAAGTCTATAGCAAATTCAAAATATTTAGCATGTGAAAGTAGATATCGAAGAAGACAAAACAAACAAATGAAATAATGTTGATATAAAAAAATCAAATAAGTTGAAACCAATGTAAGTTAATCAACTATTCTAAAAACGTTCTAAAAAAATTAAAACGCGTGAGCCTTTGTAGAAAAATGACAAGTATTTAAGAGTTAATAAAATGGGTTTTAAGTAAAGGGCAGAGTGGTAATTTGCCTTTATGGCAAATTTGTAATTATTCCTATCTTTTACCTTAGGTCTTTTAAAAAGACAAAAGAAAGGAGGAAAAGAAGAGAGGGGCAGCCGCAATCTACACGATAGAAGAGAGTGAGGGAGAGACGACGAAAACAGAGGTATTTGTCCTTGCCGTTCGAATCCCTGCACGACGGTCCGTCGGAGTCCGTTCCTTGCCGTCGGAGTCACTGCACGTCGGAGAAGTCATCCGTGGAGGAGAAGACAGTGAGTCGTTCACGGAGGAGAAGACAGTGCGTCGTTCGCGAAGGAGAAGACAGTGAGTTTGGGTCTCG